>JAXCMG010000205.1:0-10881 GCA_034642415.1 Podarcis siculus | reverse complement strand
AACCAATAGGTGATGACAGTCTCCTGTTGTATGAATAAACAAAAGTATTCAAAGACTCCGCCCAATATTTCTCAGGGAGATTGGCATCATGCAACAAGGTTTTTAGGCCTTGCAGCAAATGGCCTGTCCACTTGCAAAGTCCATTCTCCCATGGAGATCTGGGACTTGAGAGGTCGTGCTGGATTCCCTTCTCAGTCAGGAAAGCTTCAAACTGCTGAGAAGTGAATTCACCGTCTCGATCAGAAAATAAACAGCCAATGCGTTTATTGTGAGCATTCTCCAGCCAAGCACAGAACGCCTTGAACCTAGGAAACGCTTCTGACTTCTGCTGGAGCATAAACACATGAATGTACCTGGACAAAGAATCAATTAAAACCATGAAGTACCTTGCTCCACCCAAAGAGGGCGCAAGTGGACCAACCAGGTCTGCGTGGACTAGCTGATAGGGTTTGGAAGCCTGTCTGCTAGACACCTTGCCTTTGGGAGCAACCTTCACTTTGTTTTCTGCACAAGAGACACATTTCATGTGAAACTTACAGGGCTTTGTGGTTAAACCCTGAACCATCCCAGGCATCTTGGCCAGTGCCTGCCATGACATGTGACCAAATCTTCTGTGCTGTTCGTGAATACAACCTGAATGAAGAACTTTGTTAGTTTGTGCAACACAACAAGATTCAACATTAGGCACATCAACAGTTTTGTCATCATAATTTAGCAAGAAAAAGCCATCTACAAACTTAGCATGCAAAATGTCCTCTTTGCCCTTCTTAATAACGCAGATGCCCTTCTTGAAGAAAAATCTCAAAGTCTTGCTCAGTCAGCTGTGGGATGCTGAGCAAATTGTCTGCAGAATGTGGAACAAAAAGTACTTTGCTGATGGTGGTGTGCAGACTTGCCAGTTTCACTGTCCCAACTCCTGCAATTCTCAAAGTCTTACCATCAGCCTGTTGGATTCCCCAACCTGAGGCGTAAAGGAAATAAACAGGTGTCAATTTCCACAGATGTGCCTCGTGGCTCCAGAATTGACAATAAAATGGCTTTTGGCCTTTGGAGCAGCAGTGCTAGCAAACAAAGTCTTGTTTTGCACACGCCTGGGTTTCTCACCCCCTCCCTGCTTCCGGCCATCTGCAGGCTTTTTCTTTTGTTTCCCTTTAGCCTTTGGACAAAGACGCTGCAAGTGGCCTTCGTTTCCACAGTGCCAGCACTGTGGTGTAGTGGTTAAGAGCGGTAGTCTCGTAATCTGGGGAACCGGGTTCGTGTCTCCGCTCCTCCACATGCAGCTGCTGGGTGACCTTGGGCCAGTCACACTTCTATGAAGTCTCTCAGCCCCACTCACCTCACAGAGTGTTTGTTGTGGGGGAGGAAGGGACAGGAGAATGTTAGCCGCTTTGAGACTCCTGAAGGGGAGTGAAAGGCGTGGTATCAAATCCAAACTCTTCTTCTTCTTCTTCTTCACAGCTGCCAACACCTTGGCTCCCCCGGGAGGCTGGAATGCTGTCCCACACTGCTCCCCCCTGAAGCACACAAGCTGGTTCCACTGCGTTCCTCCTATCATATTCATTTTGGAGGGTCTCCAAATCCTTTGAAGCAGTGAGCTCCTGCGCAGGTAAAGATGCCAGCTGGCTTCCCACAGCATGGTAACTATCGTCTAGGGAATCCAGGATAAGGATTGCAAACAGACTCAGGCATATTAAAACCTCTCTGAGTCAATTCCTGTCTGATATGCTGCAAATGCAAAACTGGGGCTCTAAGGTCTTTCTCTGGCCCCAAACGCTTCTTGTGAAGGAATGGGTTTCCCAAATTTAAAATCTGACTGTGCAGTCAGTCTGAAATGGGCCCCAAAATACCCACTTTTCCTTCTCCATTAGCTAAAATGCATTAACTTGAGCACTTGAGCCAAGAACCCAGCTGTATAAACAAAGCTCTCTCCTTTATCAGTACGTGACGCTTAATGAATGGCCTTGTCAGTTCCAAAGTGGAGACAGGATCGCAGAGCTGGGGCTTATCTTATCTTGTGTGTTGTAAATATCCTGACACACTGACGCACAGACCTTGCAAGACAGCCCTGCGCTCGGGAATAACGCCAGGAGTGCTCTTAGAGTTGGTGAGCTTCTTACCCCAAGATAAGGAATACAGGAACAGGAACATCCTTTCATGGTCAAGAGTACAGGAACAGGAACATCTGTTTATGGTCATGGATATCAACTTACGTGTATAAGCTGACGTGTCTGGATTCCTGGGGAAGGGGGGAGAGGGTGCCTGAAGGATATATATACTGTATGCAATTTCTCTTGCTTTTGTGCTTGCTGTGAACCGATTCACGCAGAACTTTCTGCTATCCGGAGAGCAGAATAAACTCTTTCTCTGAACCAAACCTCGGTGTTATTTAACTCCTTCCTCCCTGTTCTGGGAGCAACGCTCACCCTACCAATCGGTAAAGTCTAAAAAGGCTACACTTGTGCAGCTTTCTGAAGTAAAGCAACACAGACCCAGCTTCCTGTCGGAGATGAGAGGCCTCCAGCCCCTGCCACATCTCACGCGACCTGGTTTTCCCAGCCAGGGTAATCAACTCTTCTGGAGCTACCGAGAGCAGAATTATTTCCATGCCTTTCGAATCTGCTGCAACCCATGCATCTGTTATAGGAGCTGGGGGATCCTCAGAAACAGTGTGCCACACACCAAGCTTTCTCACCTGACCCTCGCAATACCTTGCGGCCATTAAGCTTTGGACACGGAACCCCATCTGAGGCTTGTAAAAGAGAGGTGACAGGCCTGAAGCCCTTCCCACATCTCACGCGAGCTGGCCTTGCCAGCCAGGGTGATTAACTCTTCAGGGTTGACTGAGAGCAAAATTACTCCCATGGCTTTTGAATACTGTGCCACCCATGCATCCGTCAGAGGCGCTTGGGGGGTCCTCATAAACCATGTGCCACACACCAAGCCTTCTCATCTGGCCCAGGTCTGATAATTGTGGCCATTAAGCTTTGGGCACAGAACCCCATCCGAGGCTTTTAAAAGCTCCATTTCAGCTCTTTACTTCCGCCATGAGCCTTATTCCCTTCAAAGGCTCCTTATCTCTGGCAAGTCATAAATCAAGAGACCTGCCTCTCACTCTGGCCTAATTACTTGGCTCGGACTTCAAAGACTCTCTGCCGCGGCACAGAAAAGCCTCGCTTTTCCACATACCTCTTTTGCTGCCAGGATCTCGCAGTCTTCAGCAGTCTTACTCTACTGTAAGCGCCGTGAATCTGGGCCCGAAACCCTGTTGTTGGGATACTGCCAGGGAGACGGGGGCTTCAGGCAGGCCCCCAGCTGGCTCCGGACGATCACCAGTCTCTCGTGGAACAGCATCAGTCAATTAGCGACACGAGCCTCAGATATGTTCCAAGACCCGTGCACACCCTGTCAGCAGAGTGTTTTGAATCATGCACAATGGAAGATGCAGACAGAAAGAGATGTACAAGCATATTTACAGTTTTATTCAGCGTAGTCAGGAATAAAAGAAAAATATGACTGCATCCCTTCGTCTTCAGCGAAAACAGCAGTAACAAAAGCTATATACAAAACAGATGTTCCCAGCAGAAGCTGGAAGTAAACAGGCATGTGACACACAACAGCCTGTTCCATCTTAAGGTGGAACAGAACTATATCCTAACAGTATCTGGGGGGTGGTCTTAGGTTACACCCCTTCTGTGATGTATGTATGATGTTCCTGGGGGTGGTCTTGATCTACAGGGTGGCAATTTCAAAAGTCTATATAAGGCCTTGCACGCCATTGTTCTGGGTTCCTCCTCCCTCCTGTGATGTGGTGAGTGAGGACCCTGTTGCAACAGATCAATAGAGATCAGGCTTACTAGGTGCTTTGCCTCTCAATATTCTCTGGTTGGCCTCTGTTATTTTCTCCTACCAATAGGGAACCTATGTAAGAAGAAGAGAAGAAGAGTTTGGATTTGATATCCCGCTTTATCACTACCCCGAGGAGTCTCAAAGCGGCTAACAATCTCCTTTCCCTCCCCCCCCCCACAACAAGCACTCTGTGAGGTGAGTGGGGCTGAGAGACTTCAGAGAAGTGTGAGTAGCCCAAGGTCACCCAGCAGCTGCATGTGGACAAGCGGGGAATCGAACCTGGTTCACCAGATTACGAGTCCACCGCTCTTAACCACTACACCACACTGGCTCTCAAGGACTCTATACGGGCTCTTGGATACCCCATAAGGGAAAAGGGCAGATTTTGTTTACAACAGATGGCGACGCTCGAAGGGACGTTTGGTTACCCGGATTCTGGGAGCGAGGAAGGACTGGTGATCCAGCGTGCACCAGCCAGTTTGCCAGGAGGCATAACCAGTCCTCCAACGATCCCAGGGTCTGGAAATAACTGGAGGTCCAGCGGGGTCAAGCAGAGGAAGCAAAGCTTGATCAGGCTGGCCTTAAACAACCAGTCAAGAGATCCCGGGATCACCATGAACAGTGCATGCAGAAGTGTGCATAAGTAAGAAACACGGGTAGTGGGTTGGGTTCTCTAAACCACAGCAACCAAAATTCTTTAACTCTTCCTTTTCCCTTCAAATCTAAACTTTCTCCCTCCCTTATTCCATCACCTAATTTTCACCACAAGACCCAAATCCATCGGAGTTGCCCAGAGGAGGGTCTTGTGAGTCTCTTCCCCTTTAATTCTATTTGCCAACCTAGTCTCTCACAGGGTGTCCAGAAAAGGTTGTGAACTTACTTCTGAACCAAACTATAACTCCCAGGCGCAGCCGCACCTCTGCCATGGTTATCTTTGTTAGAGATGACCTGTGAGCCAGAGAACGCAAGGGCACCTGACTCCTTTCCTTGCTTTCATTTCTGAGTCCCGATCTGGCCCTGCACTGTGCAAGCGTCCAGTAGGGAACTCTGATTTTAGATTGTAAGAGACAGGTTGCTGTGGGCTCCCCGGCTGATTTAATAACCACTAAGTGGGGGGTTGAGATCGCTGACCGCACTGTTAGCTTAGTAGCCAGGAAGGCCAGCAGCTATACCAGCCTAGTAAGTCAGGCCAGACGAACGGCGGTGTGTCACAGTACTAATCCTTGGAGTTGTCCAGATTGAGTCTACTGTGGGTTATTTATTCTGTTTCCTGAAAAAGTGGGGATAAAACCCTGACTGCAGTATAAAAGTAAAAGCTAGCACTATTACATTCTTAAAATGGGTGTAACTCATTCAAAAGAAATAAACCCGCAGACTATATGACTATGAAAATAGGCGTTCCTTCTAGGGAAAATGGTATTAAAGATAGATGCTTCCATGGCCAGCAGTTGTCTGAGTCCAGTTTTAACTTCAATTCGGTTGGACAGAAGGGTTATTGTAAGGCTCCTGATATCAGTCTCCGTAAGATCAGCCAGAATTTCCTGGCCTCTTTTCTTGGAAAATGCCCCCACCCCCTCGTTTCAGTCTCTTTCTGTCCCCCCCCCTCTTACTTCTGTGCCAGGTAAATTTACTCCCTAGTAAGCTTCCTTTAACAAGGAAACTGCAAGGGGGGGGGGGAATCTTTACTAAAGGTACCCCGCATCTCACTTTCCTAAAATAGGCTTAGTATTCCTATTCAAGTTCAGGAAAAAATGTTCACTTTTGTATTCCTTTTAAATCAAATCTATGGCTGTTTTATTATTTGTGAGTGGTTATATCAACTCTTGAATTAACCCTATTCTTTATAAAAGATTCTCTCCCTATTTTATCTTAGGAAAACTGTTCACTTATATCTTTCTTTAAAGATCATTTCTCTAGGAACTTTCACTATTTAGTCTAAGGAAGTAAACTCTCACTCAAACCATCTTAAGATCTACTAAAAGGGTTCTGTATAAAGTTGGGTACTTTTATTTTCCTCTTCCTTAGTATACACGTGTGTGCTTGCATGATAGGAGCATAGCTTGTGTTTCCTTCCCCAGTTGTGTCTGTGTACATAAGTATGTGTGTGTCTCTCTGGTAGTACAACTCCTTGGACTAGGTGACCCCAGGGTCCCTTCCAACTCTCCCAATTTTATGGCTGTGTGGAAGGCAATGAATCTGCAAGCATTGGAGGATAATTTTTAAATTCTGGTGTATGGTGATGGGTTGAAGTTCAGCCCAGCGAGACTTCCGGGTTGGCGCCATCGGCAAATGGCGGAGCTCCTCTGATCTCCAGAGGAACTAGCTCCATGAGATCGTGTCCCACGCTGCGGCGAAAGCGGGGACCCTCCAGAAATCACAGGCAGGTGAAGCCTGTGAACTTGGGGTTCGGCGGGCACCATTTGCGCACCCTACTCGCGGGGAGACCTCGATTTTTCGGGTCTCCGGAGCGAGATAGGGCGAGCGGCGCGGTGCTGCAAACAGACTGCTTCTTTCACGGAGTGAAGCCGCACAGCCGTTGCCGGAGAGCGCTGACTTTTTCCTATGGACAATTTGATTCCAAAAGCAACTACCCGTGAGTAGAACCAAACGGAAGATTTTAAAAGAAAATAGGGTCAAAAAGGCTTTTAATTTGAATTGGAGGATTTAAAAGAACTAATTCGGCAGCTACGCGGGAAGGCTCAAATAGGAAGTCCGCCTTCCACTTCTTGTATATAGATCGAAACAAAGACCCTACAAGCTAAAATCCTGAAAGGTCTTGATAAAGGTTTTATTATCCATCGTTTTAAAATGCAAACCCCCCTTTTGAAGAAGTAGGGGGGAAGCTTTGAATTTAAGAAGCTCTATGAAATTGAAAAACCACAGCTCTGAGCCTTTGACATTTGGAGATTTATTTTAAAAGATTTTTTTTTAGAATGGACTTGACAGTCAGTAAAAATACAAAGTTTCTTCCATCCTCTTCTGTTTTTCAAGATGGAGAAAAGTAACTTAAGTTGATACAAATGGAAACTGTGTCCCTCTAGTGGGAGAACTTTGATACTATTGCAGGACTGAGGCCAGCTGGAAAGATAACACTCTGGGAAACCAGAGATTGACCTTGAAACATTTAAAATGTTGCTCACTGAAGAAATTGTGAACTTATTGTTCAAGATAAGTTACTCGCTGGAAGAACTACACAAGAAGTTTAATGACAGGATTTCAACTGACAATTGGGAACAGGAAATTCCTGAGCACAGACAAGAAATGAGCGTGAATGCTAATTTGTCACATGAATCTACTTTGGCTGCAGCTGTTGCTACAGGGCCCGAAATATCACAGGTGAAAATCTCAGTCCCACAGAAACAAATTGAGGACTATGAATTGAAGATGCTTAAGACTGAATTTGGTGAAAGTCCGAATTTGAAAATTGGATTTTGGTCTGGCGTCAAGATGGAAAGTTGGCAAGATTTTATTACACAAGAACCTCCAGACTGTTGGCGTCTGGAGGAACTAGGGGATCTGGGGGCTCTTGGACTGGGAGACACTTTGAAACAGGACTTTGGTTTTGGCCATGAAGGTTTGGCTGGATTGCTCAAAAGATGCGATTGCAACATCAGGATGGAATTTTCCTGGGATCTGTTATTTGACATCAAGAAACATGAAGAAAACTCGCAGAAGGGGCCTGGAGGGGACTTAAGAGCCTCGGACATCAGATTTCCTGATTGAAGGACTACAGGGAATTGACGGATAGGACTGGCAGTGCCTGGAACCAGGGGGGGGGGGAGCTGAGGGAAGAAGATTGGAAATTTAAAGTTCTTATTAAAGTATATATTAAATTGAAGGTTTATATGAAATTAACCAAAATTCCTTTTGAGGGATAGAAAAATGGAGGATTAACACTTCATGGATTTAGGAGAAATGTTATTAGAAGATAAGTACTTTTAAGCTTTAGCTTTAAGATTAAAATCAGGTTAAGAAAATTATGTTATATACAATGGAGTTATAAGAGAAAGAAAGAGGGAAAGGATTTGTTGAAACTAACTAAATAGAAGTGGAATGCAAGGAGGGAGGTGTGAGGAAGTCGAGGAAATAAGTGAAGGAAAGTAAGGTTATATTATTGAAATGTTTTTTCTTTTTTTGTTTTTTCTTTTTTCTGTATTTGTTTGTGCTTTTTTTGTGTGTGTTGTGTTTTCTGTTTGTGTTGTTAAAATGAAATAAAGATTATTTTTTTTTAAAAAAAGAAGACGTTCAGCCCAGCTTTGCTTTTTGGTACAGTGTTATGTACTGAGTTGAATAGGATCCAAAATGCAGCAGTCTGATTGGTCCTAGAACAATAGGATTCAGAATGCAGCAGTCTGATTGGTCCTAGAACAATGCAGCAGTATGATTGGTCGGCAGGAGTCACCCAATCCAGCTCCAGATAGAAGTGAATCCACAACCTGATTGGCCTACAGGAGAATTCCGGTATTAGCCAATCACGTGCAACCCATTGTGTAAATAATATATATAAAGCAGATACTTTGAGGGGACATCCATTCCCTCCTCACCACTATGAGCTGAATAAAGAGCATGAAATCCACTCTCGACTCTGAGTATATTTCACTGGCGACGAGGATGGGATCCCGCTGAGCTGACCGCCACACACAGCACCGCAGCACCGCCACCTGCCGCACCGCTGC
The DNA here is from genome assembly GCA_034642415.1 of Podarcis siculus. Taxonomy (NCBI): domain Eukaryota; kingdom Metazoa; phylum Chordata; class Lepidosauria; order Squamata; family Lacertidae; genus Podarcis; species Podarcis siculus. The sequence continues at coordinate 2,359 of JAXCMG010000205.1, read as the reverse complement.
CTCGTACCGTGTATCCAGGCTTCAGCTCCGGGACCCAAGGAATTCAGGATGGCAACCGACAGCAGCTTCTCGCCATTCAACCCAGCATCCGGAGACTGGGAAGCGTATGCCTCCCGTTTCACCTTCCTCCTAGAAGCCAAAGGGGTCACCGATGAAGAAGATGCCAAGAAGAGGGCGATATTCTTCAGCGTCTGCAGAGAGGAGACGTTTGAAATCACCCGGGCTCTCCTTGCGCTTGAAGACGTCACTACTGTTCCATACAAAACAATAATGTAACGGCTGAAGGGGCACTTTTCGCCGCAGCCCTCAGTGGTTGCTCGTCGAAATGCCTTCTACGCAAAGCTGCAAGCCCCTGGGGAAACCATGACTGGGTTTGTGACCTCTCTCCGCCAAGCTGCCCGGTTCTGCAACTTCTCAGAATTGGAGAACATGCTTCGTGACCGCTTCGTCGGTGTCCTGAAGGATGAGAAGCTGCAACGATGCCTCTACGCTAAGAACGACCTAACGTTCCAGGTCGCCCTGGAGGAGGCCCTGGCAACAGAAGCTGCCGAGAGGTTGACGCAAGAGGCACTGCCGAGCCTGCCGTCCCAACCAAGGGTCCACCACGAAGACCTCACCGATGACTCAGGATCTGACAGGAGGAGGTACACCGAGTACAGCAGCGCACTCAAGCAGTGCACAGACCACAGCTGCCTCGACGAGAAGGAGGGAACTGCGCAAGCTGCGGGGAGAGTCACGAGAGGAGGACCTGCCGTTCCCGCAACGCAGAGTGCAGGCAGTGCGGAAAATTGGGACACATCGCCCGGGTGTGTCGGGCTCGGCCCACCCGACGCCAGGCATCAGATGACGGATCCAAGAGCCCCGGGGCCCAATGCACCAAGGCAACTCGACGGAGCTCACAGACTTCCAGGTATACCAGTTGCCTCACCCCAACGTAGAGAAAATTTATGTAGAGGTACAGATAGAGGGGGCCCCGTGCCGCATGGAGCTTGACACGGGTTCAACTCTATCCATAATCTTGGCAAGAACCTTAAGGAAACTGTGTCCTAGTGGGGGTCCCAAACTCAGGGCAGCCCCATTCACCCTCCGGGACTTCCAGAAATGTAAGGTCCCCACAATGGGGGTGGGGACCTTCAGGGTGCAATATCGAGGGCGAACGCGGCAACTGGACTTGCTTGTGGCCAAGGGCCCCTACATTAGTTTACTGGGATTGGCATGGTTTGGACCACTGGGGGTAGCCGTCACCGGGGTGAACCACACTAGCTTACAAGTGGACGTGGACGCCATATGCAAGGAATTTCCAGGGGTTTTCGATGGGAAATTGGGACAGTATACGGGGCTCCCCATTGCTCTACAGCTTGACCCCGCAGTACGCCCTGTCAGGCTGAAGGCCTGCTGGGTCCCATTCGCCCTGAAACCCCGTATAGACGAAGAATTGGACCGGCTCGTGGAGCAAGGAGTGCTGGAACCTGTGCCTAATGCCCCCTGGGAAACCCCAATCGTCACACCCGTCAAGCCTAATGGTTCGGTCCGCATCTGTGCAGACTACAAATGTACCATAAACAAGGCCCTCACGGCCCATGCATACCCAGTGCCAGTGGTCAGCCATGTCCTTGCCACCCTGGCTGGGTCAAATTTTTTTGGCGAGCTGGACTTGGCCCAAGCATATCAACAGCTACCAGTAGATGAGGCCACAGCAGAGGCACAGACGATTGTGACGCACAGAGGAGCGTTCAGGGTAAAGCGGCTGCAATTCGGTGTCAGCGTGGCACCAGGCATATTCCAGAATCTAATGGACTCTCTCCTTAAAGGGATTCCTGGCGTCACCCCCTTCTTCGATGATTTGTTGATTGCTGGGCCCACACCAGAGGAGTTTGAGGACCACCTCCGCACCGTTCTGCACCGTTTCCAGACGGCGGGTCTCAAGGTGAAGCGGGAAAAATGTCTACTAGGAGTGCCTCAGGTGGACTTTCTGGGATTTATGGTGGACGCAGAAGGGGTCCACCCGACTGGGGACAAGGTACGGGCCATTTGTGATGCCCCAGCTCCAAAGAGCAAGACTGAACTTCAGGCCTTCTTGGGACTATTGAACTTTTACCATTCCTTCCTTCCCCACAAGGCGGCGGTAGCGGAGCCCCTACACAGACTCCTGGACAAGCGGGCCCCTTGGGTGTGGGGCCAGCGCCAGGAGGCCGCATTCCAGGCAGTCAAGGACTTGCTTGTCTCAAACTCGGTCTTGGCACACTTCAACGAGAGGCTGCCGGTGGTGCTAGCATGCGATGCCTCGCCCTATGGCATCGGCGCTGTCCTGGGACACCAACTCCCGGATGGAAGAGAGGTACCAGTGGCATACTTTTCC
>JAXCMG010000202.1:16507-43243 GCA_034642415.1 Podarcis siculus | reverse complement strand
AGGAAACTGAGCCGGAGGGAGGTAGCAGAGTCCACACACCATCAAGGCATATGTGATTCAAGCAAACTCTTTTTTTTTAAAATAGTATTTATTAGAGTTTTAGATAATACAAAAAAAAAAAAAACCCAAAAACAAAAGAACAATTCCAAATTACTTGGGGGTTCATATGACGTCTAAGAATCTGAACTTATTTAAAGATAACTATGAGAAATGTTGGTCGGAAGTCAAAAAGGATTTGGAAGTGTGGTCAAATTTGAAGCTTTCAATGTTGGGCCGAATTGCAGCTATAAAGATGAATGTATTGCCTAGAATGTTATTTTTGTTCCAGACACTGCAAATTTTAGACAAGATGGACTGTTTCAAGAGGTGGCAGAAGGATATTTCGAAATTTGTCTGGCAGGGCAAAAAGCCCAGAATAAAATTTAAGATATTAACGGATGCGAAGGAAAGAGGGGGATTTGCCCTGCCGGACTTAAAATTGTATTATGAATCAGCAGCGTTCTGCTGGATCAAAGATTGGATGCTCCTCGAGAATACAGATATCTTGGATTTAGAAGGTTTTAATAATGCATTTGGCTGGCATGCATATTTATGGTATGATAAAGTTAAAGTGCACAAGGCCTTTAAAAATCATATAGTCAGAAAAGCACTGTTCAATGTTTGGACTAGATATAAAGATTTGTTGGAAAATAAAACCCCAAGGTGGTTGTCACCATTGGAAGCTAAAGCAGTGAAAAAACTTAATATGGAGGCCAGGTGGCCAAAATATTGGGAAATTTTGGAGCAGGAGGGGGACCAACTGAAATTACAGAGTTTTGAAAAATTAAAATCAAAGGTACGAGACTGGCTCCATTATTATCAAATAATGGAGACGTATAAGCAAGATAAGAAAAACGGCTTCCAGGTGGAGAAGTCTAAATTAGAAACAGAATTGTTGGAATCTAATGTTAAGAACTTGTCGAAAATGTATAACTTGTTGCTGAAATGGAATACACAAGATGAATTGGTTAAATCAGTTATGATTAAGTGGGCACAGGACATTGGCCATAATATTATGTTTGCTGACTGGGAACGGTTGTGGACCACCGGTATAAAATTTACGGCATGTAATGCCCTAAAGGAGAATATTATGAAAATGATATATAGGTGGTACATGACCCCAGTCAAGCTAGCAAAAATATACCACTTGCCAGATAATAAGTGTTGGAAGTGTAAAGAAACTGAAGGTACCTTTTACCACCTTTGGTGGACATGCCCGAAGATTAAGGCGTTCTGGGAAACAATATATAATGAAATAAAAAAGGTACTTAAATGTACCTTTGCTAAGAAACCGGAGGCCTTCCTTTTGGGCATTGTCGGCCAATTGGTGTCGAAGAAGGACAGGAACTTTTTTATGTATGCTACTACAGCAGCAAGAATACTTATCGCAAAATATTGGAAGACCCAAGATTTACCCACGCTGGAGGAATGGCAGATGAAGGTGATGGACTATATGACGCTGGCAGAAATGACCGACAGAATCCGTGAACAGGGGAAAGAGACGGCGGAGGAAGATTGGAAGAAATTTAAAGTTTATTTAAAGAAATATTACAAAATTAATGAATGTTAAAATGTTGAGGTTCAAGTAAGAAAAGGAGATTACAGTGACATAAGATTAAATTAAAGAGCAAGAAGGGAGAAATTAAGTAAAATTGAAGTGAGGATTTGCTGGAATAAATTGGAAAATTAGGATGTAGAAAGGGGAGGTTTGGGGGAGTCGGAGAAGTTAGGTTAATGGAAAAAAGGAGATGGAATTATACGTGTTTATGTATGTTTTGTTTTTTATTTTTCTTTTTTTGTTTGTTTGTCTCGGTGTATTGTCTTTTAAAAAATGTTGTAAAACCAATAAAAATCTTTATAAAAAAAAAACAATTCCAAATTAAACAGAAACTTATCAACACATCACAAAGAAGAAAAAGAAAATAATAAAAAAGATATACAGAAAAGTAAAAACCATTAAACAAAAATACAACAAACTTTCCCATCACTTATCTTTCATTAACTTGTTTCCTTGACCTCCTCACACCTCCCTTTTTTGTATTCTACTTCAATTAGCTCTTTCAGCAAATCCTTTCCATCCTTCCCAATTTTTTATCCATTAATTTATCTTAATATAATAGAGCTTTACCTTTCCTCCATTAACAATCTATTTTTACTTAATCCTTTATAATATTTCTGCTAAAGCCACATAAATTCATTCCAGCCTCCTTCTAACATTCCTTAATTTTACAATATTTCTGTAGATAATCTTTAAACTTCTTCCAAACTTCTTCCACCGACTCTTCTCCCTGGTCTCGGATTCTGCCAGTCATTTCCCCCAATTCCATGAGATCCATCACCTTCATCTGCCATTCTTCCCGGGTAGGTAGATCTTGTGTCTTCCAATACTTTGCAATAAGTATTCTTGCTGCTGCTGTAGCATACATAAAGAAAGTTCTATCCTTCTTTGGCACCAATTGGCCGACCATGCCCAGGAGAAAGGCCTCTGGTTTCTTCAGAAAAGTATATTTAAATACCTTTTTCATTTCATTATAGATCATTTCCCAGAAGGTCTTAATCCTTGGGCATGTCCACCAAAGATGAAAGAATGTGCCTTCAGTCTCTTTACATTTCCAGCATTTATTATCAGGCAAATGGTAAATTTTTGCAAGCTTGACTGGTGTCATGTACCACCTATAAATCATTTTCATTATATTCTTTCTTAAGGCATTACATGCCGTGAATTTGATACCTGTGGTCCATAACTGCATGTAGTCTATCAGCTGCATGCAGTTAGCCGAAATGACCGGCAGAATTCGAGACCAGGGAGAAGAAAGGATGGAAGAAGATTGGAAGAAATTTAAGATTTATTTACAAAAATATTGTAATTTGGTTGAGTGCTGAATCGGATGCCAGAGCTGAAAATAACTGTCTATCACTAAACTAGATCTAAGGTTGAATTATATGCTAACTAAATTAAGATTATGAGTAAAATAATAATTTGTTTGAAATTAATTTAATAATGATGTAAGTGTATGCGGGAGGTGTGGGGAAGTCTTATGTAACAATTGAAAGATGTTAAATGGACAGTGCTGATTTGTGTTTATATAACATATGTTTTATGTGAAAAACTTTAATAAATATATATTTAAAAAAAAAAAAAATGATACCTGTGGTCCATAACTGTTCCCAGTCAGCCATCATAATATTATGTCCAACATCTTGTGCCCATTTAATCATGACTGATTTCACCGTTTCATCCTGGGTGTTCCATTTCAACAGCAAGTTATACATTTTTGACAAATTCTTACTTTTGGAATCTAACAGCTGTGTTTCCAATTTTGATTTTTCCACCTGGAAGCCAATTTTTTTGTCCAAATTATATGCCTCCATTATTTGATAATAATGGAGCCAATCACACACTCTATTTTTTAGTTTCTCAAAACTCTGTAGTTTTAATCAAGCAAACTGATCTTGCAGGGTTTCGCTTCCCTGAACTTTGTTTTCCACAGTGGATCTCCCTCAGAAGGTGGTAGATTCTACTTCCTTGGAGATTTGTTAGCAGAGGTTGTATGGCCATCTGCTATGGATGCTGCAGTTGAGATGCCAGCATCGGGGGGGGGGCTGGACCCTCAGAGTCCTGTCTATGGTTTTTATTTTAGTTTCCTAGTTGTCTTGAGATGAGTCACTGACCAAACTCAAGCGGGCTTCTTCCTCCTTGAGGGTGAAGTTGTCCAAAGTGCATTCAACACAATTTTCACAGGGTATGATGGGTCCTCAAGGACCACCTCTTTCTATATGAACCTACCCGGACTCTGAGATCATCTTCTGAGGCCCTCCTTCCTGTGCCTCCTCTCTAGAGCAATGCGAGAACAGGGCCTTCTCTGCAGTGGCTCCCCGTCTGGAAGGCTCTCCCCTGGGAAGTGTGCCTGGCACATTCATTATACACCTTTTGAATAAGTCAAGCACAAACATTCCCTTTTAACCAGGCTTTTGGTTGATTTGACTGACATTGGGGTTTTGGGGAGTGGGCTTGTTGGCTTTTTTATTATTGAATAATTTGTGGTTTTGTATTCTGGTTTTGTTCTGTGAACCACCCTGAGACCTCCAGGTATAGGGCGGTATATAAATTCAATATATAATAATAATTATATGTCCCATTTCTGCTACCTGAGGCAAAACAAGAATAGCCTCCTCTTCCCCTTTTAGCTCTCTGCCCCTCTACCTTCCGCCAGGGAAATGCCCCATCTCTCGCTGAACTCGACTCACCTTTTCCGTCAGAGGGGGGTGTTCTGGTGGGGGCAGAAGCCCCAGGTATGATGCTGAAAGCCTCTGCTCAGCTCCCTCCCTCCCCAAGTCTCTGTGAGCTGCTTCTGTGGGTCTTGGATAATCTCTAGGCAGAGAATGGGACAGGTGTTGGAAGGGAGGGTCCCATCTTTACGCCCAAATTTGTGAGGCCTTTCTTGGTACTGACAGAGTCATCTTTTAAAATTGAGTTTATATCCCCACCTTCCTCCCAGAGGAGCCCAGGGAGGGAATTAAGGGGCTGCAGCTGTCTTGGGGGGCCCTCTCTGTGGGGCTCATCCTGTACCCTAGAGAAGATTACGGGGCCAGGGAGCCTGGCTCTTTCCTCATGCGCAAAGGAGGCACAAAGCCCCCTTAGTACACATTCACTGTGACTTGGGAAGAGGGTTAAGGAGTGTGGTGAATGAGCAGAAACAGCTGATGGACGTCAACAAAAGTTAATTGCTTCTGATGGGGATCTGCTGTGGAGACTCATTAGGCCCCCTGGTGGCCAGAGCTCTGTCCCCCTTCCTGTGAAGGGGCAAGTGTGGGGAAAGGGGATGTGGGGCCACATGTTGAGACCAGACCCCAAAGTTGCATTTGCCCTCCTGCCCCTGCTATCCCTGGGGGGCCTTCTTTCTCAAGTGGGGAACCCGCTCTGTGGGTGGCAGCTCAGACCATTGAAAGATTGCAACATCGAACCATTTAAACACATCAAAAGGGGATCCAGGAAGGATCTCAGAAATTGCAGGCCAGTTAACTTTACATCTCCCTGGAAAACTGGTGGAAAGTGCAGGAAACTAGCAGCTGGAATGCATTTAACTGGAAGGATTTCAACTGTATGCTGGAACCACGCAAATTATATATGCAGAAGGCAGAGAGCTCTTTTTGTGCAAGGTTTTCCCAGTACCGAAAGGGTTTTGAAGCTCTCTGCCGTGCATAAGAGACTCTGGCAGGTTCTCACAGGATCTTGTGGGGCTCTCCTGAGTTCCCAGGAGATCTTTCCAAAGCCCCCCAGAGCCCAGGAAGCAAGGCCCAGGTCAGACCTGTTCAGTGCATGGCTCCAGAAGGTCAGATGGTGGGGCGGCTCCAAGGGAGTGGCTTCCCTAGGCCCGTTTCTGCAGATATGAGCCATCCCAGTCAGGGCAGACATCTCAGAGCTACCTGGACCAGTGTTCTGACCCAGGAGGAGGCAGCTTGCTCTTCTCCCAGTATATGGATTTTGCTTCGTCTGGTCTCCCCTCCATCCACTTCCCAGACCTGAGCCTGCTTAGCTTCCGTTCGGTGCCTGCATCCTGAGCCTTCAGACCATGTTGTGGGAGCTCTCATCAGCCTGGCGCTTGCAAGTGGGGGGCAGTTCCTGCCCCCTTGGCAAAAGGGAGGGGCTGGCCTCTCTCTCCCCACATGGAGCCTCAGCAGAGACATGCAGGGATTTAGTGCCGCCTCACAGAGCTTTTTCTCGCCCTCTGCTCCATGGGCTATTCCTGTTGTTACTTGTACTTATATCCTATCTTTCCCTCTTCCAACTCTCTGATTCTTAGGCTCCCTCTGCTCTGCCTCCTCTGTGTTTAAGGGCAGGTCTGCAAACTCCCCCAAACCCTGCTGAGCTTTGGATCTTCTAATTCAGGGCTGCTGCCTGTAACACAGCGGGATTAGGCCGCTGCCTTCATCTGCAGGACCCCTAACTCTCTGCCCCCTTTTCTCTTCCTTTCCAGGCTCCACTTCTCACTCCCTGCGCTACTTCTACACAGCCGTGTCTGAGCCTGGCCAGGGGCTGCCCCAGTTCATCGCTGTGGGGTACGTGGATGACCAGCAAATTGATCAGTATGACAGTGACACCAAGAAGGATCTGCCTCGCGTCCCCTGGATAAGGAAGGTGGAGAAGGAGGATCCTCAGTACTGGAAAACAGAGACTGAGAAAAGACAGGGCGCTGAGCTGGGATTCAGGGTGAACCTGGAAATTGCAAGGAATCGCTACAACCAGAGCAGAGGTGAGTGGAAGGCAGGAGAGACACAGAGTCACACACCCCCCCCACAGTAATGTTTCTTCCAAGGGCCAGGATTAAAGGGAGAGGGCTGCTGGGAGGAAAGGAAATGGAGGGTGGGGGTCTCCACCAGGGCAGAGGCATCTCCCCTTCCCTTAATGAAGGTCTTAATGGGGGCTGGGAAGGTGTGGGGTGGGGGGGGACAGAGAACAAGACTTGGAGGGGAGAGACCCCCCCAGTATGACCCTCTCTGGACCTGCACATCCTACCAAGGAAATGTCTCCATTACCTGCACTTCCTTCCATGCTAGGCTTGGCTTAGGCCTTGTGAAATATACTCAGAGTCGCAAAGTGATTTCATGCTCTTTATTCAGCTCATAGTGGTGAGGAGGAATGAATGAATGTCCCCTCAAAGTATCTGCTTTATATACATTATTTACACAATGGGCTGCACATGATTGGCTAATTCCGGAATTCTACTGTAAGCCAATCAGGTTGTGGATTCACTTCTATCTGGAGCATGATTGGGTGGTTCCTGCCAACCAATCATACTGCTGCATTGTTCTAGGACCAATCAGACTGCTGCATTCTGAATCCTATTGTTATAGGACCAATCAGACTGATGCCTTTTGGATCCTATTGTTCTAGGACCAATCAGACTGCTGCAGTTTGGATCCTATTCAACTCAGTACATAACACCTTGTGAGGTAGAAATCTGTCTAGTTCATTTTCCTCTGGGAGGGGAAGAGAAGGGTGGGGATCCTGAGGCTGAGACAAGCAAGCCTTTCGTCTAGCGGGTTTTCCGTCTTGCGAGGCGTTCGTCTTGCGAGGTACCACTGTATGAGTGGCACTCTAGGCTTGATTGGTGTCAGCTGGAGGTGCAAATAAAGGGAGGAAGTTGCAGGCTGCGATTTCTGCACGAGGAAAACTCACTCACTCACTCACTCACTCTGTCAGCACGCACACTGACAACAAGGTTGGAAGTAAGACAAGGTGTGCTACTGATACTGTGAGTTTTGCTGTGTCAGGATTGTTAATTACTGGACTGAGATTATACTGTGGTGGAGAGCTAAAGAAGGAATGTCAATAGCTTGTATATAATAGTAACAGAAATGCTTGTGCAACCGGTCAAGCAATAAAGAAGCTCTTGACTGTGAGTTTGAGTATGACTCCTGTTCTTGTCCTCTGCCTCTGGGGAAAACTCTGCTACAAACAGTCAGAAGTGGTTTGACCGAGATGCCACCACACAAGCAGTAAAAGTGCAGCGGAAGTGTGTGGGCAGTAACCTCTAATAAGAGCAGCAGAACTCTGTGCATGGCCAGGAGCAATCATTGCCATTTCCCATCCTGCCTTGGGGTGCCGGACGTAGCTTCTCTCCTTGGTTTTGTGGTGGGAAATCAAAATGGCTGGCTGCTGACCCTGCTGGCTGGCCTAGAGGAGACGGGGCTGGGGTCCTCAGCACCTGTGGGCCCTGCCAGGGGTCTGGGGTCTCAGCGGGTGCCTGTGATGCCACCTGCCAAGTGAAAATGCCAGATCAATCCTTCAGATACTGAAATTGAAGAGCACATTTAAAAGCCACGAGCCTTAACATGTTGTGGATCTGTAAAATGGGACACTGGAGGTGCAGCATGAAGAGTAGCAGATATAAGGATCATGCCCTCTTTGATGAAGGATTTATTAGGTGGACATCAACTAGCTAATGTAAACCAGCTCTTCTTTTATTATCAATCGACTGAAGGTTTTATTAAAGTATTTACAATATGTATTTCCCACAAAACTGTATCAAGATAGTATACAACCTGGAAAGTTATAATAAAAATCAGGGGGGGAAATCCATAGAATGTACATAAAACATCAATAAATACTATTTATTTATTTATTTATTTATTTATTTATTTATTTATTTATTTAAATACATACACTTATTGATTGTAACCCCCCCCCAGTAAAATTAAGAAAAACTCACAACCATACTTTAAAACACAGGAAGTTAAACTACTAAAACAGATTAGAATTACCTCAACTTTCTAGGCATCTGGGTAGGCTTGTCTAAACAGGATTTTTTTTAGCAGGTACCAAAAATTCAGTATTTATTGAAAGTGAGAGCTAGGGCAGGTGTTTGACATTTTTAGTACACACAGGGTTGCATCCAATACTGTTATATTTAGAGTAGACCCATTGAAATCAGTGCATTAAAAACAGAAATGCCAAATCACTTCAGTGGGTCTACTCTGAGTAGGGGTTGCATTAGATACTACCCCAGATCTTTGATTATGCATCCAGTCCAAGTGCCACCTCTGAAAAGTGAGCCGTGAGGAAACTGCTCTGTCTGAATGTCCGGCTCCCCAGGCTGCCTTTGGCTGAGATACTGGCAGACATGCTGTGCCCCCTTCTTTCCCCTGTGCCCCCAAGAGACCCCTTGATGCCTCACTTCCAAGTTCTCTGGTCTGGGAGCCAAAGGACACAGACTCCTGGTCTCTCCTCCTCTCTCCTGCGCTTCTGGATGCGGCCCTTGCAGGAGCAGAGGGAGGTGGGGCAGGGAAGGGGCACTCAGCTCTGCGGGGCAAAGAGCAGGCAAGCAAGGTCTGTCCTCCAGCTCTGTCCTCTCCCCAGGAAAGCTCCCAGCTCTTCACAGCATAGACTGACCTGCTGGTGCTGAGCATCAAAGGGAAGAGGCAAGGCCTTTTGAAAAGCAACAAGTTGGCTTAACATCAGCATTTAATTATTTTCACCAGGAGCAAAGAATTTAGTATATAGCCAAAGTGTGTTTAGGCACACATTTACAAACATCTGTTTGTTCCATCATTTATATCTTTATATTCCACTCCATGAGCACAGTTACCTTTCAGTTGTCCTTGAACCTGGGTTCAAATCCCTCAAATGCATCACTTGCTTAATATTATACAGCGGTACCTTGGTTCTCAAACTTAATTCGTTCTGGAAGTCCTTTCCAAAACCAAAGCGTTCCAAAACCAAGGTGCGCTTTCCATAGAAAGTAATGCAAAACGGATTAATCCGTTCCAGACTTTTAAAAGCAACCCCTAAAACAGCAATTTTACACAAATTTTACTATCTAACGAGACCATTGGTCCATAAAATGAAAGCAATAATCAATGTACTGTACTATATAATAAATAAGACAGTATTGTAGATGATAAAAATTAAGATTATCATTTTTTCCTTACCTGCACTGATGATAGTCATTGCTTGGATGGGGGGCTTTTATCCATTTCTGCAGTCACACAGTCAATAAATCGATTCAGTAGCTGAACTGGGTTCCACACGGTAATGAAAACAAATTAACTGAAAAAGCCACAAAAACGCAAAATAAATACAGTCATGGCTCTTCTTGCAACGCTTCATGTTGCGTTTTTTTCAGGTTAAGAACACGGCAAACCCGGAAGTATTTACACATGCGCAGAAGCGCCACTCTGGTTACGGACATTTCAGGGTGCAAACAGCGTCCCGGAACGGATCGTGTCCGCAACCAGAGGTACCACTGTAGCAAAAACAAAAGCGCCAAATACAGTTGTACCTTGGTTCTCAAACTTAATCCATTCCAGAAGTCCGTTTGACTTCCGAAATGTTCGAAAACCAGGACGCAGCTTCTGATTGGTGCAGGTGCCCCGCAAACAATAGCCGACAGCTGCATCGGATGTTCGGCTTCCGAAAAACATTTAAAAACCGGAACACTTACTTCTGGGTTTTTGGCGTTTGGGAACCAAGCCGTTTGAGAACCAAAGTACCACTGTATATCACAGCCTTTCATTTAGAAACTGCAAAAGAGATATAACATGGGGGAAAAGATGGTGATTGCGATACAGCAGTGGTGAGGAAACCTCCTTAAAATCTTAAATTGCTACCCACATAAGCTAAATAAGCGAATTACTTGATCTGAAGACTGCAGGTTAATCCAGAGCGAGGAGTTTACATTCAGCCCATACTCAGACTTACGGTTGTCCGAAGTGAGGCCTCCCTGCGTTTTCGGTGTTTGGGAACCAAGGCACCAGTGTACAAAAGTACTTGTATTTGGAGGGGGGGCACACAATAATGGAAAGTTCTACGGAAGAAGACTCTGCAGTGGCAGGCACAGATCTCTCCCCCCCCCAGTGCCTGTTATTTGTGGCACAAAACAAGGGTGCCAGATGACGCTTGGCTCTCTCCCTGGCACCGTTGGCATTGGCTTTGGGGCAAAGGAGTAATAGGGAGGGATCCTGGAAGAGAGCAAAGAGCTGGGAATCCAGTTGGAAATACAGCCGTGGCACTGCCAATTTTGAAATTGGGGGGGGGGGAGTTTCCCTGAAACTTTTAAGCCTCTGTGCTCATGTGCCTTAATACCTGTCCCAGGCAGCAAGTTTATTGTAGCTGCATTATTGAGGTGCCAATATGCCCCCCCAGTCTGCTGCAATCATGACCCCAGAATAAGCACAACTATGAGTCCCCCCCCCATGAAACTTCTTCCCTCTGCCTCCTCGTCCTCCCCACTGCCCTGGTGAAATGGGGGTGGGGGGCGGCCGGGGTCTGCAGTGCTGGAGACGACAGGAATGGTGTCCCTATTCCATATTCCATAGGGAGATGGGGGCTCCCTCAGGGATGCTGGCTGTCAGCCCCCCTCTCTCCTTGGAGCCTTTCAGAATCCATCAGGTTGTCTGGACTGCTCACTCCACCTGCTGGGGGGCTGATAGAGAATGGGGCCCCACATCTGGTAGTTATTCTTCTTTAAAATCTGAATTACCCCATGGAACTGACCTCCAGGAAAGAGTCCCTCAACAAGGGAGTTCAGAAATGGGCTAGTCCCGGTGTGTGGGCAGCCAGGATCACAAACAGATTTTATTTTATTTTAATTTCCAATTGTAACTGCTCAGTCCTCTGCATGTTTACTTGGAAGTAAGTCCAACCCCACTCAGTGTGACTTACCTTCAAGTAAATATGCAAAGACAAATATATGAAACATGTAATGAGAGAATCAAAATGATCTGTCCCATTTAGGGATTATGGGACTTCAAAATGATTGTTTTAATGTTGTTGTTGTTGTTCTTTTGAAGATTTGGTGGTAGCCCCCTGGGGTGGGCAGGGGGATGCAGGGACCCCCCATCTTTGACAAGGGCAGCCTGGCTTCTGCTGAGAAGGGGGGCCATTTTGAAGTGGGGCAACCCCCCCTTGCGGCTTCTCCTTCCCACCCACACTATGAAGAAACTTCTTTTTCCGGAGGCCCTTCCATGACTTCCCTCCTTTTAGGGAAAAGGTCCTGGATATGGAGAAGCTGGGGGAGAGAGATGGAGGGGAAGAGGAGACCTTCTCTCTTGAAAGGCCCCAATATGTGGGCGTCCCCCTTCCATGTTGCCCCTTTCCTTTTTCTAGGGGGGGACGGGGGGGGCAGCTGATGCATCTTTCCAAAAGGGGCAAGATCCAGAGGAGCAGAGTTGGGGGGGAAGAGGGACAGACTGTGACCTCCGACCTGCAAGGGATGCTCCTCTTGGGCAGGAAGGGAAACCCCACCCCTCCCCCGCCTCCAGGGAGTTGGGAGAATCCACTAGGAATTAGGGGGGGGGGAATGTGAGGCGATGAAGAGAGGAGGGCAATTAAGGGGGAACTTGTAGTGTTTCCCTCAGTGAATGTGTTACGCAGATGAGCCTTCAGAAAGATATAATGCTGGCTGATTCTTCTCGCCTCTGACTGCTGCTTCTTCCTGAGTCTCAGGCAAATAAATCCTTTTTCCTGGGCTCCTTTGCTGATGGGGGGAAGGGGCTGCTGTGACCCCCCCTTGACCTCCTGGGCCTCTTCTGGTCCTTCCAGGGTTCCACATCATTCAGTGGATGTACGGCTGTGAGCTGAGTTCAGATGGGCGCAAAGGAGGGTATGATCAACACAGCTATGACGGGAGAGACTTCCTCGCCTTCGACAAGGAGACCCTCACCTGGACGGCAGCTGATGCAGGGGCCCAAGTGACCAAGAGGAAGTGGGATGCTGAATTGGCCCAGAACCAGTACTATAAAGCCTACCTGGAGGAGGAATGCATTGAGTGGCTGCAGAAATACCTGGACTATGGGAAGGAGACTCTGCTGAGGACAGGTGAGGGGGGCAGTGGGGTGGGGAGGGGGCTCAGTGGGGCAGTTTTCCTACATATTCCCCTCCCCCCCTTTACAGTCTTCCTTTCTGGACCAAACAGCAAACACTTTTCTTGGTGGGGGAGGCAGAAATAAGTTTGGGCCTGTGGGAGGAGAAAAGGGGTCACTTCAGAGTATGATTGGGGGGGGGAGATGCTTAAAAACAGCCCCCCCATGCCCCTTTGGCTAGAATAAGGGATGGCAAAAGACAAACAGGAGGAGGGGACAAAGAAACAGCAGGGAGGGGGCCAGGAAAGCAAAATGCATTTTAAATTAACTAAAAAAATAAAATTGAAATGGACAGATTTGAGACGGGATACAGAAAAACCTTTTGCCTTGACACTTGGGTAGGGGAAAGGGGGGCAGATTGATGCAGAAAAATCCAATCTCATATTTTATGTACCAAAATGAGTCAAATAATTAAAAAATACTGATTTATGCATGGCATAACTAATCAATATTATAATAGCAATCAAAAGAACCATTAAAGTTAGAAGATAATGAGAATGTAATGACTTTGGGGAAAAATGGGATTTGTATGATTGTGCCCCACCTACGGGGCACTTTGATACAAAGCGCAAATTGTATGAGAATGGTAATTATTTACAAAAATTTAATGAAAAAAGCAATTTTTATTGTGAGATAAATCAGCCCTACAATTTGTTACTTAAAAATCTAAATTACGTATCAAAACTAACAGTGTTTCACACATATCATAGACTTTATGGCAGGTTTTCTTAACAAAACTTATACTAATCTTTCCTCAAACACCCTATCCCTATAAGAACCCACATTAGGTAGTCAAAAAATAGTAATTTAAACAAAATGCTTATAAAAAATAAGATATTTCCTTCTATTGCACATTATATCCACAGAAGTCAAAAGAAAAAGTATAGAGATGATGTTCGAGATGTGCCCTTTGAGAAATTTGGTTTTGGCAACTGCAAAACAGCATCCTTGAAATCAATGCTTGCCTTATCTTCTACAATGGGGAAGACAAACATACAAAATCCTGGATATTTCCTCAGATATGACACTTGATAATCGGTCATATTATATTTGGAAATGACTTTGACCACATAGTAAACAACAGTTTTTTTCTTTTCAAATTTCATGAGTAGTTAATCAGTTTAGAGATTTCATGCAAACTTGTATATTGGGGCACTATTGTACACTAGCGGGGCACTTTTATACATATCAATGTGCCCCACGTCTTAGTGTATCAAAGTGCCCCAAGGGACATTTTCAGAAAACTAACAATTTCTAATAAAACCACTGAACTTATTTAAAAATCACGTGTAATCCTGATTACTGAGTGGGATAATTTACCTTTGGTATTTTAAAATCTTAACTAAACAATGAAAAACAGCATTGGAACACTTTTACATTTCACGTAATTTTTTAGTTGGCCGCGCTAAAAACACACCTACTCACGTCAAACGCCAATGGCGAACTGGCGGGCAGCGCGGTCGCAACTGTATAGACACATTTTAGTGATGTCATGACATGAATAACGTTTCTCGATACTGAAATATTGTTGATGTATCAATGTGCCCTGCCTCCCCCTACATACCTATGGGGAAAGTATTTAAAAATAAATTAATTAACCTTTTTTAAAATAGAAAGTGTGTGGGGAGCCCCCCACTAAGTCTGTAGGTTAGCTACTCGTGGCCCAGAAGCAGAAAACCTGCACATAGTGAGAGAGTATGAGAATTCCCTTTTCTACCTTTTTATTTTTTAATTGGGGGGAATTTTACTTTTTTCAGTGTTCCATGGGGGAAATTCAGAAGTGTCATTTCCCCTTGAAATGGTACAGTCCACTCTTCTGCCTTCAGGAATCTGGCACAGGTGCCAATCAAATGATCAAGTGTTTTGACTGGCTTTCTTCCTGTTTCTATTAGCTTTGCTGATACTAACATTAATTAAAAATGAAATAATTCTGGCACTCTCCCTTTTTGCGGACTGACACATACGTGTTAGCCGTGCTTAGAGAGATCTGAACAAATTCATCTATGGGGGCCTGGTGATAATTCACCCCAGAGACACTGAGCATATTTCTTGAGGTTGAGGATTTCACCTCAAAAGCCACAATAAAGTGTTTTCAAGGGTGACAACGTGCAAAGGAGGCTGGGAATCATCCTCTTTGGGACGGAGGTTCGGCTGAGGACAGGTGGGTGGGGTGGGGAGGTCTTGTTTTGGGTTTCTGTGGGGAAAGGGCTTGACCTTCCTTCCTTCCTGCTCCCCCCAGCAGAGTCACATCCCCTCCCAGACCTGAGTTTCCAGTCCAGGCACTGCAAAGTGGGTGGGATCCTGGAACAGCCCCTTCAGACAACAGCTACCCAGGGAGCCAGTTTTTGAACAAGGGTTACATTCTGCAAATCTTGCCTAAAGCCAAAATTGTGTATAGTCAAAACACATTGGATTCAAGGGCGATTGGGTTGCCAGAGTCCTTCTTCCCCAGACGCCCGCCTCCTCTTTTTGGTTTTTAGAATATTTTTAGCAAGTGTGTAAAGCTCTATGTGCACAAGTTAAATGTGCGCAAGTTGCTGGCTTACTGGGCCTCCTGGTCTGCCATTTCCACTCCAGGGGAGGCTGCCATGGAGAAGGGAGATGGGCCCTTTCCAACCTCAAGGGACCCTTTCAGGGCAGGCGGGAGAACCAGAAAGGAGCTCTCTCTTTCCCAGGGCTCTTGGCTTTGCTCATTAACTATGGAGCTGAAAAGTCCTGGAGAACAGAGAGCAGCGAGTCCAGCATTTCTTCCGCCTCAAGAGAGGAACCAGGATCATTCTGATCTGCCCTCAGTTCATGACTTGCAACTTCAAAGGATCTGAATGAATCCTGCCGTTGGGGACCTGGTGGAATTTGCCCCCTCAGCCTAGAGGCAGCTCCATAGGACAATCTTGGAAACACAAGTTGCCATGTTTGAGTAGTGTTAGAGCTTTGCAAGATGACAAATTAATTTAATTTGTACCCAGCCCTGCATCCCAAAGGAGTCTGCTTTGGCAAACAAAGGATAAAACATCTAAAAACAGTTCTAGCATAGACACTGACTGGGGAGGATGCCAAGGCAGGTTGAGGAAATCCCATTTATTTGCAGTTCTTTTTAATTTCTTCAGATGTGAGTTTCTGACTAGGTTGCCCTTTCGGTCCCTGCTCTTAAAAAATGCAGGATTCCTCCAGGCTCCCGTTGTGGATATCTCTCTGTTAACCCCAATGCGGCCCTTTTTGCAGAGACTCCGGTGGTGAAGGTGACCAGGAAGGCAGACTATGACGGCCTGGAGACCCTCGTTTGCCAAGTCCACGGCTTCTACCCCAAGGAGATTGAGGCCAACTGGGTGAAGGACGGGCAGGTCTGGCAGGAGGGGACCCTCCGAGGATTGGTCGCCCCCAACTCGGACGGGACCTACTATCTCTTGCTCAGTGTCCAGATCGACCCAGAGGAGAGGGAGCGCTTCCGGTGCCGCGTGGAGCACGACAGCCTGGAGAAGCCTCTGGACGTGGCCTGGGAGAAGGAGCCAGGTGAGAGACAGACAGACAGACAGGAGGGGAAGGGGTGGGCTGTGGGAGGGGGATTTCCACCCAACTCCTCCCTTCAGCAGCAGCACAGCTCAGATGGGGAACTCCAGTTGGATCCTGTCTACGTCTCTGGAGGGAAGCAGCTGAATCGGAATCTGTAGATTTCAGCAGAGATGCAGCCTTTTCTGGCAAGTGTCTCATAGGCCTTGAACTCAAATTGGATGTCGTAGGTAAAAACTGGCCATCACCTTCTTGCCTTTAAGCCTAAGTAGTTGTGATGTCAAAGAATGTGGGCACATATTTTACTTCTTCAAAATCAAACTTAGAGTCACTACGACTGAAAAAGGGGCAATGAACTTAAAAGAGGGAGTCCCAGACTGACTGTACTTCACAGTGAAAAAGATTCTCACTCACTCCTCCTCACAACTGTGACAAAAACTGATATTCATACCTACTCAGCCCAAACACCCGCACACCGCTGGGAAGAGCAAGAAGGGTTTTTTTAATAACAAAGCTCATCCCACAGACACACCGCCAGGGAAGCTGTGCCTGCAGGAAGTCAAGCAGAATGTCTAGCAGCCAAACTCTCTCTTCCCCCGCAGGAGCGCATGCATGCACACACATCCCCACCCACACCCCAGACTCTCCTTCTCACAGGCAGGCAAGCGAGGATTATGGAAGTGGCCCTTGAGCCAAAGACTCACCCAGGAAGGGCAGAGGGGACCAGGGCTCGCTCACCAGCGCTATGGACTTCAGAGATTCTGCACAAACAAAAAAACCTGGACATTTGGCCCCATTTTAAGAATCTGTCTGGACAGACATTTTAAGTCTGAAAAAGAGGGCGCATCCAGGAAAAACCAGACGTATGGCAACCCTACACAAGATGCTTTTTTCTAAGGGTTTGTGTCTTCCCTGAAGGCCTGTAATGCTGGGCTCTGGGGGGTCTCAGAGGGGAGGGAATCCCTTCCTCTCAGGGTCAGGACAGAGAAGGCTGAAGTGCCTGAGCAGGAGGAGAGCTGCTTTTAAGTCTTGAGTCTGTGATGAAACAGGTGTGCCTGTCAACTGTCTTCCTTAAATATATTGGGGTTTTTAAAGACCTCTAATGCTGAACTCTGGTGGAAAAAATAAACTCCCTTGTATTGGGGCCACTACAGAGAGGACCTTGGCCTGTCAGGAGAGAAAGAGTGTCTGCTTTGCAGACGTAAAATCCTCCCAGGCTCATAGCTCAGCACCTCCACTCAAATCTCCTGCTTGAGGCCTTGGGGAGCTGCTGCCGCCAGTCTGAATAAAAATGTCTCTTGTCCCCTTTCAGTCAACCTGGGGCTCATTGTGGGAGCCATTTTGGGTGCCATGGCTGCCATCCTGCTGGTCTCTGGGATCATCTTCTTCTTCATCCGCAGTAAGTAAACCCTGGATGTCTTTGCTGCCTCTCCTGTCTCCTTCTGTCTTGGCCTCCGACTGGGAATGTGCTGGTGGAGCTTCCTGGCAACTGCTCCTTGTATCCCTACAGAGACCCTTCCCCATAAAACGCCCTTTGAACATGAATCAAAAGTCCTGTTGGTCATTGCTTTGCGCTCACTCTGTGCTCAGGAAGTTCACTTCCCACCTGATGTTTTAATCAATCCTAAGCCTTCAGTCATGTGCACACTGAGCAGGGAGCCTTCCTTACAAATCTTTAGGCGCCAGGCAAAAACGTTTATCTCGAACCAGGCCTTGAGCTTTTTAAATGTGAGTTACTGGTTTGTTTTTGTTTTATTATGTATTCTGTGCTCTCATTTTGTATTTTTATTTGGAGAATCACCAAATAATAATCCGAAAATGAATGAAAGGACTTGATAATGTTTCCTTCCAGCCTCTTGGAATTTGTCTACAGCCTGGTTTCCCAGGTTGATCTTTTAAATTTAATTTTCTCAATTTTTTCTACTTCTTTGTAAAATGAGTTCCTTGAAAAGCTCCGCTTCTGGGCTCCCCTTCCTTGGAGGTTTTTGGAAGAGACAGGAGAAGCATCTGCTGGGAAGGTTTCAGCATCTGAGAGCCAAATTGTCGAAATGGGATTGCGTGGCCTCTGGAGGTCCCTTCCAGCTCTGACCTTCTGCTTTTCTCTCCACAGGGAAACAGAGCGAGAAAGCAGCCTACAAAGCAGCCTCAAGTGAGTGACTCCTCCCCTCTCTCTGTCTGACATATTTCCCCCCAATATGGAGCAGGAACAGGTTACAAACAGACCAAACCAAACCTGGTGGTGGCCTGGTCCTCAAGCCCAAGACCCTGATGGGAAGCTTCAGCCTGTCTGCTCAGCCTGTCTGGGGACAGCAAGGGGTCCCTCAGGGCCAGGAAAAGCTGCAGAGAGACTGTTGGCTGAGGAAGGGGCTCCAAGAAGGAGCAGGAGGAAGAGCCGAGGGTGCGGGGAGAGAGGGATCTCTGGTGGTTTAATTTACTGGAACCTGAAGCTAAAGATTTGGTTGGGTGGCTCAAGTCTGTGGGTGTCAAGAACCCACTGCACTCCCCCCTTCTGCCTTCCTTCCCAAATCGCACTCACCCCCACTCTAGTCCCTGCTGCCTCCATGCCAGGCTGTGCCCATCTCTCTTTGCCCCCCAGCACCTGCTTCTCCCTCTAATGCCGTCCTTGAGCCCCCTTGCCTCTGGGCTGCCTGGCCCTGAACTCTTCTTAGGCCCCTCCCCAGATTGAGACTGATTTGGGATGGGGGTGGAAGGAGGGAGGAGAAGGGCTGAGAGGGGCGGGGGAGTTGGCTGTCCGTCCCCCGGATCCTGACTCCTGTGTTTCCTCCCTTTTCCAGCAAGCGACCAGGGGTCCGACAGCTCCACCAAGGGTAAGTGGCAATGCAGGTGGGGGCAAAGGGGGGCTCTTGCTGAAGACTCCGAGGGGAACATCCCCAAATGGTGAAAAGCTGCTCCTGTTACCCACCTTGGGGTTTCCAAGTGTGACATAATCTGGAGTGTCCATTGAGCTGGGAAAAGCTGTTGTGACTCATTCTGTCTGTCCATCTAAGCTCCACAGAGGATCCCCTCCATCTGACAAATGGGTTCTCCCCAGGATCTCAATAAGAGGGAGTCACATTTTGGGTTCTGGAAGAGATTTTTCCTTCTGGTAGGACTGCTTTGTGTCCTTCCGGTATTCCCCCAAAGTGTGCAGCTTGGCTCACTTGCTTGAGCTGCCCTCTGCAGGCATTTGCTCTACAGGCCCATTTTGGTGACACTACTAGCATATCTTAGGTCTGATCTGACATGATGAGGGATGGTGGTTTTCCTAGGGAGGCTGGACTAGATGTCCTTTGGGTTCCCACGAGCTGTGTAATGCTGATGCCCCCACACCATGATGCTGGCTTAACTTTGAAACACTCTTGTTCTTTATTTCTGCAGTTTCATACCAGCCCAGTGTGTGAGATGAGACCAGAAGGAGCCTGCCCAAGTTTTGCTGTGATTTGCAGAGGCTCAGATCCCCTCCCATCCTTAAATGCTGTTTATGATGTTTCTTAATCCTGGCTCTCACCCTTCTATTCTGACTTCAGCTGTAACTTGAATTTGAGAATAATCATGTTTTTCTGATGGATTTTGGCTGATTGTGCTTCGCAGCTGATTTTCAGAAATGTGCTTATGTTAATCAAAAATGTGCCAGATATACGCAACTAAAAGCTTTAAAAAGGGATGAGGAGATTGAGCGTGACTTGCAGTGATTTTGATGTTTTCTCTTGGTTCTTTGTTGCTGTGTTTCCCTCTACAATCCCTTCCCCAACCTTGCGTCTCTCGCTTGCCATCCAAATTGAAGGAAAGGCAACATCTGAGAACTGCTTTAGGTGAATTATGCATGAAATAGGCTAAGCTGTTACTGCCTCTTGGGCCGCCCAGCTTTTGGCTAAACGGATGTAATGTCTGATCCTGGTGACAACCAAGAGGCAGGTCAGGAGCTTCATGGCCAGAGTTTGATCTGAAATAAGGAGCCCCATCTTTTTGACTGCAGGCTTTCAGTTCATGAGACTTCTAGCCTGGTCCCCACAGCCATCTAGGAGGGGTGACCCACTGGGAGTCAGACCACACAAACTCTTTCAAATGAACTAGTTTTGTTGCCTTCAATTTGCCTAATTTTTATCTCACACGTTCTTGCTTGTTCACCTGTGGTCAGTTGAGGAACATACTCCGCCCATCTGCGGTTCCCTCCATATGATTCCCGCCATCTTCCTTCCCTTCTCATAGGCTGGCATTCCTTCAGGAAACTCCTTCCTAGAAATAAGAACGCAATAACTCTTTTAGACCTCCAAGGGCCACAGGACTCTTCTTGCCTAACCCAATGGATTTGCTGCATCTTGCTTTGAAGACACTGGATGTAATTATTATTATTATTACTCCTTTTGTATTTTCTGTTTGATTGAAATAAACAAGAGTGCCCCCCCTTCTTCTTTAGTGGTTCTTTCCTTCTTATAACAGGAGTTCCAGAGATTTTGAGGTTCTGAGAATATTCAGTGTTTGTAGCCTCTGGCAGGGAGGTGCCCATAATTGCTCTTCCATTGCAAAGTGACTGAAGAACTAGTGTCCAAAGCGAGATGGGGATATAATCTGTGGTTTTGCAGGGGTGGGATTAAGTTACATGAGGCTGCTGTGTTGCTGAAGCCAAGAGGGTGTGAAGTCTGCTCAGGGTCTGGATGGGGAACCACCTTGATGCTGTCTTTGGTTCCAGGATGGAAGAAAGGAGGGTTGGGAATATAATAAAAGAAATGTGTAGATATCTGATCTGGGGCAGGGGTGGTGGGAGAAGACCAAGGCAGGGTTGCTCCAAAAGTCCACAATCCCAGGAGGAAGTTCTCCCACTGAGATGAAAAGACCCCCAAAATAATATTTTAAATTTTTATCCCACTCTTCCTCCCAAAGGAGCTCAGGGCAGCAAACATCAAAATGTTAAAAGCAATACCATTTAAATTTAAAATTAAATTTAAATTTAAAAGATTTGAATTATGAAAATTTAAAATAAGATAATTTAAAACAAATTAAAGCACCCTAAAACGACTTTAAACAGTTGGAATACCCTTCCTGTGAAGAATCTAAGAGGAGCTTCCTGGATGAATCAGACCAATGGCCCATGTGGTCCAGGCTCCTCACAGATGCCTCAATGGGCAGACCACAAACAGATCAAGAGCAGAACATTGGGACTCTGCCCAGGAGAGATTACCAGCACCTTGTGTTGCTGCCTCTGTTACTCCTTTTGGGGTTGCCATGGACAGAATTACGGCTGGGCAATATCTGGTTTCCAACATCATGATATACCACCGGCTAAACATTGCAATGTATTGATATATCACAATGTCTGAAATAAGGATGGAGCTATGTAGAGGCATCAGCTGGCTTCATGGTTTTTCCTGCATTTTCAGATAGCACACATTCTGGGCAGCTCCCAACAGAATATTAACAACACGATAAAATATCAAACATTAAAAACTTCCCTAAAAGGGCTGCCTTCAGATGTCTCCTAAAAGTCAGATAGTTCTTTATTTCCTTGACATCCGATGGGAGGTGTTCCACAAGGTGGACGCCACCACCGAGAAGGCCCTCTGCCTGGTTCCCTGTAACCTCACTTCTCGGAGGGAGGGAACCACCAGAAGACCCTCAGAGCTGGACCTCAGTGTCAGGGCAGAACGATGGAAGTGGAGACGCTCCTTCAAGTACAGTGGTACCTCGCAAGACGAATGCCTCGTAAGACGAAAAACTCGCAAGACAAAAGAGTTTTTCGTTTTTTGAGTTGCTTCGCAAGACGAATTTCCCTATGGGCTTGCTTCGCAAGATGTTTTGTTTCCTTTTTCTTAAAACCGTTAATACCAGGGTGCATCCGTGCTTCGCAAGACGAAAAATCCACAAGACGAAGAAACTCGCAGAACGAATTAATTTCGTCTTGCGAGGTACCACTGTATACTGGGCCGAGGCCATTTTGGTCAAAAATACATGTGCTAGGTCAAAAATTATGAAACTGATACCATGATATGGACTTCAAACTGGTTTTTGGACCATATATCCATATATTGCCCAGCCCTAGACAGCACCTGTCAGCTATCCAACACCTGGGTTAACAGGAATGTCTTTCAGCGTCTCCAGAAAGTGAATAAATGGATTCATCTCTTGGTAATTTTGTTGTAGCTAGAGGTTCTGAGTTCCATCTTTGGCGTCTCCAGTTAGGGCTGAGATGAAGGTTCCTGCCTGAAACCCTGGAGAGCCTCTGACAGTCAGTGGACAACACTGAGCTACATGGCCTCATTCTGTACAAGGCAGAGTGTTCTCCCCTTGAAAGCAGGATCTCCTCTAGCTGAGGAACCTGGCAGCCATTTGGCAGGCCAATGTGACCCTCAAGCACTCAGATCTTGTGTCGATTCAGCCCTGGACTAGGGGGCTCCCTTTGGCCTAATCCAGCAGCCTCTTGTGTTCCCATACCCTAGAAGAGGCATCTTTCTGCAGCCCCCCAGAGACAAAATTTCAAACCTCAAAGAGTTGTCACACATATACATTTTATTTTACAAAACGCCACTTTCAGGCCATCATAGTCCTGGACAATCAACAGCAAGAGACCAAAAGTGCCTTAAGATATTTTTACAACACACTCAGAAACACCCAAGACATACGGGGCCAAGAGAGAGGATTGGGAAAGAAGCCAGACCCCATATTTTAAGCAACTCGAGATGAAATTCTCCATCTGCTTACCGGGGAGTAAGCCCCATTGAACTCAGTAGGGCTTACTTCTGAGTAGAAGGCTGCTTGGAAAGAAGCTTTTTGGGGGGGGGGCTTAAAAAATGGAAGTCTGGGGGCAAGACTTTCAAAGTCACAGTTTAAGTTCTCTGGGGGCAAATGTCCATATTATGCAAATTCCTTAGAAGCCAGGTTTTTAAAAAAATCTCACAGGATTCTTCATTATTTTCATCAAAAGGAGAACCTTAAGAAACATGCATTTCTTGAGCTGTATTCTCAGATTAAAAAAAATACCTCCCCCCTCTCCAATGCTCACAAACTGGCTTCCGATACTCCAAATTTCCTGCTACAGTGGTACCTCGGTTCTCGAATGTATTCCGGGTTTCTGGTGTTTGGGCTCTGAAACGTTCGTCAATGGAGATGTTCGAGAACCAAGGTACCACTGTATTTGACAGCTGCTTAGTGATGACCAGGGTTGCTCCCCCCCTTCATCTCTCTCCAAAGGGGGGCTCACACCCACTTTTCTTCCTAAACCGAGGCTTCTGCACTCGGAAAGGATCAGCCAATTAGGTGAGTCTCCTAGTTGCCCCATCATGGCAGGACTTCGGGGATGTGGGCCAAGGTCCCACTCAGCAGAAGGCAAACAGTTATGCCACACACATGACCACCTCGAGAGGGGGATCCCAGAAGACCAGTCAGCCTGTGCAGAAGTCACTCAGCCTGGCTCCTTTGCACCAGGCGGTAATAGGGGCCCCTCCGGCTCATCAGCTCAGAGTGCGTCCCCTCCTCCACAACCTCCCCACCCTCCAGGACAACGATCCTGTTCGCGTTTTCCACCGTCTGCATCCGGTGAGCGATCACCAGCACCGCCCTGGCCTGGCCGCTCATCAGTGACTGCTGGATCTAGGAGGAGAAGCCAGAAATCCCGTATTAGATTTATTTTATTTATTTATTAGGCTTATATCCCAACCCTCCTCCAAGAAGCTCAAGGTGACGTATATGGGGCTCTTCCTCACAGCCCTGCGAGGCAGCCTAGGCTGAGAGGCAGGGATGGGCTCACGGTCACCCAGTGAGCCGCATGGCTGAGTGGGGATTTGAACCCAGGGCCCAGTCTAACACACTAACCACTGGCTGTGTGTGTATAAGAGAGAGAAAAAGTCAGAGACAGAGATTGAGAGAGTTGTTTGTGAGCATTATGGATCTTCCTGTGTTTTCCCACACAAGGATATAGAGCTTGGAGTGCTCTACTACATCATCATCATCATCATTATTATTATTATAATTATTATTATTATTATTATTACCCTGCCCATGTTAGGTAGCCTAGCATCAGAATACTGTGTAGTTCAGGATACACACTAATCATCATTAATCATAATAATTTATTATTTATACCCTGCTGGGTTTCCTCAGCCACTCTGGGCGGCTAACAACAGAATATTAAAAACACAATAAAACACCAAACATTAAAAATTTCCCTGTCAATACTGTCAATATAATTTCCTCATGCTAAGGTTGGCCAAACTGGGGGGAAATTATGGAAAAAACTGAAAGAGCAAGTTGGTCTGGTCCCCAGTGAGCATTTTACTAAAAGCTGCCTGGCACTGGAAAATGCAAGTCCGCTTATTAATATTATAAATAACAATAATATAAAACCGCCGCACCTACTCATGGCTAATGCTTCTCAAGTCAACCCCACAGCCCCCCCCCCGACACTCACGGCAGCTTCGCTCTCCACATCCAGAGCACTTGTGGCCTCATCCAGCACCAAGACCTTGGGGTTCCGGATCAGGGCCCGGGCGATGGCCAGGCGCTGCTTCTGCCCCACGGACAGCTGGCCTCCCTTCTCCCCGACATCTGCAGGAAGGCAAGAACGAGAGAGAAGGGGTGGGAAGAGGGGAAAAGAAAGCCTGGTTGCCAGAGGAGTGGGAATGGTGGCAGGGGTGCAAAAGGCGAGTCGCAGGTAAAGGAGGATCCCGAACTCCTGGGTTCATTTGATGGGATGGAGTGAGGAGTTGGGTGGAGGGTCGGGCACAGTGACAAGAGGAGCTGAGGCTCAGAGTCTGGAATTCTCACCCGTCACAAGGGACTGGAGCCCCACCAATTTTCCTGGAGGAATTCAGTGGGCCACAGAAATTCATGTTATCTCAGTGGGGAGAAGAGAGGGTAAGAATCAGGCCAGCTGCCCTTTCTGGAAGGAGTGTGGAGTTTTGCAGAGGCAAAAGGAGACGGGAGGAAAGAGATTTCACCCACCTGCGGCAAACCCTCCTTCCAGCTCATTGATGAAGCCTAAGGCGTTGGCTTCTCTTGCCGCAGCCGCCACCTCTTCCTGGCTGCAATCCTGCACCCCATAGGCAATATTGTCCCATATGGACCCAGAGAAGAGGACCGGCTCCTGTCCCACCAGCGCCACCTGCAGGCAGAATGAAGTGTGATGACTAGAGAGAAATTGGATTCATTTTGCATTTGAAGCACACTCCACCATATTTGCACATTCTCAAACAGTATGAGAATCGAAACACAGGCGAACCTTCAACATTCACAATTCTCTGAATTTTGCAGCCCTGTTTTCAAACCCAAAACATTTCAAAAATGAAGATGTTAGTGAAAACAGCCTACAAGAGTGCTTTATATTAGGAGAAATTGCTTGCAAAAATGTGTGAATTAGTAAAAGTTGCAGACAATAACAGGTTTATTAGGAGAGATTTGCACTGAAATACTGAAAATATTTCATGCAGATTTTTAAAAGCAAAACCCTCAATTTGCTGCATTAATGTACAGAACTAAATTAAAGTTGGAAAGATGACAAAATGAGAACAGGAAGGGAGAACAGAAGAGTGGGAGTGGTGGCAGGGGTGCAAAAGGCAAGTCCTTCAATCCCTTCAAATATCTGAAGGAGGCTCTTGCATCCCCTCTGAACCATCCCTTCTCAAGGCTCAACAGCCACAATTATTCCTTGCAAGCATCTCCTTGTGGGAATCATCTCCAGTCACATCCCCTGGATAAAGCCACAATTTACAGCTTAAGTACCAGGCTGGGATGTGTTTGTGTATCACAAAAACTTGGTGGGCATGGCCTTTTGCAACCCACATTTCCTCTCCAGTGCTCAGACACACCCTGTGGTTTCCTCTTCTGCAAAAGATGCTTCTTGTTTTGTGAAAAACAGAACCGCCATCCCCTTGGCACTTACAACTCTCTAGCACCCCCAAAATCCTTTGGAACTCCCTGTCAATTGACATCAGGCAGATGCTTTTGCTCTTATTCTTTTCAGTGCCTGCTAAAACATACATGTTCAGGCAACCCTATCCAAATGTGGCACGACACTAATAAACATTTCAACCTGGATTTGTTTTTTAGCTTATTGTTGATTTTATTATTTTTCAATTATTTTTCAATGCTGTAAATATTGTTTTCAAATTTTTAAATTGTTTCTTCTTGCTAACTGCTTTGAGGTTTATTACAAATAAGTGGTATATAAATCTTGTGAGATAAATGAATAATTTGGGAGCCTATGTCCTTTTAAAATGTAGATTTGGGGGGGGTTATGGGGCTGTTGTTTTTATTTGGCTTATGGATTTTAAAAAAAACATTTACCGTATTTTTCCCTCTATAACACGCAGATTTTTTCTCCTAAAAAGGAAGGGGAAATGTCTGTGCGTGTTATGGAGCGAATGTGTGGTCCCTGGAGCCAAAAAATCAGACAAAAATCAAATCGCGAGTCACGGAGAAGGGAAACCTGAAAAGAGGAAGTGGCTGCTTTCCTGCATTCTGCCTCAGGGTCTTACTGCCCACCCTCCTCTGTTTCGTTGCTGTGTTTGCTCAAACGGAACAAAGAGCAGGGAAAGCCCCTCCCCTCCAGGCAAGCAGAGGGGAAATCAGAGTCGTTCCTTCTAATTCCTCTTTGTGCTCCGGTGCTGCGTCTAGGGACTAGCAGGCAACATGCAGGTGGGGGAGAGAGAGAGGGAGAGAGCTGGCTGGTTTGGGTGCTTGGGTGGGGGAAAACTTTTGCCTTTCTTTCCTCCCTCCCATTAAATCCCTCTCCTGCATTCTTAGCCAGCTGCTTCTCTGCACACCCCTCTCATGCTCCTTTTCCCTTCTTTGTTTTTCCTTCCCTCCCCACTTAAAATGTGGTTACAAAGCATAGAT
>JAXCMG010000201.1:0-17845 GCA_034642415.1 Podarcis siculus | reverse complement strand
CTGGGCGCCTCTTTCTGGGAATCTTCTGATTCACTGGAGATACTCATTGAATCTCTCGGGTCACTGTCATACCCTCCTAAGCTCCCCTCAGATTCACTCTCCAATTCCTCTTCCCCCTCTGGCTCTCCCCCTGATCCCCTGACATCCATCCCCCCCTCGAAGCCCCCCTTCCCCCTCCCCCTCTCCGGGCGTGGGTTCCGGGCGCTCTCGTGCTGTGGGAACGAGTGCTGGATACTGTTCTATGCCCCTGTCGTGCCACTCGCTAACTGGACCTGGCCAGTCCGTATTGGTCTCGTCAACGTCGATCTCTTCCGCTTCCATCTCTTTGCATTCGTGCTCAAACCCAAGGCTCTCTCCCAAACTGT
Source organism: Podarcis siculus (assembly GCA_034642415.1). Classification (NCBI taxonomy): domain Eukaryota; kingdom Metazoa; phylum Chordata; class Lepidosauria; order Squamata; family Lacertidae; genus Podarcis; species Podarcis siculus. The sequence continues at coordinate 17,480 of JAXCMG010000201.1, read as the reverse complement.
CCATGTCCATCTCCACCTCTGGTGCCTCGGGTGATGCTGCGTGTCCTGGCCCCTCTTGTAGTTTCCGTCTCCACCCCACCTCCGGTTGATCGTCCCACCAATAGGAGCGATCAGAGTCTACCCCAGAACAAGATCCCCTTGGGGTGCTCCAGTCCGGCGGCGTCTCCTCATCTGAAGAGAACCCCTGGAACGTGCTGGCTGAAAGTGTGGGTGTGAACAGCCAATCGTCGAAATATTCTGCCGGCATCAGTCTGTGGGGAAAGAGTGCATGAAACTCGTCTTTGAGATAGCGCTCCTCCAGGGCATGGTCCGGCACCCAACTGTTGGCGCTGGCCGGGGTATCTTCCCTAGCGAGGAGATATTCTACTCCCTCTGCCCCCCATCTCAAGTCCAAAATTTCCGTGGCCTCGTTGAGTGGTGGCGCTCCCGGTGACTCCCCCCCCCCCGTGGGTTACTCTCTGCGTGGGTCTGGAGCGGTCCCTGGCGCCTGAAACCTGTGTGGTGCCTTGTAAGGCACCGACCTATGAAAGACCGGGTGCATTCTGGAACCCTCTGGTAAGGTCAACCGGAAGGCTACTGGGTTGATTTGTGCCTCGACTTGGTACGCCCCTAACTGCTTGTGTCCTAGCTTCTGCTTGGCTAACGACTTGGCCGGCACCGCCTGGGCCGCTAGCCATACCCAGTCCCCCACCTGGATGTCCTCCCCTACCCTCCTGTGCTTGTCTGCCTGCACTTTGTAGGCTTGTTTGGCTAGTTCTAATTGCCTTCGAAGTTGCTCGTGAACTTCCTGTAACTCCTGATGGAATACATGGAACTGGCTGAAATGACTGGCAGAATCCGAGATTTGGGAGAGGAAACAGTGGAAGAGGACTGGAAAAAAGTTAAGGACTATCTGCAAAAACACTATAAGTTGTATGAATGTTAAGCATGTGCACGATTAGGAAATTTTAGCTTCAGCAACTTGATTTGATGAACTGAAAATTAAGTTATAAGAAAAAAGAGGTGGAAACATGAAATAATTTTTTTATGTTTATTTTAAAAGTATAAGAATTGGGATACAGTATTTTGAACTTAGAAACATGATAACTGAAAGATACAATAAGATTTGAAACAAGGTAACAAATTGCTGACAACTTTATTACAAAGAACGCAGGATTTGGAGGATGTGGGGAAGTCCAGTTGGGTTGGTAAAAATATTATGGAAAGTTGTTTTTTTATATTTCTGTTCTTTTATCTGTTCTTTTTCTTTTTTCTTCATTCTGTACATCTTCTGACTGCAAGAAATGAAAATTAATAAAAATATTTATTAAAAAAAAAAAGCTTTGATTGGGCTTATTTAAATTCGCATGTTGTTTTTTGGGTGTGCACCAGAATCACCCCCAACCAAAGTAAAACGGTGTTTTGGGTTCCATCTACATAAAAAGAAGATGATAAAGCTCTGATGGGGCTTATTTCAAATTGGTGTTTTTCGGGTTAGAATGCATATTCAACCAGAAATCGAAGAGTGACATGTTTGTTATCAGCCCAAATCAAGCATAGGTGTTTTCGTTCCATCTAAATAGATAGAGGACGAATAAGCTTGGATTGTTCTTTCGGGGTTCATTCAACCTAACCCTAACCCTAACTCTAACCCTAACCCTAAGCAAAGCAAAGTGTAATAAGACTAAACAAAGCCAAACAGGTTGTTTTCGGTTCCTGCTACACACAAAGAAGAAGCTTCAATTTCGCTTATTTCAAGTCGTGTTCTTTGGTGTTAATTCACAGTGACCCAGAAATCGCAAAGTGTGTGTAATGAGACCAAAGTAACAGAACACCGTCTTTTCGCTTCCTAATGAGTGTAATGAGACTAAAATAACACAACACCTGTCAGAGTCGCCTCAGGTCCGAGCTCACAAAGGACCAACGCCAGAGTCTCTGTGTATATGAAAGACTTTATTGAAGTTCATTGCTGATATTACATCCGTGGCGCGCAACTCTACGTCTGTAGCCTTAGACCGCCGAAGCTCCGTCTGACTCCTCCCCTCCTCGGCACCAGTTTAACAGCCAAGCCTCGCCCCACCTTTTCCGTTTCTCCCTTTGCTCCTTTCTCCTCTGGGTCCTCCTGCCCTCTGGGGTCCCAACCCTCCTGGACTCTTCGGAGGCGGATTCCTCCGACTCCTCCCCCTCCTCCCCCCCTCAGGGAGGCTAGCTGGGCTCCCTGCTGGCGGAGACGCTGGCCCTGATGCACGGGACTCCTCCCCCCCACTATGCTCTGGTGGGAAAGCTGGTCCTGATCTCCAGCTGCTGCTTTGAGACTCACCGCTGCCCCCCCTTGCCCTAAACCTGGGTGCCTCTTTCTGGGAATCTTCTGATTCACTGGAGATACTCATTGAATCTCTCATTGAATCTCTCGGGTCACTGTCATACCCTCCTATGCTCCCCTCAGATTCACTCTCCAATTCCTCTCCCCCCTGTGGCTGCTCCCCTGAGCCCCTGACAACAGCCTTTCCCATGCCCAAGATTGACGACCTGCTCGCGACGGTGCGGAAGGGGCGGATCTTCACCAAGCTGGACCTACGAGGCGCGTACAATCTGATACGCATAAGGGAGGGCGATGAGTGGAAGGCGGCCATGTTTACGCCTTTAGGAACCTATGAATACAGGGTTATGCCCTTCGGACTCCAAAATGGCTCCCACACTTTCCAAGCTTTCATGCATCACGTGTTGGCGGGACTTCTCTACAAGAAGTGCGTCTGTTTCCTCGACGACATCCTAATCTTCTCGGAATCGCAAGCGGCTCACGAGGGGGACGTCAAGGAGGTTTTGCAGAGATTGCGGGAGCACAAGCTTTACGCACTAGGAAGGAGGTCCAGAAGTTCGTCGGTTTCGCCAACTTCTACCGCAAGTTCATCAAGGGATTTGCGAAGGAGACGGCGGCTATCACGGACACCCTCAGTTCCAAGAAAAAGAAGTTCACCTGGACGGACCAGGCAGAACAGTCTTTTCAGAGACTCAAGCGTCTCTTCGCGTCCGAGGAACAGCTGCTGCACGTCAACCCCGGCAAACCACTGCGGATTGAGACTGACGCATCAGACAGAGCGGTGGGTGCGGTCCTGTTGCAGCAAGACCCGCAGGGGGACTGGCTGCCGTGCGCTTTTTACTCCAGGAAGCTGAGCAAGTCGGAACAGAATTACACAATCTGGGACGGAGTTGCTGGCCATCCATGCAGCCTTCAAAGCGTGGCGGCACTTCCTCATTGGAGCCAGACACACCGTGCAAGTCCGCACAGACCACAAGAACCTGGAGTACTGGCGCACGGCGAGGTTCCTGAACCAAAGGCACATCCGCTGGGCGGAGTTCTTTGCAGATTTCGACTTCAAGATAGAATAAATCCCCGGAGACAATAACGTCATGGCAGATGCACTATCCAGGAAGCCGCAGTATCTCGAGGAAGCAGCACCGGTAGCGGCCAAACACATTTTCGCGCCGAAAGCGTGGGCGTGCGCTTCAGCTACAGTGGACCTGGACGCGGTGCGTCGAGCGCTGCAGACGGACTCGTTCGCACGATCCAAGATGGAGGAGGTATAAAGAGGCACAGCGAAGGACGATGAGTTCCAAATACGCGATGGTCTTCTTCTCCGCAAGGGGGCGCTCTATGTGCCAGGGGAGGACCTCCGCGCGACAGTCTTGCAGCAGTTACACGACGCACCCAGCGCTGGGCATTTTGGCAAGGAAAAAACAGCGGAACTAGTAGCCAGAGACTTTTGGTGGCCCAAGATGAGGGGTGAAGTGGAGGACTACGTCGCTCGGTGTGACACGTGCCAAAGGGCCAAACCAGTACACAGGGCCCCGGCGGGACTGCTGGAACCGCTTCAGACGCCGTTTGAACCATGGGAGAGAGTGGCCCTGGACTTTGTCACGGATCTCCCCAGCTCGAGAGGCAAGACAGCGGTGCTCGTGGTCGTAGACCTGTTCACCAAGATGGCGCATTTCATTCCTTGCGCGAAGGTGGCCACGGCGGAGCAGACCGCCAAACTGTTCATCGACCACGTGTTCAGAGCTCACGGCTTGCCGAGATCCCTAGTATCCGACCGGGGGCGCCAGTTCATCTCGAGTTTCTGGCGCAAGCTCCGGGCATCCTGAACGTCAAGATCAACTTAGCGTCGGCACGACACCCGCAGACCAACGGGCAGGCAGAGAGGGTCAACGCCATCATGCAGCAGTACCTGCGATGCTACGCGAATCAACAACCCTCGACCTGGGTGGACTACCTACCGCTGGCCGAGTTTGCCTACAACAACACGAAGCACGCGTCTACGGGGGTGACGCCGTTTTTCGCCAACAATGGGCGGCATCCCAGAACCTTCCCGGGGTTTGAGAAGAAGGGGGAGGAGGAGCTGCAGGGGGCAGAGCACTTGGCAGCAGAGTTACAGGAAGTTCACGAGCAACTTCGAAGGCACTTAGAACTAGCCAAACAAGCCTACAAAGTGCAGGCAGACAAGCACAGGAGGCTAGGGGAGGACATCCAGGTGGGGGACTGGGTATGGTTAGCGGCCCAGGCAGTGCCGGCCAAGTCGTTAGCCAAGCAGAAGCTAGGACACAAGCAGTTATGGCCGTACCAAGTCGAGGCACAAATCAACCCAGTAGCCTTCCGGTTGACCTTACCAGAGGGTTCCAGAATGCACCCGGTCTTTCATAGATCGGTGCTCACACCTTACAAGGCACCACACAGGTTTCAGGGACCGCTCCAGACCCACGCAGAGAATCACCCACGGGGGGGGGAGTCACCGAGAGCGCCACCACTCAACGAGGTCACGGAAATTTTGGACTTGAGATGGGGGGCAGAGGGAGTAGAATATCTCCTCGCTAGGGAAGATACCCCGGCCAGCGCCAACAGTTGGGTGCCGGACTATGCCCTGGAGGAGCGCTATCTCAAAGACGAGTTTCGTGCACTCTTTCCCCACAGACCGATGCCGGCAGAATATTTCGACGATTGGCTGTTCACACCCACACTTTCAGCCAGCACGTTCCAGGGGTTCTCTTCAGATGAGGAGACGCCGCCAGACTGGAGCACCCCAAGGGGATCTTGCTCCGGGGTGGACTCTGATCGCTCCTATTGGTGGGACGATCAACCGGAGGTGGGGTGGAGACGGAAACTACAAGTGGGGCCAGGACATGCAGCATCACCCGAGGCACCGGAGGGGGAGATGGACATGGACAGTTTGGTAGAGAGCCTTGGGTTTGAGCACGAATGCAAAGAGATGGAAGCGGAAGAGATCGACGTTGACGAGACCAGTACGGACTGGCCACATCCAGTTAGCGAGTGGCACGACAGGGGCACAGAACAGTATCCAGCACTCGTCCCCACAGCACAAGAGTGCCCGGAACCCACGCCCGGAGAGGGGGAGGGGGCAAGGGGGGGCTTCGAGGGGGGATGGATGTCAGGGGCTCAGGGGGAGAGCCACAGGGGGAAGAGGAATTGGAGAGTGAATCTGAGGGGAGCTTAGGAGGGTATGACAGTGACCCGAGAGATTCGATGAGTATCTCCAGTGAATCAGAAGATTCCCAGAAAGAGGCGCCCAGGTTTAGGGCAAGGGGGGCCAGCGGTGAGTCTCAAAGTGGCAGTTGGAGGTCCGGGCCAGCTTCCCCGGCCGAGCGTAGGGAGGAGGAAGGAGAAACCCGCAGATCGGAACTGACCACTCCTCCGTCGGAGAGTGGGGGGGCGGAGTGGAGGTCAGCTGCGGCTAGCCCCCCTGAAGGGGGGAGCAGTGACAGAAGCAGTGTAGCCGTTAGGAGGAAGGTGACCGGCTGGGCGCGCGCGCCAAGTTCAAATGTGCAGGCGCGCGAGCCAGCAGAGAATCCGGATTGGGAGCCGGGTCCCAAAGCCCACCGGAGACAGGGGGAGGAATCGGAGGAATCCGCTTCCGAAGAGTCCAGGAGGGGTGGAACCCTAGAGGGCAGGAGGACCCAGAGGAGAAAGGAGCAAAGGGAGAAACGGAAAAGGTGGGGCAAAGCTTGGCTGTTAAACTGGTGCCGAGGAGGGGAGGAGTCAGATGGAGCTTCGGCGGTCTAGGGTGACAGACGTAGAGTTGCGCGCCACGGATGTAACATCAGCAATGAACTCCAATAAAGGCTTTTGTATATAAAGAGACACTGGCGTTGGTCCTTTGTGAGCTGGGACCTGAGGCAGCTCTGACAACCGTCTTTTCACTTCAATATGCTTAGAAAGAAGACAAATAAGCTTTAATTGGGCTTAGTTTAGTACACATGGTGCTTTTTGGGTGTGCACCAGAATAACCCCCAACCAAAGCATAAAGGTGTTTTGGGTTGCATCTACATAAAAAGAAGATGATAAATCTCTGATTGGGCTTATTTCAAATTGGTTTTTCTGGGGTTTGGCTTTGTGTAGAGGCGGACCCAGAGGAGGAAGGAGCAAAGGAAGAGGTGGAGCAAGGCTAGAGTCTTAAACTGGTGTCTGGGGGGAGGAGATTCAGACGGAGCTTCAACGGTCTAGAGTTTGAGACGTAGGGCTCCCTGCTGGAGGAGACGCTGGCCCTGATGCATGGGACTCTTCCCCCCCCCCCACTACGCTCTGGTGGGGAAGCTGGTCCTGAACTCCAGCTGCTGCTTTGGGAGTCCCCGCTAGCCTCTTGTTTCTGGTGCGTCCCCCCTGGGACCCCCCTTGCCCTGGCCATAGGCGCCCCCTTCTGAGAATCTTCTGATTCGCTGGATAAGCTCATGGAATCTCTCAGTTCACTGTCATACTCCCCTACACTTCCCTCAGATTCTTCCCCTTCGCTCTCCATTCCCTCTCTTCCCTGTGCCTCTGCTCCTGAGCCCCTGACATCCATCCCCCCTCGAAGCCCCCCTTCCCCCTCCCCCTCTTCGGGTGCGGGTTCCGGGTGCTCCAGTGCTGTGGGGGTGAGTGCGGGATACAGTTCTTCCCCCCTGGTGTGCAAAACAACCTGTTTAGGATTATTATTATTATTATTATTATTATTATTAGAGTTTGGATTTGATATCCCGCCTTTCACTCCCCTTCAGGAGTCTCAAAGCGGCTAACATTCTCCTTTCCCTTCCTCCCCCACAACAAACGCTCTGTGAGGTGAGTGGGGCTGAGAGACTTCAAAGAAGTGTGACTGGCCCAAGGTCACCCAGCAGCTGCATGTGGAGGAGCGGAGACGCGAACCCGGTTCCCCAGATTACGAGACTACCGCTCTTAACCACTACACCACACTGGCTCTCATTACACTTCGCTTTGCTAGGGTTAGGGTTAGGGTCAATGAACACCGAAAGAACAATCCAAGCTTATTCGTCCTCTTCCTATTGCGATGGAACCAAAACACCTATGCTTGATTTGGGCTGATAACAAACATGTCACTCTCCGATTCCTGGGTGAGGAATCCAGATTGGCGCCGTGCGCCAGTATTCCAGCTTCTTATGGTCCGTGCGGACCTGCACTGTGTGTTTGGCTCCGATGAGGAAGTGCCGCCACGCCTTGAAGGCTGCATGAATGGCCAGCAACTCCCTGTCCCAGATGGTGTAGTTGTGTTCCGACTTGCTGAGTTTCCTGGAGTAGAATGCGCACGGCCGCCAGTTCCCTTGCAGATCTTGCTGCAACAGGACCGCCCCCACCGCTCTGTCCGAGGCGTCCGTTTCAACCCTCATTGGTTTGCTGGAGTTTACATGTAGCAGCTGTTCTTCGGACGCGAAGAGACGCTTGAGTCTCCGAAAGGACTGCTCCGCCTGTTCCGTCCAGATGAACTTCTTCTTCTTGCAGCTGAGGGTGTCCGTGATGGCCGCCGTCTCCATCGCGAACCCTTTGATGAACTTGCAATAAAAGTTGGCGAAGCCGACGAATTTCTGGACCTGTTTCCGATTGCGCGGGCTCTTCAAGTCCAACACCGAGCGGACCTTGGTGCTGTCCATGGCGAGTCCCTTGTCGGACAGCTTGTAGCCCAGGAAATCCACCTCCGTCATGTCGAACTGGCATTTCTCCAGTTTGGCGTAAAGTCTGTGCTCCCGTAGTCTCTGCAGGACCTCCTTGACATCTCTCTCGTGAGCCTCCTGCGATTCCGAGAAGATCAGGATGTTGTCTAGGAAGTAGACACACTTCTTGTAGAGCAGTCCCGCTAACACGTGGTGCATAAAGGCTTGGAAACAATGGGAGCCACTTTGCAAACCAAACGGCATGACTCGATATTCATAGGTGCCTAAAGGCGTAAACATGGCCGTCTTCCACTCTTCGCCTTCCCGCATGTGTATAAGGTTGTACGCCCCTCGTAGATCCAACTTGGTGAAGATGCGTCCCTTCCTCACCGTTGCGAGCAGGTTGTCGATCTTGGGCATGGGAAATGCTGTGGGCTTTGTTCTCGAATTGATGATTCTGTAATCAACTACCAGCCTCCGTTGGGGCGTGTCCTTCTTCTTTACGAAAAACACGGGACTGCCCCCCACTGCTTTGGATTCTTGGATGAATCCCCGCTTCAAATTGTGATCTATGAACTCTCTGAGTTCTTGCAGTTCGTCTTCAGACATGGAATACAGCTTTCCAGTCGGCAGCGTCACCCCCGGCAGGAGGTCAATCTTGCAGTCGTAGGGCCTGTGGGGGGGCAGCTTGTCCGCTTCCTTCTCGCAGAAAACCTCCAAAAACGCCTTGTACTTGTTGGGTACTGCTTGCACCATGCCTAAGTGCAGCTGTGGTTCCTCCTCTTGCCCCTCATCTTCCTGGCTGGTCAGGAGGCAGTGTTCTGCGCAGTAGGAGGAGCAGAAGGTCAATTGCCGCTGGTACCGTGCTAATGCCGGGCTGTGCCTATCCAGCCAACTCATGCCCAACACTATGGGCGTGTCCGACAGGTGGGTGACGTTGAAGCTGATGACCTCGCGGTGATTTCCAATTTGCATTACCATTGGCGGTGTTTGCTGTACCACCTGTCCTCCCAGTAGCTCTCCGCCATCGACCGTGACGACGTTCAGGGGCATCGTGGCTGGTAGGAGTGCTATGCGATGTTGCTTGATGAAGTCCACTCCTACAAAGTCTGCATTACTGCCACAGTCAATGGTAATTGGGACTTCAATGGTGAGTCCATTGGGTAGCTGGAGCGATGCGGTGAGTTGCACCACTGGTTTGGGCGGGAGGGGGTCTGTGGGCTGCAAAATCTCTGGGGGCTGCTTCACTGACTCACCTGGCTGGGCCCCAGTGCCTCTGCTTCCAACCAGGCTTCGTCGTTTCCCTGCAGCTGTTCCCCCTGCTGAACTGCTCCCCTTACTGTTGCTGAGGCTGCAGTGTGCCTCTGGAGCCTCTGGGGACACTCTTTGGCCATGTGCTGTGCACTGTCGCAGATGTAACACTTCTTGCTCCCTCTAGGAGCCTTCGCCTTGACTGCTCCTGGTGTTTGGGCCCTGGTTGCTGTCTGAGCCCTGGCACCACCTATCTCCATTGGCTCTTCTCCCCCTCCTGGTGGAGGCGTGGACTGGGCGCGCGCTGTCTCTCTGGGTAGGAAGGGAGGTGCTCTGGCTGTAGTGCGTGCCATACGTCCCTCATCCCTGCTCCAGGGGCGTTCTACCAGGCGCACCCCTATCTGCAGCGCTTTCTGGACGACTTCTGTGGTGCTGTTGGGTCTCTCCCCCCTCGCCAGCTCATCTTTCACAGCCCCATTCAGCCCCTCCCAGAACAGATCCCTGACGGCGCCGGAGTCCTTCTCCCAGCCCAGCATATTTACTAACGCAAAAAAGCGGGAGTGATATTGTATCACAGTGGCTTTGCCTTGCTTCAGCCCATACATTTCCCTCCTGGCCACATCCACATCTACTGTTGATTTAAAGCAATCGTCCATAGCCTTGATAAAGGCATCTGAATTTTGGAGGGCGGGATCATTTTCGCGTCATAAAGTGCGCAGCCACGCTTTAGCTTCCCCGTGGAGATGAGTTATTATGAAGCCTACTTTCTCCTCCTCATCTCTAAAGTCTTTCCGAAGCAAATTGAGCGCGAAAACTATGTCTGCTCTGAAGTTAGGATACTGCTGCAGATTCCCGTCGAAGTGGGCTACGATGCTGCCCCCCCCCTCTTCCCGAGGCCAACTCCCTCCGGTTTGGGTCCTGGCTGCCCTTCCTTGCCCCAACGTTCCCACCTGGCTTGCAGATCCCGGCATAGCGTTACTGCTTCTTCCTCCCTCCTTTTGGATGCTGCTACTTCTGCGTAAAGCGTTGTGACTGCTTCTTGCAGGTCTTTCATCCTTTCCTCTGTGGTCATCTTGCCGATCTTCGTGAGCTCGCAAAACACCAAGTTTTGCCCCTCGCTGCGCCAACTCACGCTGCGAGGGTTTAATTTTTTTTGAGACGGAGCTTACTGTCAGAGCTGCCCGAGGTCCCAGCTCACAAAGGACCAACGCCAGTTCGTTGCTATTTACAAAGGTCTTTATTGAAGTTCAGTTTCGATTACAAAGCCGCGGCGCGCAGCCCTACGTCTCAAACTCTAGACCGCTGAAGCTCCGTCTGAATCTCCTCCCCCCAGACACCAGTTTAAGACTCTAGCCTTGCTCCACCTCTTCCTTTGCTCCTTCCTCCTCTGGGTCCGCCTGTCCGCTGGGGTTTTGCCCTTTCTGGACTCTTCTGACGCTGAGTCCCCTGATTCTTCCCCCTCCCTCCGGCGGGCTTTAGGACCTAGTTCCCCATCCGGGTTTCCTGCTGTCCCGCACGCCTGTACATTTGAACTTGGCGCGCGCGCCCAGCCGGCAACCTTCCTCCTGACCGTTACACTGCTCCTGTCACTGCTTCCCCCTTCAGGGAGGCTAGCTGGGCTCCCTGCTGGAGGAGACGCTGGCCCCGATGCATGGGACTCTTCCCCCCCCACTACACTCTGGTGGGGAAGCTGGTCCTGATCTCCAGCTGCTGCTTTGGGAGTCCCCGCTGGCCTCTTGTTTCTGGTGCGTCCCCCCTGGGACCCCCCTTGCCCTGGCCATAGGCGCCCCCTTCTGGGAATCTTCTGATTCGCTGGAGAAGCTCATGGAATCTCTCGGTTCACTGTCATACTCCCCTACGCTTCCCTCAGATTCTCCCCTTCGCTCTCCATTCCCTCTCTTCCCTGTGCCTCTGCTAACGCTATTGTGCTATTTTGGTCTCATTACACACACTTTGCGAATTAAGTGTCAATGTGCATTAACACCAAAGAACACGACATGAAATACGCGAAATACAAGATTCTTCTTTCTATGTAGCTGAAACCCAAAACAACTTGTTTTGTTTTGTTTAGGCTTATTAAACTTCGCTTTGCTATTTGTGGTTGAATCAACATCGAAAGAACAATCCAAGCTTATTCCTCCTCTTTCTATTGTGATGGAACCAAAACACCTATTCTTGATTTCGGCTGATAAGAAACATTTCACTCTGCGATTTTTGGGTGAATGTGCATTCTAACCACAAAAACACCAATTTTGAAACAAGCCCAATCAAAGCTTATTCCTCGTCTTTCTATGCATATGAAAGCGAAAAGACGGTGTTGTGTTATTTTGGTACCATTACACACACTTTGCAAATTCTGTGTCAATGTTATGGTTAGAGTTAGCGTTAGGGTTAGGGTGAATGAACATCGAAAGAACAATCCAAGCTTATTCGTCCACTTTCTATTGAGATGGAACCAAAACACCTATGCTTGATTCTGCTGATAACAAACAGGTCATTCTTCGATTTCTGGTTGAATATGCATTCTAAACCCTAATACGCCTGTCAGGGGCTCAGGAGCAGAGGCACAGGGAAGAGAGGGAATGGAGAGCGAAGGGGAAGAATCTGAGGGAAGTGTAGGGGAGTATGACAGTGAACTGAGAGATTCCATGAGCTTCTCCAGCGAATCAGAAGATTCCCAGAAGGGGGCGCCTATGGCCAGGGCAAGGGGGGTCCCAGGGGGTACGCACCAGAAACAAGAGGTCAGCGGGGACTCCCAAAGCAGCAGCTGGAGATCAGGACCAGCTTCCCCACCAGAGTGTAGTGGGGGGGAAGAGTCCCACGCATCAGGGCCAGCGTCTCCTCCAGCAGGGAGCCCAGCTAGCCCCCCCCCCGAAGGGGGAAGCAGTGACAGGAGCAGTGTAAAGGTCAGGAGGAAGGTTGCCGGCTGGGCGCGCGCGCCAAGTTCAAATGTACAGGCGCGCGAGACAGCAGGAAACCCGGATGGGGAACCAGGTCCTAAAGCCTGCCGGAGGGAGGGGGAAGAATCAGGGGACTCAGCGTCAGAAGAGTCCAGAAAAGGCGAAACCCCAGCGGGCAGGCGGACCCAGAGGAGGAAGGAGCAAAGGAAGAGGTGGAGCAAGGCTTGAGTCTTAAACTGGCGTCTGGGGGGAGGAGAGTCAGATGGAGCTTCAGCGGTCTAGCGTTGAGACGTAGAGCTGCGCGCCGCGGCTTGGGAATCGAAACTGAACCTTAATAAAGACTTTTGTATATAATGAGAACTGGCGTTGGTCCTCTGTGAGCTGGGACCTTGGGCAGCTCTGACAGTAAGCTCCGTCTCCAAAAAAAACCCTTCGCAGCGTGAGTTGGCGCAGCGGGGGGCAAAACTTGGCGTTTTGCAAGCTCACGAAGATCGGCAGGGATGGCTAAAGAGGAAAAAGTGACAGCCCTGCAAGAAGCAGTCACGAGGCTTTCCATGGAGGTAGCAGCATCCAGAAAGAGAGAGGAAGAAACAGCAGCGTTTTGCCAGGATCTGCAAACCAGGTGGGAAATTTGGAAGAGAGATGGGCTGCAGGGACCCAAACCGGAGGGAGTTGGCCTCGGAAAGAGGGGGGGCAGCATCATATCCCATTTCGACGGGAATTTGCAGCAGTATCCTAACTTCAGGGCAGACATAGTTTTCGCGCTCAAGTTGCTGCAAAAAGACTTTAGAGATGAGGAGGAGAAAGTGGGGTTCATAATAACTCATCTGCATGGGGAAGCTCAATCGTGGCTGCGCAATTTGTGGCGCGAAAATGACCCCGCCCTCAAGGATTCAACAGCCTTTATCAGGGTGATGGACGCTTGTTTTCAATCAACGGTTGATGTGGATTTGGCCAGAAGGGAAATGCATGGGTTGAAGCAAGGGAAAGCCACTGTGAGACAATATCACTCCCGCTTTTTTGCGTTGGTAAATGCGCTGGGCTGGGAAAAGGACTCAACAGCCGTCCGAGACCTGTTCTGGGAGGGGCTGAATGGGGCTGTGAAGGATGAAATTGCACGGGGGGACAGACCCAGCAACATCGCAGAAGTCGTGCAGAGAGCACTGCAGATAGGGGTGCGTCTGGAAGAACGCCCTTGGAGAAAAGATGACGGACGTTGGGGACGCACAGCAGACAGATCAACTCCTTTCCTACCCAGAGAGCCAGCGCGCGCCCAGTCCACGCCTCCACTGGGAGGGGGAGAAGAGCCGATGGAGATTGGTGGTGCCAGGGCTCAGACAGCAACCAGAGCCCAAACACCGGGAGCAGTCAAGGCGAAGCCTCCTAGAGGAAGCAGGAAGTGCTACATCTGCGACAGTGCACAGCACATGGCCAAAGAGTGTCCCCAGAGGCTCCAAAAGCACACTGCAGCCTCAGCTACAGTAAAAGGAGCAGTGCAGCAAGCGGAACAGCTACAGGGAAACGACGAAGCCTGGCTGGAGGCAGAAGCCCTGGGGGCCAGCCAGGCGAGTCAGTGAAGCAGTCCCCAGAGATTTTACAGCCCACAGACCCACTCCCGCCCAAACCAGTGGTGCAACTCACTGCATCGCTCCAGCTACCCAATGGATTCACTATGGAAGTGCCCATCACCATTGACTCTGGTAGTAATGCAGACTTTATAGGAGTGGATTTCATCAAGCAACATCGCATAGCGCTCCTGCCAGCCACGACGCCCCTGAACGTCGTCACGGTCGATGGCAGAAAGCTACTGGGAGGACAGGTGGTACAGCAAACACCGCCAATGGTAATGCAGATTGGAAACCACCGCGAAGTCATCAGCTTCAACGTCACCCACCTGTCGGACACGCCCATAGTATTGGGCATGAGTTGGCTGGATAGACACAGCCCGACATTAGCATGGTACCAGCGTCAATTAACTTTCTGCTCTTCCTACTGCGCAGAACACTGCCTCCTGACCAGCCAGGAAGGTGAGGGGGAAGAGGAGGAACCACAGCTGCACTTAGGCATGGTGCAAGCAGTACCCAACAAGTACAAGTCGTTTTTGGAGGTTTTCTGCGAGAAGGAAGCGGACAAGCTGCCCCCCCCCCCCACAGGCCCTACGATTGCAAGATTGACCTCCTGCCGGGGGCGACGCTGCTGACCGGGAAACTGTATTCCATGTCGGAAGACGAACTGCAAGAACTCAGGGAGTTCATAGATCACAACTTGAAGCGAGGTTTCATACAGGAGTCCAAAGCAGTGGGGGGCAGTCCTGTGTTTTTCGTGAAGAAAAAGGACACGCCCGAAAAGAGGCTTGTAGTTGATTTCAGGGTCATAAATTCCAGAACGAAGCCCACAGCATTTCCCATGCCCAAGATTGACGACCTGCTCACAACGGTGAGGAAGGGACGCATCTTCACCAAGTTGGATCTACGAGGGGCGTACAACCTTATACGCATGCGGGAAGGCGATGAGTGGAAGACAGCCATGTTTACGCCTTTAGGCACCTATGAATATCGAGTTATGCCGTTTGGTTTGCAAAGTGGCTCCCATTGTTTCCAAGCCTTCAGGCACCACTTGTTAGCGGGACTACTCTACAAGAAGTGCGTCTGCCTCCTAGACGACATCCTGATCTTCTCGGAATCGCAGGAGGCTCACGAGAGAGACGTCAAGGAGGTCCTGCAGAGACTACGGGAGCACAGACTTTACGCCAAACTGGAGAAGTGCCAGTTTGACATGACGGAGGTGGATTTCCTGGGCTACAAGCTGTCCGACAAGGGACTCGCCATGGACAGCACCAAGGTCCGCTCGGTGTTGGACTGGAAGAGCCCGCGCAATCGGAAAGAGGTCCAGAAATTCGTTGGCTTCGCCAACTTTTATTGCAAGTTCATCAAGGGGTTCGCAATGGAGACGGCGGCCATCACGGACACACTCAGCTCCAAGAAGAAGAAGTTCACCTGGACGGACCAGGCGGAACAGTCCTTTCAGAGACTCAAGCGTCTCTTCGCGTCCGAAGAACAACTGCTACACGTCAACCCCAGCAAACCGATGAGGGTTGAAACGGACGCCTCGGACAGAGCGGTGGGGGCGGTCCTGTTGCAACAACATCCGCAAGGGAACTGGCGGCCGTGCTCATTCTACTCCCGAAAACTCAGCAAGTCGGAACAGAACTACACCATCTGGGACAGGGAGTTGCTGGCCATTCATGCAGCCTTCAAGGCGTGGCGGCACTTCCTCATCGGAGCCAAACACACAGTGCAGGTCCGCACGGACCATAAGAACCTGGAGTACTGGCGCACGGCGCGGTTCCTGAACCAGAGACACATCCGCTGGGCAGAGTTCTTTGCGGAATTCGACTTCCGGATAGAATACATCCCGGGAGACAACAACGTCAGGGCAGATGCGCTGTCCAGGAAGCCGCAGTATCTCGAGGAAGTGGCACCGGTGGCGGCCAAACACATTTTCGCACCGACAGCGTGGGCGTGCGCTTCAGCCACCGTGGACCTGGAAGCGGTACGTCGCGCGCTGCAGACGGATTCGTTCGCACAATCCAAGATGGAGGAGGTGCGAAGAGGCACAGCGAAGGACGACGAGTTCCAGATACGCGACGGACTGCTCCTCCGCAAAGGGGCCCTCTACGTGCCGGGAGACGACCTCCGCGCAAAAGTACTGCAGCAGTTACACGACGCGCCCAGCGCCGGGCACTTCGGCAAGGACAAGACGGCGGAATTAGTAGCCAGAGACTTTTGGTGGCCCAAGATGAGGGGAGAAGTCGCGGGTTACGTCACTAGGTGTGACACATGCCAGAGGGCCAAACCAGTACACAGGCCGCCGGCGGGACTGCTGGAACCGCTACAGACGCCGCTCGAACCGTGGGAGAAAGTGGCCCTGGACTTTGTCACAGATCTGCCCAGCTCGCGAGGCAAAACAGCAGTACTCGTGGTCGTAGACCTGTTCACCAAGATGGCGCACTTCATTCCTTGCGCGAAGGTGGCCACAGCGGAACAGACCGCCAAGCTGTTCATAGACCACGTGTTCAAAGTGCACGGCCTACCACGGTCCATCCTGTCCGACCGGGGGCGCCAATTCATCTCGAGCTTCTGGCAGAAGCTGCTGGGCATCCTGAACGTCAAGATCAACTTAGCGTCGGCATGACACCCGCAGACCAACGGACAAGCGGAGAGGGTCAACGCCATCATGCAGCAGTACCTGCGATGCTACGCGAATCAACAGCCCTCAACCTGGGTGGACTACCTGCCGCTAGCTGAGTTTGCCTACAACAACACGAAGCACGTGTCTACGGGGGTGACACCGTTCTTTGCCAACAATGGGTGGCATCCCAGAACCTTCCCGGGGTTAGAGACGAAGGGGGAGGGGGAGCCACGGGGAGCAGAGGCCTTGGCAGCGGAGTTACAGGAGGTCCACGAGCAACTCCGAAGGCACTTGGAGCTAGCAAAACACGCCTACAAAATGCAGGCAGACAGGCACAGGAGAGTTGCAGAAGAAATCCAGGTGGGGGACTGGGTCTGGTTAGCAGCTCAGGCAGTGCCGGCCAGAACCTTAGCTAAGAAGAAGCTCGGACACAAGCAGCTAGGGCCTTACCAAGTCGAGGCCCGAATCAATCCTGTGGCTTTCCGGTTGACACTCCCGGAGGGATCCAGAATGCACCCGGTCTTTCATAGATCAGTGCTCACACCCTACAGGGAACCCCACAGGTTTCAGGCGCCAGGGACCGCACCAGACCCACCACACAAATAGCCAACAAGGGGGGGGTCACCCAGGGCGGTGCCACTCAACGAGGTCACGGAGATTTTGGACTCGAGATGGGGGGAAGAGGGGGTTGAATATCTCCTCGCCAGGGAAGGTACCCCGGCCAGCGCCAACAAGTGGGTACCGTACTATGCCGTGGAGGAGCACTACCTCAAAGACGAGTTCCATGGACTCTTCCCACACAGACCTATGCCGGCAGATTATTTCGACGAATGTCTTTTCACACCCACACTTTCAGCCAGCACGTTCCAGGGGTTCTCATCAGCTGAGGAAACGGCGCCAGAAACAAGCTCCCCTGAGGGATCACTCTCGGGGTTTGTCACAGACCGCTCTTATTGGTGGGACACTCAACCGGAGGTGGGGTGGAGCAGGGAACTGCTGAGGGGGCCCTTACACGCAGCATCACCCGAGGCAACAGGGGGAGAGAGGGACATGGACGTGTTGGGGGAGGATCCTGGTTTCGAGCACAGCTGCAGAGAGATGGAAGCAGAGGAAATAGACGCCGATAAGCCCATTACAGACTGGCCGGATCCAGCTGGCCGGTTGCACACCAGGGGGGAAGAACTGTATCCCGCACTCACCCCCACAGCACTGGAGCACCCGGAACCCGCA
>JAXCMG010000199.1:384826-418815 GCA_034642415.1 Podarcis siculus | reverse complement strand
ATCAGGTTCAGTCCCCAGCATCTCCTGGTGGGACTGGGAGAGATCCTCTGGGATGTTGGGTGGGTGGCCGGGTGCCTTCCTGGCTCAATCAAGGTCACGGGGTGTGGTGTGTGTGTGTTTTGGCTCCTCTGATAGACGCACCAGGCACCCCCCGATTCCTCTCCGCTGGCGGTGCTGGCAGCCGCAGTCCTGGGCGCCCGGGAGTCAGCCAGACAGAGCCGTTTACTCTGGCTGGCTTCAGGAGCTGTTTTGTGCCGTTGCAGCCACCATGATGCCTCCATAAAAATTGTTTTTTAAAAACAACAACAGCACCACAATACCTGGTGGAAAGTATTGTGCAGGACACCATTTGCAAGTAAAAAAGACATAAAATAGACTAGTGAAGAATAATTGTGAATTCTGCTGAACATTTTTAACCATATCTGTTAAGAAATATATATTGGTTAAAAGGTAAAGGGTAAAGGGACCCCTGACCATTAGGTCCAGTTGTGACCGACTCTGGGGTTGCGGCGCTCATCTCACTTTATTGGCCGAAGGAGCCGGCGTACAGCTTCCGGGTCATGTGGCCAGCATGACTAAGCCACATCTGGCAAAGCAGAGCAGCGCACGGAAACACCATTTACCATTTATCAAGTTAGTGGAATTTTTTGAGATAAATGGGAAACAAAATACAGATATAAATGTAGTTTGGGACGCAAGTAAAGCGTACATGAGGGGTCTTGGAATATAACAAATGGCTAGGCTGAAGAAGATAAAAGACAATAATATCCAAGAGCTAACTAAACAGATAAGAATGAATGAAAAAGAGTTGATCAAAAATCCAAAAAGTCATGAAATAGTACAAAAAATAAAGATATTGCAATCCCATATCTCTAGTATATTAAATAAGGAAGTAGAAAATAAAATTAAATGGGCAAAACAAAGGTATTTTGAGTCCGCCAATAAGCCCGGTAAGTTGTTAGCATGGATGATAAAGGAAAAGCATAATAATAATAATAATAATAATAATAATAATAATAATAATAATAATTGGACCAAGGGGAGGAAATAACCGACCCATTAAAAATAAAAATCTTAAAACTTTTATAAAGATTTCTACAAACAAGAACAATTAGATGTTAATAAAATGGAAGAGTGTTTACAACAAAATAAATTACCAAGAATTGAAAAAGAAGTTGTTGAGGCCCTAAACTCCAATATAGAAATAGATGAAATAGCACAAGTAATAAAAAAAATGAAAAGTGGCAAATCGCCAGGTCTTGACAGAATCACATTAATGTACTATAAGAACCTGGAAGAAGTAACCCTCCCTATATTACAAAGAATAATGAATAATATACTGGGAGGGAAAGACATACCACAATCATGGAAAGAAGCACTGATCACTCTAATCCCGAAACAGGGAGTGGAGTTGACAGACATGAAAAATTATAGACCGATGTCCCTGTTGGATACAGACTATAAAATCTATGCTGGAGTGACGGCTAATAGATTTTAAAAGACTCTAAACAAAATAATCAACAGAGACCAGGCGGACTTCTTACCGGATAGACATATAAAAAAAGAATATAAAAGTCATCTACAATAATAATTGACCTTTTGGAGTATGTGGAAATGAAACCAAGTAAAAAGATGGCCATGTTATTGGTTGATGCAGAAAGAGCTTGGTTTTCGAACGCCTTGGTACTCGTACGTTTCGGCTCCCAAACAATCGAAACCTGGAAGT
The DNA here is from genome assembly GCA_034642415.1 of Podarcis siculus. Lineage (NCBI taxonomy): Eukaryota > Metazoa > Chordata > Lepidosauria > Squamata > Lacertidae > Podarcis > Podarcis siculus. The sequence goes on along the minus strand of JAXCMG010000199.1, from coordinate 417,089 downwards.
TTTCCAGTTTTCGGGGAAAAAATTGGTAGCTGAATGTCCAATGCAGCTTCCGCTATTGTTTCTGGTGCTCCTGCACCTTGGGTTTCTGAACGTTTCGAAAGTCGGTACGGACTTCCAGAATGCATTCTGTTCAAAAATCAAGGTATGACTGTACTAATCTGTTATCAATGTGCGTGCACTCAGTTTTTTAGGCTCAGTACAAAAACTGTACATCACAGAATTGTAAAGTTGGAAGTGCTCAAGGGCTCATCTAGTCCAGCTCTCTGCAATGTAGGAACCAGTTATTCTAAACATTCTGGAGACTACAGAAGCCCAAGCTAGACGCAATAACATTGACTTAACATGGCTGCTCTTGGGTTATATGAGGGTCTTCACTAACTTAACTGGAATGTTTTCCTTTTCTTTGAACATGCTTTCATTTATCTTTGAGCATACCCATGTGCCATATCAAGCTGCTTTTAAAACCCCTTTCCATTACACAAAGCAGTTTATCATGCAATGTTGGGTTGGCACCTCTGTTTTAGAACAGTGTGTGAAGCCACTCTTCACGAGCCACTGGCTCTTCCGAGGAGATGCTGGGATACTGTTTACCACAACGTAGTATTAACACTGTGCATTTGCACTTTAACATTTTCTTCAAAATTGGATTTTGCCAACCTTTCATGGTTTCTTTTGCACATACTTCACTATCAAATAAATTGTTTCAACCTAAAAAGGCAGTTTCCTGCCAACCTAGCAGTTCAAAAGCACATCAAAGTGCAAGTAGATAAATAGGTACCGCTCCGGCGGGAAGGTAAACGGTGTTTCCGTGCGCTGCTCTGGTTCGCCAGAAGCGGCTTAGTCATGCTGGCCACATGACCCGGAAGCTGTACGCCGGCTCCCTCGGCCAATAAAGCGAGAAGAGCACCGCAACCCCAGAGTCGTCCGCGACTGGACCTAATGGTCAGGGGTCCCTTTACCTTTACCTAAAAAGGCAGTTATTAATCTATTATTGAAACAAAGCACCTGGCTCATAAAAAATAGCTTGGGCAGGGTTGGGCAAAGGGCTCTGTGGGGTGGTGAATCCTTCCGTCTGTGAGGTAGTTTTTTTTTACCTGCTTAAAGAAGCAGTTATCAAACTGCTTCTTAAAAAAAACCTCTTTGGACCCGGCCACTATGGCCGACTATTGACCAGTCTCAAATCTTCCATTCCTGGGCAAGGCGATTACGTGATTACTGATCAACTCCAGGCAAGCCTAGAGGATGTGAACCATTTAGATCCCTTCCAATTGGGATTCAGTTTCCTCACTGTGAGAAGTTACAGGGAATCAGGCAAAGGGCCTTCTCTGCAGTGGCACCCTCCCTGTGGAACGCCCTCCTATCAGATGTCAAGGAGATAAATAACTATGTCTGATGTTTTAGTATGTTTTTATGTGTACTGGAAGCTGCCCAGAGTGGCTGGCTGGGGAATAATGATGATGATAAAAATAAAAAAAAATACTGGCTTAAGGATGTAAAGTTGTGGTAGAGGGAAGTCACGTGGGTGAAATATTAGTTGCGGTAAGGGTATGTCGGGGGGTTTTGTCTATGTTTGTTTTTGATGTTTATTTGTGTTTATTGTTTGTAGTGTTTGATTTGACATAACAGTTAAAAAATATAAAAAATAAAATACCTTATTATAAATACAGTACAACAAAACATTTAAACTCTTTATTTCTTTTGCAAGTACAAGAAAAATCAGACTTATTAAAAATTAACTATAAAAAATTACTTGCATTGTAATACAACCAGAACTGCGGAATCCAGGACATTCCATTATAAAGGTATCACTTTTCACAAAATGTTCGATTGTGGAACGTCCCATAATTTTATAACAAAATAATCAAGACAACGTCACAAGCAACTTGGTATTGGCTTCCTGCAGCCATTACTGCATTACAGTTTATTAAAGGCACATAGTTCCTTTTTGTATATAAACGTGTCTGAGTCTCATGTTCATTAAATAACTTCATAATTTTTAAAATAAATCTCCCATGGGATTGCTTTATGAGGCAGTATTCCCAGATTCCTCAACTAGCAGCCTTTTTCTACATCTTGGGTGCCTCTTTGTTATGAGATCGGGGTTCCATAGCAGCTGGACAGATGCTGAACATTCAACATTGGCTCAAAATCCCAAGTGATCACTACATGAAGGATTAAGGAGGATCCTCCCCACCCCCAGGTGTGATTGTACAAGCTTTATTAAACGTATTTATACCCTCTGATACAGCATGCTATGACTTGTGTTTCCGTCTTGCGGCACACTAGATCTTTTAATATGTCAGTTAAGATACTTGGTTCTGGAGAATCCTATGTCAGTACAGTGTCTGGATAGGTGATAAATTTAAATCTATACTTCAGTTAAGAATGCAAACAGCAAAATGGTCTTCAAAATGTGAAAACCCGATGAACAGGGATAACTTGCTAATAGTTCTATCAGTTAGCAAACTGAAACCATGACAACAAAGTCTGCTTACACAAACACCTGCCTCTTCCTGATCAATCTCAGTTACCTCTATCTCCCCCCACCCGCCCCGCCCAATATCATTCATTATTTCAATTGAAACTCTCAGTGGCCTTTCTTTCCCAGGCCTGTTCTCCAAAACATGTATTCAAATACCAATTTTTAAGGTTAGACCATTATTTGCTAGAGTTCATGCTGGGGTGAAAATGTACAGTGTGCATTGGGACAAATACTTTGTGGAAATAAGTTATGGAGGACTACTGACAAAAACATTTTTGGAACACTTCGCTTTTTCCTTAATCATTAAAAAAATGATTCTGGGGGACTCTTGGAGAAATGTTTCTATAATGTTAAATATGCTATGCACCTATTTCCTGGTGGATTCTGTTCATTCACGATATATGGTTCCCAACAGGCATTTCAGCAATTATATGAACAAAAGACATACATTGACATGAGAAATACAGGCTGCCTCTTAAGAAATGATTTACAAAAAAGGTCAGCAAACATCCTGATATTTACTTGTACCCTTTCCCCATTTATTTAAATCTCTGTTTTCTTCAGTAGTACAGCACATTTCTGAACTCCGTATTGTTTATATAGGATTGCACAGAATGTTGGCAGAAAAATCTATTTCCACAAAGGCCTGGTTTAGACCATATTTTCCTCCATTCTCTCTCTCATACGTGGAGAAGAGCAAGAGTATATTGTCCTCACAGTCCACCCAACACACCGATTCCATCCTTTAGGGTAGCAGCTGTTGATATATGTGGGCAATGTTTCAGGAAGGTGTATGAAAGAAGAATGATGTCCCAGATTATGCCATGTTACACTGTATGCATTTAAGCCATAGGCAAACATTTCTCCCACATATCAGGTGGGAGAGGAATTCCTTCTGAGTTGGGTTAAAAAGACATAATCTCACTTCACCCAAAGTGCATAGAGAGAAGTTTGGGCTGGTGTATTTTGAACCAGATCAAAATATATGGTAAAGAAGAACAAAGGGGCAGGGGAATATGCAATACACATATGTGCACACACACACAGGTCTTCCACTTGAACAGTGGGAACTTTGGATCCAAGCCATAGGCTACAGCTATTTCTTTTTGCGTGTTATATTGTTTTTTAGACTAACCCTGTAAATTTTGGCATCCCCCCAAAATAAACTTGGATCTAATTACTTGGTAGCTAATCAAGTTTGGAGTTAATGTCCAAATTACAGCACAGAAAAGTGTGTGTTGAAATTTTAAATTTAGCATTTCTCTAAGCACGTAATTGTTTTGCCATAGGATGCTTTGCAGCTCAGAGATTTTCCAGCCGTAATGTGTGAAAAGGGGGGTGCATTAAATTCAACTAATAGTTCTCACATTTTGTCTGAAGGGTCACTCCCATGGGTGACAAAAGTTTCCTTCTGAATTCACTACGCATATTAACTTTTCAGGCTACATTTTCATAAATATTTTCACGTACATAAATCCATGAGGGGAAAAGCAATCACTGCAGTGATAATACTGCATATGATCAAATTAAAGCACATGGTTATTACAACCAACCACTGAAAGGTTAAGATATTCGTATATGTTCTCATTATTAAAGTGCAGATACCCACCCTGATAGTAAGTGCTTGAACTATAATAGAATTAAAGCACTTTTCCACAATAGGATAGAGCGCTTGTCTCAAGGAAGACTGTTCCTTGGCTTGCCAAACTGAGGCAACTCCATTCTATTCAGTAAGATACACGGTTTGTTCAGACCCAGGGAGTCAGCTGAACACCCCTACACTGATGGAGAGTGCCGCTTCAGGTTTACGATTCTTAGCCATCTTTTTTTCAGAGTAATGATCATTCTGCAGACAGGCAGGCTTCTGGCTGCTGGAAAACAAAAAGCAGATACACTATTAAAGTTAGTCAATCAAATATTAGAAATATATGCAAGGCAGGCTTGAGTCTGGAACACAGGGGTGAGTAACAGGATCTGGCTGGCAGGCCACAGCTTGAGCTCTCCCAGCAATTGCAAGCTATTTTGATGGGCATTTCTACTGAGGAGAAATGTGGAATAGTATCTTGATGAACTGCTCTGGGAGGTGAATCACAGAAATCCATTGCAAATAAATTCTTTCTGCAGGATTTTTCTTTATTGCACACTTGTAATATGCAAACATCAAAAAAACGAAGATCATGGCCACTGGTCCCATCACCTCCTGGCAAATAGAAGGGGAAGAAATGGAGGCAGTGAGAGATTTTACTTTCTTGGGCTCCATGATCACTGCAGATGGTGACAGCAGCCACGAAATTAAAAGACGCCTGCTTCTTGGGAGAAGGGCAATGACAGGCCTAGACAGCATCTTGAGAAGTAGAGACGTCACCTTGCCAACAAAGGTCCGTATAGTTAAAGCCATGGTTTTCCCAGTAGTGATGTATGGAAGTGAGAGCTGGACCATAAAGAAGGCTGATCGCCAAAGAATTGATGCTTTTGAATTATGGGGCTGGAGGAGACTCTTGAGAGTCCCATGGACTGCAAGAAGATCAAACGCATCCATTCTTAAGGAAATCAGCCCTGAGTGCTCACTGGAAGGACAGATCGTGAAGCTGAGGCTCCAGTACTTTGGCCACCTCATGAGAAGAGAAGACTCCCTGGAGAAGACACTGATGTTGGGAAAGATGGAGGGCACAAGGAGAAGGGGGCGACAGAGGACGAGATGGTTGGACAGTGTTCTTGAAGCTACCAGCATGAGTTTGACCAAACTGCGGGAGGTAGTGGAAGACAGGAGTGCCTGGCGTGCTCTGGTCCATGGGGTCACGAAGAGTCGGACACGACTAAACGACTAAGCAACAACAACAACAAATATGCAAACCCTGAAGTGTATATAATTAGTATCCTAAATGTGCTGTAAAACACACAAACTTGAATCCTGCATTAGAAAATTGGGCAGAATCCCAGCATATCATAGTGGATAAATGAGTTCATTTCCAAAAAGGCAAGGTCACTACAGATCAATGGGTTGGATAAAAACAGCCTGTTCTGCTCCTCGGGTGATGCCATAGAAGCATTCCTTCAAACCCAGAGTTCAAACAAAAATAGACAAGCACATTCATGTGGTGTTAGTTAATGCTGGCTATGATTAACTTTAACTAGATCAGATCCTATAATACTGCGGTTTAAAATTTCATTTTTCAATTATTCACCTTCTTTCAAAATCAATTTCATTACCTTGCAGCAGACCAAACGTACAAACAAGTGCAACTGAATAGCCCTTGAATTTATGGCATTTATGGCATTAAAATCTAAATCATAATTCATCCTACTAACTTTTGAGATAATAGGTAAAGGTAAAGGTACCCCTGCCCGTACAGGCCAGTCGTGTCCGACTCTGGGGTTGCATGCTCATCTCGCTTAAGAGGCCGGGAGCCAGCGCTGTCCGGAGACACTTCCAGGTCACGTGGCCAGCGTGACGAAGCTGCAGCTGGCGAGCCAGCACCAGCGCAGCACACGGAAACGCCGTTTACCTTCCCGCTAGAAAGCGGTCCCTATTTATCTACTTGCACTTAAGGGTGCTTTCGAACTGCTAGGTGGGCAGGAGCTGGGACCGAACAACGGGAGCTCACCCCGCCGCGGGGATTCGAACCGCCGACCATACGATCGGCAAGTCCTAGGCACTGAGGTTTTACCCACAGCGCCACCCGCGTTTGAGATAATACTTTGTTGTAATTAAATCTTTCATTTGACTCATTGAACATCATATGGAAATACCGCCGAGTTGTTTTCTAGCCCTGCATATTCCCTGATGCCAAACTGGTCATTGCCCAACAATGCAAGCAAGTAGATGCTTTACAATAATCATTTGTAACTCTAACATCTTTTCCAGACCATGCTGTTGTCTTGAATAACACATATTTTGGAACGAGTGAGACAACAACCAGAGTTACATTGTTCTAGAACAGATGTATGTGCAGAGGCCAGTCAACAGAAATGCGAAACATTTCTATATAACAAGGGCTTCTTCCTTTTGTTAACAGGCCTCTTTTCCAATTGCCTATTCAAATTCCAAAATAATACAATCGCCGCATTTGAGGACACAACTGGATTCATTTTACTGCTTTCTATGTTTAGACAATTTTTATGGGCTTCTTGCTGAGAGAAAGGCATGGTATAAATTCTATAAAAAACTAAGATATACCTTGTTTTTTCCATAGCAAGTTGCTTCTGCATTTGTTTTCCAATATCATCTTTCATGGTACTGAAGTCTTTGCTGTCATCAAGCAGGAGATTCTGTTGTGTAGATTAATGAAATAATTGTGAAAACAATTCCTATTAGTACTCTCCTTATAAAGGCAGATGCATTTTTACAAGTGGTATTTTTTACTGATGACATTAAACTGCATTAAGTAATGTTATTAAGAATTAAAGTTCTTCGCTATTCTTTTTTCGTTTGTTTGTAGAAATACATGACCTTCGTGCAAAAAAAATTCTTGCGAAAGCACTTTCCTCAGCTGGAAAGGAGGACAAAGCCACCCCACAATGCTTATTTATAAAACTTCTATCCTGCTTTATCAGATCAAAACCCCTTAACACAGCTGGTAGTTATAACCAGAATAGGAATGCCCCTGACAGAAATGGGGAGTGATGGAAAACCAGATCTCCCAAAAGAAAAATCTCAAATCGTAAGTAAAACAAAAGACAGCCTACCATAAATGAGCTGGCCTCATTATCTACGGCTGCGAGATACACCAAAACACAATTTAAAAGCACATAATTTAGGGGCTCAAAAGCATTGTACACTTCTGCACACATTCGCCTAGATTTTGTAACTCACAGCTTATTAAATCTGGGTTGTATGGAGATTCAACATTGTGGACCTTTCTCTTTTCCAACTTCGCCTGCAGCAACTTATACTCCCTGAAAAGCCTCTTTCAGTGGTTTATGAAAACCTGCTAAAACTTGTGGGCTCTGTTATCTGGAGATGCAGTGGTGGAGAAATCACTTGGAATTAAGCAGAGGAATTTTGTTGATAAATCAGTTTATTTACCTTCACACCAATAATATCTCCATCCTTCAGGTTGTAGGGGCTTAATTGTAAACTGTCACCTTTCTTCTTCTTTTTTCGCTTTGAAACTTGCTGTGTCTGAATGCAAATGAGAACTAACATGAACAAAGCATCATAAACTAACAGAGGTTACTTGTGATTTTGGTGCAGAAAGTGAGAATATTTTATATTCCCTATATTTCCAGGTAAAAAATAAAACATGTTTTTACAACCAAAAGGTAATTTAAAATTTTAAAAACAAAAACTGATTAGGGGTGAAGATATATGGATTTGCTAAAAAAAAAAATAAAGTCCTCAATAAACTTCTGAGGATAAATATTAATATTTATTGCTAAGTGTAAATGCTTCCCTGCTTAGCAGCACTAGAAATAGATTACGTTCTCCATCTCGAGCTTTTGCAAAACAAAAATCCTTGTGCAATGGGATTTTGTTTCTCTATTCCACACCTCCAGCCCACTGGGCACCCCAAAATCTGCTTCAGAGGGGTGCCCAACCCTCCAGAACAGGTTCGGGGATGTGGGGTGAAGCAGAGGAGATGAAGCTCAAGTCCCATTTCATGAGCAGAAATCCACTCACGCCACATTGGATCTCATCCACTGTCATTTTCCATGTCTCAAATATTAAGCACGCACACACACACACACACACACAAACACTTGTGTGTGTGAGAGAGAGAGAGAGGGGGGGGTATTTTTTTAACACATACGAATGGGGGAGGGGAGATACATTTTGCCCCCATGTAAAATGTGCCACTTCCCATTTTAGTGGGTGTTTTCAGGGTTTTCCCATTTGGCTTGTAATCTTATCACATACACAAATATGATTGGCTGCATGAGGATGATGACAACAGCATCACATTAAAAGCCAGCGTAGTGTAGCAGTTAGATTGTTAAGACTAGGACTGATGAGACTCAGGGAGATACCATTTAGCCTTGAAGCTCACAGGGTGACCCTGGGCTAGTCACTGTCTTTATCCTGCCGCACAGTTTTGTTTTGAGAAGAAAACACATTCTCTGCCTCAAGCTCCTTGGAAAAGGGGCAGAACGTAAATGTAATAAAATGTAAGGTAAAAGGTAAATGACCCCTGGACAATTAAGTCCAGTCAAAGGGGACTATGGGGTGTGGCACTCAGCTCACTTTTCAGGCCAAGGGAGCAGGCATTTGTCCACAGACAGCTCTCCAGGTCATGTGGCCAGCATGACTGAACCAGTTCTGGTGCAATGAAACACCTTGATGGAAACAGAGCGCATGAAAACGCCGGTTGCCTTCCCACTGCAGTGGTACCTATTTATCTACAGTGGTACCTCGGGTTACAGACACTTCAGGTTACATACGCTTCAGGTTACATACTCCGCTAACCCAGAAATAGTACCTCGGGTTAAGAACTTTGCTTCAGGATGAGAACAGAAATTGTGTGGCGGCCGCCATTAGTTAAAGTGGTACCTCAGGTTAAGAAGAGTTTCAGGTTAAGAGCAGACCTCCAGAACGGATTAAGTTCTTAACCCAAGGTACCACTGTACTTGCACTTTGACGTGCTTTCAAACTGCTAGGTTGGCAGGAGCTGGGACCGAGCAACGGGAGCTCACCCCGTCACGAGAATTCGAACCGCCGACCTTCTGATCAGCAAGCCCAAGAGGCTCAGTGGTTTAGACCACAGCACCACCCACTTATCACTGACAGGATGAGACTACCTCAAGAAGAAAACCAGGGTTTTGTTTTTTTAAAAAAGTGGTGCCAAAGCTGTAAACCAGGGAAAGAGAAAAGGAAGTGAACTACCATATTTACTTGAATGTAAGGCGCCCTTTTTTTTGCCAAATTACGGTATGAAAATTAGGGATTCAAGGGCACATTATATTTGAATAAATACAGTATGTTAATTTTCCTTGACTGTTCCCATCACCTAATCTTAACTTTTTACCCCTACATTGTGAATCTTTTCTCTCTCTTTTTTTGGTGCATTATTGCTTTCTTAAAAAAAAGAAAACAACCCCTATACTACTACTAATTACAGTGGTGCCTCGCAAGACGAAATTAATTCGTTCTGCGAGTTTCTTCGTCTTGCGGATTTTTCGTCTTGCGAAGCACGGCTATTAACGGCTTAGCGGCTATTAACGGCTTGGCAGCTATTAACGGCTTAGCGGCTTTAAGAAAAAGGAAACAAACTCGCAAGAACTCGCAAGACGTTTTCATCTTGCGAAGCAAGCCCATTGGGAAATTCGTCTTGCAGAACGACTCAAAAAACAGAAAACTCTTTCGTCTTGCGAGGCATTCGTCTTGCGAGGTACCACTGTACCATGATGGGGATGACACCACAATTCAAAGAGGAGCTGGCTGCGTCTGCCAGTGTGTGTGCCTAGAGTGCCTTGCTTGCCCTGTTGCCTGGTGCTCTGCTCCCTGACCCCTGCGGCAGTCCTTACCCACTGCACTACTCTGCTCCTTTCCTTCTTCTCCCCCCCTTCATCTCTCCCTCTCCAGCCCAGATCGCAGCTGCTCTCCTTCTTCCTTTCCCTCCTTCCTTCCTTCCTTCCTTCTTTTCCCTTCCCGGCCAGAGAGAAGGGAAGAGGGATCAGATGGAAGAAAGAATATAATGTGCACCTGTTTTTGACAAATTACATTGCGAAATTTAGGGTACACATTAAATTCGATGGCACATTACATTTAAGTAAGTACAGTAGTGTCAGTCAGCACAAAGTACAGGTAAGAACAATATTAAAAGAACTTATCCCGTTTCTCTCTCTTTCAACCCTTCCTGGGTTAAATGGCATTGTTACACAGGCATCTTGTATTTAGATAATGTGAAATGTCAATTCAAAGAATTGTTGAGAATATTGCTCCATGTCTCTGGCATCTCTTAGCTTACCCAACTACATATTGGTATCCATTCAAACTTCTCAGGAGAATATTTAGCAATTTCAATTTGCTCCGCTGGTAAAGAATAGTATGAAGCAATTCTTTGTCTCAATGCACATGCTGTACACTCTTTGGAGATATCCCATACCAAATCCACAGGATGGTAATAATCTCTCTCCCCTGGTATGCCCATCTGCACTCGCAGAAGCAAATCCTTTGGTCTGTAATAAGAAACATACACAATGCAATTAACATTCTCAAAATATATGTCTACATTAATGTCACAGAGAATCCATAGATTCCCTACTCTTTAAAAAAAAAGTACTATAGAAGAAAAATTCAGAATAATTGGAATTTGAAATAAATATTTTACAAGGTTTTCTAAAACCTGTTTTGATGAATTGTGGCTGAATATCTTACCCAAGATTTTCTTCCTTGTGTAAAGGCTCTATACAAATTTCCACTCTGCTTCCTAGTTTGAATTTACTGAAAAAGAAACATAGTAAATATTTAAAATTCAGAATAGGAAAGGCAGGATATAAATAATTTTTTAAAAAATACAAGTTCCACACTTAGAAGCTGGATTTTGAAATATCATAGACTGTCAATTTAACTGTTGCCAGAACTACACAAGGTAGTTAGAAATCCTCTGCCTAATTTATACAGACAGAACAGATTACCTTCCTGAAAAGAATTAATCAAAAAGAGGTCTAGGCCACAATCAATGATGCTTAGTTTGTTTTAATTGCTTACGATAGTAAAGAACAACTGAATGAATGCTTCCAGGACAACCATACACATGCCTACTGAAAAGTAAAACCCACTGAAAACTTTCTTTTAGGAAAATGGATTTCAGCCTCAAAGTATGTGACTCATAATCCCACCAAATTCAAAGTGACTTACTCTTAGTTAAGTGTGTAGGATTGCAGTGTTACTTAAAAATAATGGTAAAAATATATTGCATTAACATTTATTTAACTGAATGTTATACACAGAAACCTACTGGAGTTGCTGCTTATTGTTTCGTAAAAGCCTGCAAGGGCACTTATTTTCCATTGTCCAAACTCGGAGGAACTCAGGTAGTGGAATACTAAACTCTTCAGAGAATGGCAAAGTCATCACCTGAAAAGAAAAGTACTTTGCTAGCAATTTTAGAATAAATGTTAGTTTAAGCTCAGAAAACTAGTCATTTTCTAACTTGCAGGACTACAAATGTAAGCATAATTTTTAGCCACCACATCACATTTCTTTTAATAACTTTACTATTTCCCCCAATATTATTGAAATGCAATGTTGCAGAGGATCCTAGGGAATTTTTTATTTTCTGTTAAAATCTACATTGCATAAAATCTTCAAAAGATAATTCCCCACACTGCAACCTCTATATGCAGTGCTACTGGGAGCAGATCTGAGACTTATACCCTCTCTATTTTTATGCATAAAGCTTAACACCAGAATCAGGTGGACCAATGCTTATTTGAGCATGGAAACTTCGGTACACAACTGGCTTTCATGTTACATTCTAGTTACAAGGAAAGGCAGAGGAAGGTGTACTAGTCCAAAACCCTCCCCAATCATCATTCACCCGTCACATTACATGATACTGTAGTTTAATGTAAATGAGTAGCAGGCCATTGCAGGCTGCTCAAAAGTTTCTACAGCATTTCTCCCCTGCTCCTGCTACACTGCAGAAAACGAAACTGGATTCTTGACTTGTGTTGCCTAAAACTGGCTCATGGCTTGTTTCATCTGAACATGGCTTTGTTTGTTTGGACGAAACTAATCACAAACTGGGGTTTGGGCAACCCCCCTCCCGCCATGCCACAAGCCAGAATCTGTTGTCCAAACGGGGCTTATGGTTTCTGTTCTCTAAACAATTTATAGTGATAAGCCAAGATCAGAACTTTTTAACATTTATGATTCGACTGGAGAAAAACTCATTCATATTAAAACATAGTTTGTATTAAACGATGTCTGAACTGGGCTACAGCCAATTTTCCATGTCAATGCAGTGAAATCTCAATGAAAGTTGTATGTCTTGGTTTTTCCCCCTTTAAGAATTCGATTACTGTTCAGGAACTTAGTGGTAGAGAACGCAAAAGACCTTGGGAAGGTGTCCAGGATTAAACCTATTAAAAAGGGTGTCAGATAGCAAAATTGAGAAAAAGCACTGTCTGAGATCTTAGAAAGCTGCTGTCAATTGAAGAAGGCAGTTCTGGACTAGATGGAGCAATGGCCTGATTCATTATGAAGCTATGGTTTATGCCCATGTTTCACCTCACCTAAAAGTTTCCCGTTAGTTAAAACTGACAATTTCACAAATATTACCACCAACCTCTTACACACGAAGGACACATACACAAAAACCATTAATAAAGGAACTCGTGTCAAAATGCAGAGTGGTTCTTGCGATACTGCATATTCTGCATTCACATACAGAAATTGTAATTCTGATGAAAGTGTCACATGAGTCTTGCAGCTAAGGACACATGAAACAGATGACAAACTGCTAGAAGTGGATATTAGGAAGTGTCTCAAAAGTCCCTGGTTGTACTTACCACTGAAAATGGCATCTAAGCAAATGCCATATCAGAACATACTGGAGACAGAGGAAAGGAAATAAAAAATATATATTAATAGATCTTACTTAATGAGTAGATTTGTCTTCGCTTAACAAAATGTAATATCTAACCTGCATCTTTAGGTCTTCCAGGAAAGCGTCTCCTGAGATTTCTATATCACCCACATAACATAGGTCAACTTCACTTTGTAGAAATGTTGGTGTATCTTTAAAGAACATCAAGAGTCAGAGTTTAATGAAATTTAGAGTTCTTCAGTTAGACAACTAGTAAAACATGAATTGTGTTATCAATAATTAAACTAAAATGGAGCTCCAGGCTCTGTGCTCTCCCTCACCTAATTAAAAGAGAAATAAATAGCCCTATCTCAGTGCCTTACAAGGGCTTCCCCTGTTTCTTTTTAAGCAAGTGTCTGGTCCAAGAAATGATTATTTACAATGAACTTCAAAAAATAATTAATAATAATAATAATTCAGATACAAACTCTTGCTGACATGGTGATATGGGGATGGCTAAATAGCTACTTCCAGGGCTGAAAATATATTTAGTTTTTGTTTTTGTTTGTTTGTTTCTGTCTATTGCTTGGGGACTTATAACTTACCTCCAGATGTGGACAGTTCCAGAGCTTCCATTTTATTGCAGACAGAGTTTCCTTGGTCTTGCCTGTTCCTTTTGTGCCTTGACTGAGAGAAGGCTTTGTACCACCAGACAGACACTTTCAGGAACCCCTTTGGGAATTAATGAAAAACATTCTATAATTTACTGCCACAAAGAAACAAAAAGTGTGGGCTATAGAACAGATACTAATTGTAATACTTCTGAATAAAGGGTTAAACAAAAACAATGCAGAGTGCTCAGTAGTCTATGATTTGCAGATAAATCCCAATGGCCTGCCCCAGGTTGATGGATGGAGCGTTAGGATGGCACACAGTCGTCTCCCCACCAGCCTTTATTGAAAATAAGCATATTTTTTTCAGATTTAACTACCAGGTTTTCTCTGGGAAAACTGATTACATTACTTCAGCATGCTGCTGTCACTGCTATGCTGAAACTGAAAGGCCAGCTTCCTAGTTACTACACTTTAATACAAAAAATGTTATTTCACCTTTGGCGGAAGCTTCCCCTCAGCAACATTCAGTATATCCCCACTGCAGATATTTAGTTCTTTTAGTGTGGCAGCCTGAGGAAACAAAAGTAAACATGTAAGAGAATACAGAAAAGGCAAAAGATAGCAATGTTTTATCCATAAGGGGGAAAACCCTCCAAAGTTTGTTTCAGCAATGGGAAATCCTCTGCCCCAAGCCTGCACCCCACCCCCCGAGGACTCAGATGTACCAACATGGCTGCAAAGGAACAACTGGGAACCCTAAAATGTGTTCCTGATTGTTCCTTGGCAAGTGGGGCGCGTATTTATAGTGCTTGTTGGGGTGTCTGGTATCTTCTCTCTCTTCCAAAATAGATGCTGGCTTATATTACAGGTGTAAGTTCTGTATTCTTTTATTAATACTATTGCTACAAGTCTTTGGTTAGAACAATACACCTATGAGAAAAAAGGGCACCAAATGCAAACCCCTCTGGGATTAGTTCCACTCAGGAAATTCCAACCCGAGATCCTGAGTGGAGCTGATTCTTGTCAAAAGTGAGGTTTCAAAGTCAGTGCCAACCAGCTGATTATCAGGGACTTCAAGTCCTGCTTGGATTTGCTTGGATTTCTCTTTACAGCGTGGCTTCAACTCAAGCTGCCTTGCGAAGGTAGACTGGGCCACCCGACTCAGGGTGGTGTTAGGTGATTAACAGGTGGGCCTGCTGGAGGTGAGAAAGCTGAGAATCCAGGTCACTGCCAGGTTCTGTTCCCCACCCACTGACTAGATGCTGTTGCTGTGAGGTCAACATGTACTCAGTTCCATGATGGAAATTGCAGGCTAGGTCCCACACAGCTGTCCTATGGTTCTGGAATAAACCCTTTCCCATGGTCTGAGAAAACACAGTCTGACTTGTATTCCAGATCTGACCCACATCTTAAAGAAAATACACAGATTCATGAGTAAGAAGATTGCAGAAGTAATGAGAAACATTGTAGACTTGGCAAAGCCAGGGGTTGATTTTGGATGCCGTATTACAGGCTTCCTCAACCTCGGCCCTCCAGGTGTTGTGGGACTACAATTCCCATCATCCCTGACCACTGGTCCTGCTAGCTAGGGATCATGGGAGTTGTAGGCCAAAAACATCTGGAGGGCTCAGGTTGAGGAAGCCTGCTGTATTAGGTAAAATAGTCAATTGAAGTCATATATGGTAGTATTAGGTAAAGGTAAAGGGACCCCTGACCATTAGGTCGAGTCGTGGCCGACTCTGGGGTTGCGGCGCTCATCTTGCTTTATTGGCCGAGGGAGCCAGCATACAGCTTCCGGGTCATGTGGCCAGCATGACTAAGCCGCTTCTGGTGAACCAGAGCAGCGCACGGAAACGCCATTTACCTTCCCGCCGGAGCAGTACCTATTTATCTACTTGCACTGGCGTGCTTTTGAACTGCTAGGTTGGCAGGAGCAGGGACCAAGCAATGGGAGCTCACCCCGTCGTGGGATTCGAACTGCCAACCTTCTGATCGGCAAGTCCTAGGCTCTGTGGTTTAACCCACAGCGCCACCTGAGTCCCTATGGTAGTATTAAAGGTAAAGGTAAAGGTACCCCTGCCCGAACGGGCCAGTCTTGACAGACTCTAGGGTTGTGCGCCCATCTCACTCAAGAGGCCGGGGGCCAGCACTGTCCGGAGACACTTCCGGGTCACGTGGCCAGCGTGACAAGCTGCATCTGGCGAGCCAGAGCCGCACACAGAACGCTGTTTACCTTCCCGCTAGTAAGCGGTCCCTATTTATCTACTTGCACCCGGGGGTGCTTTCGAACTGCTAGGTTGGCAGGCGCTGGGACCGAGCAACGGGAGCACACCCCGCCGCGGGGATTCGAACCGCCGACCTTTCGATCGGCAAGCCCTAGGCGCTGAGGCTTTTACCCACATTTTACTTAATGGTTAATACTTCTCATTACTCGAGAACACAGACATTTTGGATCTTGAAGGATTTGACAATAGATTTGGTTGGCATGCATATATATGGTATGACAAGGTAAAATCAGATAAAGGCTTTAAGAACCATATGGTCAGGAAAGCATTGTATAATGTCTGGATACGGCATAAAGATTTGTTTGAAAGTAAAACCCCCAGGTGGCTGTCACCCATGGAAGCTAAAGAGGTGAAAAAATTGAATATGGGTTCAAACTGGCCTAAATATTTTGAAATTATAGAACAGGATGGTGAAAAAGTGAAATTGAAAAGTTTTGAGGAACTGAAGGATAAAGTGAGAGATTGGTTACATTATCGACAGATAAACGAAGTATTTAAACAGGACAGAAAGAAAGGCTTCCAAGTGGAGAGGTCAAAATTAGAAACAGAATTGTTAGAACCCAATACTAAAAACTTGTCAAGAATGTATAATTTGCTGTTGAAGTGGAATACTCAAGATGAAGTGGTGAAATCTAGTATGATCAAATGGGCACAGGATATTGGACATGACATTGAGCTTGCTGACTGGGAGCAGTTATGGACCACCGGTGTTAAATTCACGGCATGTAATGCCTTAAGAGAAAACATTATGAAAATGATCTATAGGTGGTACATGACTCCTGCTAAGTTAGCGAAGATCTATCATTTGCCCAATAACAAATGTTGGAAATGTAATGAAACGGAGGGAACCTTCTATCACCTTTGGTGGACCTGCCCGAAGATTAAGGTTTTCTGGGAAATGATCTATAATGAAATTAAGAAAGTTCTTAAGAGAACCTTTTCCAAGAAACCAGAAGCTTTTCTCTTGGGTATGGTGGGCCAAACGGTGTCAAGGAAGGATAAGACATTTTTTATGTACGCCACAACAGCAGCAAGAATTCTTCTAGCAAAGTATTGGAAGACACAAGAACTACCCACGTTGGAAGAATGGCAGACGAAGGTGATTGACTATATGGGACTGGCAGAGATGACTGGCAGAATTCGAGACCGGGGGAAGGAGGCGGTGGAAGAAGATTGGAACAAATTTAAAGTATACCTTAAAAACTGTTGTAATTTGGATGGAAACTAAGGGTCAGGGAAATAAGAGACAAAGATCTACAGCTGTTTCTAATAAGTTAAAAAAATTAAATTTATGAAATGGGTAAAATATTGTTATGATTAAAGGGTTGCTGGAAAAATTTGAAATAAGGATGCAGAAAAGGGGTGGTATGGGGAGGTCCATTTTATGTTTACTTATGTTTGTTCATGTTTTTGTTTATGTTTTTGTTGTGTTTGGTTTATACGTGGAAAATTAATAAAAAATTTATTTTTTTAAAAAAATACTTCTCATTACTTTTGAGAAGGGCTAACTTAACCTGCAATTTCCATCTTGGAACCAAGTCTACATGCTGATTTCATGGTTACAAGATATAACTTACATTTCCTACTTTTCTTTTCATTTCAGTTTTCCTTCTTGCACTACATCCTGCTCTATGTAATAGTTTGCCTGACAAAGAGTTCTAGAAAGCCTGAAAGTTTGCCACATTTTTGGTGACCCTTTGGTAACGGTATTACCCACCTGTGTACAAAAGAAAGGAGTGCACCTAACCAAAGCTCACAGAAGAAAAAATAAAGAAAAAGAAGGGAGGAGAACGTAAGCAGTATACCCTGTCTGCCTAGAGCAGAATCTCAATGCCATTTTAAAATAACTGATTTCCAATTTGTAAAGGACACTAAAAGTATTGAAGTAGTAATGGGTTAAGTAATGGGGCTACAGTTGCACATGTATTTTGGACTAACAAGTATGTTCACAGGAGCTATAACCTTTATACAGTATTTACAAAGTCCTATAGAAAATGTAAAAAATGAATGTAAAAAATTAGCTTTTTTACTTCCTCACTTAACGCATCCCCAGCTTCATAGCACCAGTCAATCTTTCTCAAGTGCCAGTTGTCCCCTGCAAAAGAAACCAGGAAATCATCAAAGTGAAACATAAAAAATAACAAGAGTCACATCACGAATATTGTTCCTGCATATTTATCATTTTATTAAATACAGCGGGCCACATACAATGGGCAGAGCAATACAAATCCTCCTTGTGCTGGGCTGGGGGGGCACTGAGATTGAGCAGATGTCCTTTCACTCTGTTCGGCTGGCATCTTGCAGGCTGCCACCACCAGAGTAGCTCCAGAGTCATGTGCAGAGCTTCCCCTTCTGCCCACTGAGTAAAAACAGTGTTCCAGAGGCAGGGAAGGTCTGAGCTGGCATCTGCAGACCTCATCACTATTCCAGCTTGGAGAATCCTGCCCCCCTCTTTCATCCCAGGTTGCTGTACAGAGCAGGGCTGCAGGTGTAGGGGTGGCCCTGCTGCTATGTGGCACCCCACCAGTTGGGCTTCCATTGCCTTATAAGCCACACTCAGAGAGCATCTGTTGATAATCAACACTTAAGTTACTTAAGTCTATTGAATGTAATTGATCTACTCAAGAGTATGACTAACGTGGGGTTATCACTCAATATAGAGGTCTGAGGTGGAGTAGCAAGAGAGATGCCATTTTGAGAATATTGTATTTCAATTATACCAACTTAGCAAATAATTAGATGTGGGGGATTTTTCCTTAGACTAGGTGACTTTTAGATTCCTGCCAAAGCGCACCAAAATCACGAACAATATTTTGCCACTGTAAAGACCGCTTTATGGCACAATTCTTGTTGTTGGCTTCAAAATTTTCACAACAGTAATATTTAATAACAATAAAGAACTAAAATAAAGATAATAACATTTATAATAAATTTATACTAACCAGCTAAGCCAGACTTCTTCAGCATTAAATTTAAACACTGAAAGAAAAATACACCATAACCAAAGTTAGTAAAATTTAAATACTGATGAACAGCACTCACTGTGGTACATCATGACAATTTATTTTATTTATAAAAATATTTCTAAACTACTTCCCCAGCCACTCTGGGCAGCTCCCAACTATTAAAACCCCCTGATAAAATGTCAAACATTAAAAACTTCCCTAAACAGGGCTGCCTTCAGATGTCTTCTAAAAGTCAGAGAGTTGTCTATTTCCTTGACATCTGATGGGAGGGTGTTCCACAGGGCGGGTCCCACTACTGAGAAGGCCCTCTGCCTGGTTCCCTGTAACCTCACTTCTCACAGTGAGGGAACTGCCAGAAGGCCCTCACAGCTGGACCTCAGTGTCTGGGCAGAACGATGGGGGTGGAGGCGCTCCTTCAGGTATACTGGGCTGAGGCCGTTTAGGGTGTTTAAAGGCCAGCACCAACACTTTGAATTGTGCCCGGAAACGTACTGGGAGCTAATGTAGGTCTTTTAGGACCAGTGTTAAATGGTCTCAGTGGCCACTCCCAGTCACCAGTCTAGTTGCCGCATTCTGCATTAATTGTAGTTTCCGGGTCACCTTCAAAGGTAGCCCCACGTAGAGCACATTGCAGTAGTCCAAGCAAGACAGTCCGTGGGCCGGTAGGGTCTCAGCCTGTGTACTAGATGGAGAGGGTAGACAGCTGCCCTGGACAAAGAAGTGACCTGTGCCACCATGGACAGCTGTGAGTCCAAAATGACTCCCAGGCTGCGAACCTGGTCCTTCAGGGGCACAGTTACCCCATTTAGGACCAGGGAATCCTCCACACCTGCCCGCTCCATCCCCCCAAAACAGTACTTGTCTTGTCAGGATTCAACCTCAATCTGTTAGCCACCATCCATCCTCCAACCGCCTCCAGACACTCACACAGGACATTCACCGCCTTCACTGGTTCTGATTTAAAGGAGAGGTAGAGCTGGGTGTCATCTGCATACTGATGAACACCCAGCCCAAACCCCCTGATGATCTCGCCCAGCGGCTTCATATTAAAAAGCATGGGGGAGAGGACGGAACCCTGAGGCACCCCACAAGTGAGAGCCCAGAGGTCCGAACACTCATCCCCCAACACCACTTTCTGGACACGGCTCAGGAGGAAGAAGCGGAACCATTGTATAACAGTGCCCCCAGCTCCCAGCCCCTTTAGACAGTCCAGAAGGATGTCAGGGTTGATGGTATCAAACGCCACTGAGAGATCCAGAAGAACTAGGAAACAGAACACAGAACCATACAAAAACACACACACATAAAATGTTAAAACCAGGAATTAGGTCAGTATTGTGGGAAGATGTATTCTTAATTGTCTGCATAAGTCTAACAGCAAATGTACAATTTAAATTAAAAATTACCACTTCAACCTTAAAAAGGCCATGTTTAAGATTTTGTTTTTCATTCCCTATTACACCACACAGAACAAAACAGATATGTCATTTGCTCATAGCCTCATTTTATTTATTTATTATTAAATTATTTAAACTTGTTTGCTGATCTCTGATTAGACTGATCAAATTATGTAAACCTAAAAAGCCAATTCATTTTTGCATTTGAAGATTGATTTGTTTCTCCAGAGGAACATTCAGTTTTGAACCACTGTCTACAACAGCACTACAGTGCTATAGTGGTAGTACTAGAGTACAAAGTGGCCAAGCCAGAATTTTGAAACATCTCTACAGCAATGTGTTTACACAGAATTTATAGCTCCTGTATTTACCTCTCTCACAGTTGTAGTCTCCTCCACCACCATCTCCATCTCTGGACCAGACTGAAGCTCATGGCCCACAATATAATACAGAAAAAGCTAGAAGAAAGATGATTAATCATGTTTCTTGCTCCATATCCAGTTAAGCTTAGCATACTTCACATTTTAAGATTAAGGCATTTTATGGACACATAATCCAATACGGAATATGGCAGCCATGAAAATAAGTCATCAAATCAGTTTGTAATTTTTGTAAAGTTTGGCATTTAGTGACATATCAATGACCTAAAACAGCAACAAAACAGTCTTTCAATTAACAAAAGCTCCCCTGTTTAATCCTCTGGGGAAGAATGTTGCTTATCACTGGTGATTGGGGAGAGGGGAAATATTTCTATATCTGAAATATGAATATTTGAATGTATGCATCCATAATGTGTTTTGAATTTAAAATGAAAGTATGTGGCTGAAAACAAGTGTACGTGCACAATCCTATGTTCTTTGGGATGGCATCCCAAGGGCTACAGAATTTAGTGGATCTCTCTCTCCACAGGTGGTAGAGGAGGAGATCCTCCTGCAGACTGGATGATCTGCCCTTGTAAGCCCCCTCTCAGACAGTATTGGGGGGGCACCACCATCTGTATTTCCCTGCCATTAATGCTCCAATAGCACAGAGGGCACAATGGAGGCATTCCCAAGGGTTAGATCAAATCCACTAGATCCAAAGCTCTCACATACGCCAAACACACTGATGGAAGAAAGTACATTTATTTTCACTCCCGCTGGACCAGAAAGAAAATATGCCTTCCCCTTACCTTCCACCCTTCCAGCCTGAGCCCACCAAAGCTTAGTGCAGTGTTTCCCAACCTTTTTTGGGCAAAGGCACACTTGTTTCATGAAAAAAATCTCGAGGCACACCACCATGCCAGATGGGGAAAGGTCACTTTTTACTTATGTAAAAAAAAATAAAAAATAGTAACTTCCAACGAATTCTGTAGGTCTTGTTTCTGAATCATTAAAGCTGCATTTGGGAAGGATTCGTAAGGGCGCACAGCAACTAGGTCCCACCAACTCCACAGCAGGGTTCTCAGGTTCAGTGAAGGGCTCCCTCAGGGGGGCACATATATACACCTGGGCTCCCGAAAAGCTACCGCAAGAGCCCTTCAGGAGTTCACATAGCGCAGGCCTGAAGGCTGCAGCTTCCCACTTAGCATCCCGCCAGAGGAGGAAACCTCAAGTGGTCGACCTGTTTTTTTTCCCTCCCGCCTCCCTTTTGGAGCGCAGAGTTTTGAAGGCCGGCATCAACTCCGTTTTCCCGGATACTACCTGCTCGAACCGAGGGCTGGGTGAAGCAAGGGCGGTGCTGCGCGTTTTACCTCCACGGCGCAGGGGCTCTGGCTCGCCTTCAGCCACCGCACGACAGCGCTGGCTGCCACTTCGTCCTGCAGCAACAGCTCCAAAACAGCCGCCATGCCCACCTCTCTCCTCCTCTAGCACTACTGCGCGGGCGAGCCTCCGGGGCGGGCGCACAAGGAGCGTGGGCGCCACCCCTCGACGCCGTCCCAAAAGCCGCCAAAAAGCCCTAAAAAAAGAGGAGCAGCAAAAAAAACACACCACACACGGGGGGCGTGTTCTAATTCGCTTCTAACTCCGGGTTAGAGCGCAGCACGTGGAGGATGGGTGGGGAAAGAGAGAGGAGGCGCACTGATAGAACGCCAGGCACGGGGGCCACCAGGGAGAGCCAGCGCGCGCCCCACCCCGGACGCTCGCGGCCACCGCCGTCCCTCCCTCCCAGGGAAGGCGGGATTAGAGCAAGCGCCCGGGCAGCAAGAAGCGCGCGCGCGCGCCGGCCCTGCCCTGGATCCCTCAGAACCGCCAGTCTCTGGGAAAGTGGGCGTGGCTTCAGAACTCTCAGGCAGCAGCGCCCGCCGCCCGGCAAGGCTTCCCATTGGGAGGCGCGAATGCTTTAGTGGACGGGGATTGGCGCAAATATAGGCAGGGCGGGCTGAGAGGAGGAGCCGCCGCTGAGGAGCAGCGGCACCAGCAGCGTTTCCTCTCCCCCCTCCCCTCCCGTGTCAACAAGCGGGGCGCCTGCGCCGGGGGTTTGCGCGTCAGGCAGGCAGCCAGGCAGGCAGACGGCGAGAGCCCCGCGCTGGGCGGCCTCTCCTCGCCGCCGCCCCGCCTCTCGCCGCCGACTCGCCCGCCTCCCTCCCATGGCACACCAGGCAACGTCTGGCGGCACACTAGTGTGCCGCGGAACACCGGTTGGGAAACACTGGCTTAGTGTATGACTGCTCATCCACCATTGATCCTCCCTCTCCCCAACTCAATAGGATTGCTCTGTAAATTCCTTTTTTCAACTGTATTTTTAGTTTGGGAGGGGCATAAGTTAATGGCAGAGCACATATACAAAAGATTTAAGGTTCATTCTCCGGTATCTTCAGTTAAAGGATCTAAAGCAGAAGGTTAAGAGTTACTTTTCCCCCTCCAGACACTATTGGGAGCTGATGCTAGTCATTCAAGCTACTGTTCTGAACCCTGACAGTGTAAGTTTCATTTAGTTCTATGTTCAATAACTAGGGAGCAATGGTTCAATACATTACTGTTACCCCTTATAAGATCACAGTTTTTCTGAACCCAAACAAACCAAAGGTTCTGTTGATTGCTAATAAAAGATTGACCCAGCGCTGGGATTTAAGAAAACAATTTATAAACAAGACACTGTTGTGTGGAATTTCAAAGGAAACTACTAATATTCAGTACACTAGCTGTGAACAATGCAGTGACATGCCTTAAACACACTGTGGGTGGAATCTAGCACTACCATTCTGCTTGCATGACTGCTTTTCATCCAACAGAAGCTTCTGCTTATGTAAGAGGAAGCTAGGCGATTTTCTCCCTACCCACTGCAGCCCTCTGCAAAACTGCTCAAGACCCTCTACAACAGCATGGAAGGTGGTGCAGAAACTGAATCCGGGAGGGGGAAATGAAAGAAAACTGCCTCCACTCAGCTTATTTTAGTGGAGGAATCCATGGGAACAAAGCATTGGATTAAACTTCAGCAAGGCGTGGGCTTCATCCAAAGGTACACTTATCTCATTCTGCCACTAACAGTGCCAACAACAAAATGACAAGAATAAAGATAGTGGCAAATGTTTCCAAAAGCCCTTGTAAAACCTTCTTATACAGTTTGTCTTACCTCAGTGGCTGTTGGAGCTTTCCCAGAGCACAGTCCTAGAAGGCTTCCCATTTTCAGCTCTGCTTCTTTAACAGTATAATCCTCAGGCACTTAAGTAGCCCAAAACAGGAACAAAGAATCATGCTTTGTTTTTTAAAGCAGTAATGTAAAAATTAACCAGGAAACTCCAAAATGCACTGCACCTCATACAAATTAGAAAGACTGGGTTTAGAATTCTGTTTCTGGCCACAAACGTGGAAATAGTTCCCCTGAGGCTCTCCAAAGCCTGAGTGAGGGAGGGGGGCCAGAGGAGGCTTATCCAGTCCTCCCCCCCCCCGAATTTGGAGGGGAGGGACAATGTGCGCCTGTGGATGCCGTCTGCAGCCAGCTTCTGCCGTCAATGGAGGTGGAAAGCTTTACCGGTGGCAGGGGTGCAGGGCACTGAGTTTAGAACGACCCTACCCAATGGACCAAACTGTAGTCTAAACCTCCCTTTAAATCCATCTCAGCCAAAAGAAGGGAACTCACCTTGAAACCCATCTATAGTTCGGGGGGGGGACTCCCAAGAGACTGCGATCTACTCACAGAGTTAAAAACTGGCAGTCAAAGTTGTTGAGCTTTTTTAAGGAAGGTCCATTTTGGGGGGTGGGGTTCAGGTCAAAGTTGTTGAGTTTTTTTAAGGAAGGAGGTAAAATGTTGAGCTGTTTTTAGGGGAGTCACAATTGTCAGCTTCTTTGGGGGAGCCAATGATCTACCAGTGACCTACCGCAGACGTCCAGTGGTCTACCAGTAGATCACAATCTACCTGTTGGACATGCCTGCTATAGATGATACCTAATAACACCATGAAAGTTGGCACTGATACACCCAGGAGCCTCTGCTTCCCAGTACTTTACTTGAAATAGTTTAACATTTTATCATTAATTATTTTTTCCTTTATTCTTTTCCACTGGCTGTTCATATTTCAGTTAGTGCTTGTACTATTATTTACCTATAAGGTATTTTTGATAAATCCAATATAACTACTCTTCACTTTGCCAACCTACATAGATGTTAGTTTAAAATGATTATTCTTTCAAAGAACTTCATCCCCTGGTAACATGCAAATGCAAAGTTCCAAATGTTTTATTGTTGTTGGCAAATCCTTTGATCCTTTTCTCCAGATTTAATTCGTTTTCTCTTTCTGTGAAAGCAATTCACAACAGTTCAAAGATTCCTTTTATGCTGATCCTCCAGCTAAAACATTCTGGAGTTCTTCCCCCCCCCCCCCCCCCGGCTTCTGTTCTCATGCTTAGCCTCCTGGCTTCAGTCAAAAACAACACTAATCCCCTCTTTCTTACCCAGCGCCATGTGGGGGTGGGTAGTCTTTATTCCCTTGCAAATGTTAAAAGTTTAAAAATCAAAACACCCTTTCTCCTATTTACCAACAAGAATAAACCAATGTCTGTGTAGCTTGGCAAAGTGAAGGGAAGTGCAAGGAGTTGGCCTAGATGGCCCCTGGAGTCCCTTCCAACTTTACATTTCTATGATATAATATGCAATGCAACCATAAGGTGTAATCTACACACATATAAACCGTTCTGAAAATGCTTTTTTTACAGCATTTTTAAAAATACATTGAATTTTCCATAATGCTCACCATCAACATCTAGTGTCACACTGTATATTGCACCCAAAACACACTTTAAACCATGGGTAGGCAAACTAAGGCTTGGGGGCCGAATCCGGCCCAATCGCCTTCTAAATCCGACCCGCGGACAGACTGGGAATCAGCATGTTTTTACATGAGTAGAATGTGTCCTTTTATTTAAAATGCATCTCTGGGTTATTTGTGGGGCATAGGAATTTGTTCATTCCCCCCCCCCAAAAAAAATAGTCCGGCCCCACACAAGGTCTGAGGGACAGTGGACCGGCCCCCAGCTGAAAAAGTTTGCTGACCCTTGCTTTAAACTTTTTATTTGCTACTGTATAGCTGAATCTGATGTCTAATTTTAAAAAGCTGCAAATAACAAAGACAAAACAAATGGTTGCCTGATCATAAACCCCACTTCTTCTGTTTAAAAAAACGATAGCACCAACACAAACATACAGCTGCATTAAGCTGTATTTGGAGGACTGATATGTGAGCTTACCTGGACAAAGAAGTTTTCCATTTCTGCTAATGGGCCTGAGACAGCTATTGTTAACTGCAGCATGAAAAAAGAGAATAAAGATGGAATCAATACAAATCTATGAAGATTCATTTGCCTGAATTTTTCTTCACCTCATTAATAGAAAGGCAATTTAATTGAATGGACAATTGCTCCTCCAGGTTGGAAAGTAGAACAAAATGTTGTTGTTGTTTAGTCGTTTAGTCGTGTCCGACTCTTTGTGACCCCCGGGACCAGAGCACGCCAGGCATTTCTGTCTTCCACTGCCTCCCTCATGCTGGTAGCTTCGAGAACACTGTCCAACCATCTCGTCCTCTGTCATTCCCTTCTCCTTGTGCCCTCAATCTTTCCCAACATCAGGTTCTTAGTATCACAGAATTGTAGATTTGGAAAGGACCACAAGGGTTATCTAGTCCAACCACTTGCAATGTAGGAATCTTTTTGCCCAATGTGGGGCTCAAACCCACAACCTAGAGATTAAGAATCTCATGCTCTACTGACTGAGCTATCCCTTCCAAGCCAGAGTTTCTGCTCATTTATATGTGTTTCAAAATAGAGAAACAAATTTCAAATAATGAGATTAAATTAATTTGGGATTAGAAACATTTACAAAAATAGATACATGTGATGTTCAAGGACATGTGTAAACATTTCCAGAAAATGAACTGTGTGGTTGGGGCAAATTGTCTTTTTTTTTAGAACGATTATAATGTTCAGTCTTTGAAACACGGAAGCTCACAACTTATGTGCATTTAACTCGTGCGCATTCAGCATTATGTTTGTGGCAAAAATATAAATGGAAAGGGGGCAGGGTTCTGGGAAAGATGACTTTGGCAATCCCACCTGCCACTGAATCTAATGAGTTTTGTCTCTATGTGATTTTGGCTTTAGGTGTGATCCTCAGAATGTAACCCCTGTATATGTTGTGGACTCACTGTAGTAGAAAGTGTTTGATCCCTCTGCCTTAATCACACAGGTGCTCTCATGCCTGTATAATAATATGCAATTACCATTTCTTCTTCCCTTGATAGCTTTTGTATGTACACAAATACCTTTTGTTAGCAGTTTCTGTTAGAACTGATAGAAACCCACATGCCTATTGTTTTATCTACGATTTAAACAAAAGAATAAATGGGTTGGATTAACATGTCCCATGCATATAATTCTGCTCCCAAGGTTCCTCCTGCTGGAGGAAATGCAGTTCAGGGTGAATAAAAGGCTGTTTTCAGCTACTCATCCTTCCTCCTGCAGCCGCCTATATCCTCTTAAAAGCTGCCACAGAGGTAAGGAAGAAACGGAGGAAAATTCCTCCAGTAGCAGCTTTTGTTGGATCTGATACCACTTGGTATCTTCAACACCAACTCTGAAATAACCAACTGAACAAAATTAAATTTTGTAAAACTATTTTACCTAGCTCCTTGTCCAACTGCATTTCTTCTATTGCTTTAATCCTGATGTCTGCCATCACCTAAAATAAAAACCATTAATTAAATGCAAATGTGATTCAGCAAAGGAATGCAGATTTCACAAATGTTTATGTTTTAGTACTTAATCCCCTTAACAGCTGATGGCTGAAACATTTTTATTAACAGCCAAAAATTTCATTTTGTTGCATTTCTTTTCCTCCTATAAAACCTTGTATATTTTCAGATGAATAAGCTGAACAGGAAAAACCTTATATAGAAAAGTCAATAAGGTATGTTGACTATGAATATAGACTTAAATGTATTACTGAGCCATAAAATGCAGCTATTTGCATTTTAAAAGAATCTCCCCAACTTGCATCAATTATGTTTCTCCATAACCTAATGAGCTATTACTAAAACATTTTTAACTTCCATGACACAAAAAGTGTGTAATATGGAACTTGTTTACGTATTTTAATTGCATTTCAGTCCTTTTTTGTAACAGACTACTTCCTACATCACATTTCCCAACTTGTGTTCTTAAGATGCATGCAGGTAAAGGACAAGATGTCCAGTAACACATGTATTGGAATTATGCAAGGAGTCAGCTGCAAATACCAAACATATGTGGCCAAGTACAAACAGTAAATACATAAATACTTCAGGTTGTATGAAACTAAACCGCACAAAGTGCTAGCACAATGTGGTTTTCCCCTCCTTCCCTTGTGTGTGCCCCTGCATCATCCCCTGAACTGCTCCAGAGGGTGGAGGAAACCCCACAACAGATTTAGGGGGCGCACAGAGAGGAGAGGGGGTGACTGCTCCGCCGTGCAAGGAGAAATTCTTGTGCTGATGTACTATCTGCTTAACACTGTACTGAGTACAACCCATTTATTGAAGACAAGCAAAGCTATTTAAATGTATGTCTACCATATGTGTTTAGCACTTTAAACGTGTGTTTCTGTGCCCTAGTTTAAAAAGCAATGTGTGAATCAGTCCTCACATTCACAGCTGACACTAGGGGTGTTACAAATATATGCACATCTTCCTACTTTCCTATAAGCATCTAAAACACAAGCAGGCAAAAGTAACAAGGTAAACAGCTTTCTGGACTTGGACAATTTGGAAAGCAAAACAAAGTAGATGAGCTGAATTGAATGGAAGGAAATGAATCAGTGGAGATGAAATCTCTCAGAGCCGTGCAATCACAGTTGCTTTACTTACTGTTTCAATAGTTGCAGTAATTTTAACTTGTATCTCTTCAGCCTCCAATCTACAGAAATTTTTTACTTGTAACCAGCTGATATCATGCGTAAAAGCAGTCAAATTGCCGCCTGCCACATTCACCATGCTGCAAACAACACATGCTTAGAATGCATAATTGTGCACCACATGTAAGACAAAATGCAGGGAAATGAATTCTAAACAATGGTACTAATCTAAGCAACTAAATGACCCAGCAAGGTAGGGTCTCGTTCTTATGTAATAAACTAACATTGCAAATCAGTCGCAGCACAACCCTAATCCCCCATTGTCATCAAGGAGACACTGTGGTGGGCAGTACTAGACATGCAAGTGTCAGAAGTCACAACACCAGGTGGTAAATCTGAATTTAGTCAGTATCATGTGCCTACTAGATTTCTTGTTCTTTATCCTTCTCCTCTTTTGGTTATTTGTTAATTACTCAAACACTGCAATGAATATGTATGGCACACTTCTAAGTTAAGTAATCTTAGTGCCTTAATGTCTGCTCCACGCAGATTTCAACCTAGAGTTTAGCCCAAAGAAAAAAGATAACCAGCTGCATATCAAGATGAATGCAGTTGCACATACATATACTTAGTGCAAATCTGTTCAAACCTTTCAACCCATGGGCTACAGATCCCTTAGAATTCTGGGTCCAAAGGGTTTGGGGGCTTCTGACTGCTTGAAAAGTATGGTGCAGAGCAATCATCTTTTGAAATCAGTGAGACTTTCAAAAACAGTTTCGATATGGCATAGTGTCCTTGAGTGAACCTGCAGAAGCTTTGGAACCCATCCATGATAGCTGTGGTTTAAATCTGCTGGTGGCGATTTTTAGCCATATTGCTGCTGATTGAGCCAACTGTGTAACTAACAACAACACTAGTTTTGGATAATCTGATGGACTGCTCAGAATGCAATGCTGGCATTTTTATGGCCAGCTCAGACCACAGCTGATAAAACACATCAACGTTGTCTATATGTTAATTTCCTATAGTGGAACATCCACCCATATATTTCTTAAAGTATGCCCTATGAATCCTATTCCCACAGAAACCCTTCAGGTGCCTTAAAATTCCAGTTTGACTGCACATAATCCAGGACCTAGATCCAGTCAAAGCCTGCTGACACCATGTATATATAGGGTACTAATGCGAATGGGGCCAACACAGAATCTCTAACAAAGTACACTGGAAATATGCATTCCCACATCAACAGAAATGAAACTATACAAAAAGACACACGAACTCTCTGTATTGGTGGGTTTAGGTAATAAATGTGGGAATGAAACTAATTAAATTTAGGTTCTCTCACAGAAGTGGATCTATGGAAAGAGACAGAAAAGAAGGTGGCGGTGTAATTTAGGCATCTTGAAAAAGAGCTCCAGCACAAAAAAGATTAGAAGGAAATGTTGAAAAGGAAAGCAGATTCTGGAATACACATCCCAGTCACATTCAGAATTATTTACCGTGATAAATCTTTTTCATATAAAGCTTCTCAGCTGGCATGACTTTTAGCAAATACTCTTAAATACAGTGGTGCCTCGCTAGACGAAAAGAATCCGTTCCGCGATTCTCTTCGTCTAGCGGTTTTTTCGTCTTGCGAAGCAAGCCCATTGACAGCTTATCGGATTAGCGCTACAGCTGTCAAGCGACTTTTCGCGGTCAGCTGTTAAGCGGCTTATCAGCGGAACAGCTGATAAGCGGCTTAGGAAAAGGGCGGGAAAAGCGGGAAAAACCTGCGGGGGGACGCAAGATTTTTTCGTCTTGCGAAGCAACCCCATTGGGAAATTCGTTTTGCGAAGCGCCTCCAAAACGGAAAACCCTTTCGTCTAGCGGGTTTTCCGTCTTGCGAGGCGTTCGTCTTGTGGGGCACCACTGTATAGAACTAATCTATTGCCTACATGTTATTTGCCCTAAATCGTGTAAGAGAGGAGGGAAAGAAAAGGGGCTCCACTGAGCTTTACACCAGGCTGCAGCTACAGACTGATGGACCTTGCTCAATATATTTATGCTTCTGGTTGCAAAAACATTGTTACCAGCTGTGAGTCCTTGAGATAGTGGAAAGAGGTGGTGGTAGAAGTAGGACAACAGAATCCCACTTGAATTATATCAAAGATGTTTATAGAGTGGTGGCATGTGCAAAAAAATAAAAATAAAGCATTACTGTCACAGCCACTAGTAGGAGAATCCCTGTTCATGGTCCCAGGTAACCTGGATTAGGTGCCTTGCAGCACTGTTCAGGGCACATGGGGTGGGGGGGAGGTGAGAAAAAACTGGGAGCGGGAGGAGAAAGGGTTGAAATATTTCATTTCTCACTCTTCTGAAACAACCTCTCACTGTCAGCTTGAACCTGAAAGCCTTAGGAGGATGGAGCAAGACATTTCTAGAGAACAAGAAAGGAAAAAAGTGTCCTCTCCCACTGCTGAAGCCTTCTTATGCAATGCAGGGTACAGTGCATGGCACAGCCCCCAACCCTAATAGCCTCTTCAGGGTTAAACGGGATTAAGTAAGGCTCCTCCACCCCTTGTGGGCCACTTTGACAGGTGGGTGGGGTGCCTACCTGTCAATCACCTGGTGCCACCATGGCATCAGGTGGCCAATCTTCAAAGGAAAGAATTGGGACGGCACTTTAAGTGCGCTCTAATTTTTTCCTTTCTTCCTTTGCAGTCTGGCTTAAACTCCAGTCAGGCTGCAAAGGAACACCCCTATCAAAATGGGGATTGCAGGTTTTACCAACAAATCCCTACAAACCTTGCTTCTGGCAGGGATTGGCTGCACTTGGGAATTCTGATCAGGAGATCCCAAGTGGAACCAGTCCCAGTACGGCTTGCATTTGGTGCCAAATTTAAAACGCACCAATAACAAACCCAGTTTGCCAAGAAACTATAGGAGGTTTCTTTGCCATCACATCAACACCTGTCCCACACTTAATGTTACATATTAGGTAAAATATAGGGCAGGTGGGTGTGGCCTGGGGAAAACTGCCTCACAGGAAAATTAGGACCTCTGTTGAGTCTCACTTGGATCACAGTCAAGAGACACCTGTGTGAGTGGGCCCTGAGACGGCCATTTCCCATTCTTTCCTCATAAACTGCCCTCAATATTGCATGGGTCCTAGAGGTTTTCTTAAATCACCAAACACGTAACTGGCTTGTCATATAGCTTTCCACAACTGAATTACACAATGAAACATAAAAGGAGAATAAATACTTAATCTCAATTCAATTCACAAGATTTACCTTTGGTCATGGCTGTCTAAAACTAGGACTGAGCTTCCATTCGTGAGCCCAATATTTCTGAGCGTCTGTTTCATATCTTCTTCAGGAATGACTTTCCAGTTTTCAGAGTCTTTCTCAGACCCTGAATGGTTCTTTAAGACAATCCCTTCGGGGGACATTAAAGCATCACAAATAGCTCTCAGGTTTGAACTACATGGAAATACATGCTGGGATTCCATAAATTGCTGTCCCACTCGTCCTTCGTTATGTCCAGCTAAACGCAGAACGTTTATAAGAACAGGTTCATGGTCAATGCCAGTCAGAACTTCCACTCCATCAACCTATAGAAACAAAGTAGAATTATTTGAGCACAGATAATGAGGTGAGAGAACATTTAGTTAATGCTTCAAGTGCAGTTACAGATAGGTAGCCGTGTTGGTCTGCCATAGTCAAAAATTTTTTTCCTTCCAGTAGCACCTTAAAGACCAACTAAGTTAG
>JAXCMG010000199.1:335009-384426 GCA_034642415.1 Podarcis siculus | reverse complement strand
TAGCTCTTGGTATGAGCTTTCGTGTGCATGCACACTTCTTCAGATACCTGTACCTGAAGTATCTGAAGAAGTGTGCATGCACACGAAAGCTCATACCAAGAGCTAACTTAGTTGGTCTTTAAGGTGCTACTGGAAGGAAATTTTTTTTTGCTTCAAGTGCAGGTTTCTGTAAAACCAGGATCTTCCTTGTATGCCACAAGCAGTATACTATGAGCAATATCCTGAATTAATATTCGAAAATGTGTTAAGGTGTAATAAAATGTGAAGGCTTTAATCAGGGAGTTGGCAAGCCTCTGTGTTGAAATATTTAATTGATTTCAAAGGCAGGTAATTTTCCTGTATTCTTATTAAATCACTAAATGTTCATAGAACATACAAAGCAGCAAATCATTCAAGTCAGATCTTAGAATCATAAAACTGCAGAGTTGGAAAGGACCCCAAGAGTCATTTAGTCCAACCCCCTGCAAAGCAGGAATCTTAACTAAAGCATCCAAACAGATGTTAGTATCCATTCATATGCAACTATTCAGAAGGGGGTGAAATGCCTCCAGGTAACTTGCAGGTAAAAACATAATACATTATCACACCACAAATGTTTAAAATGCATAGCATGAACACCCAACAACAAAGTCCATTTTCAACCACAAATCAAAATAAAACACAGAACGCTCATAAAAAATGCATTTAGCCATTAGTTGAGAAAAAGTGTTAGTTATACAATAGTAAAATTGCGGGGGGGGGGGGAGAGAACAGGGTTGATAGGGGATCCAGTTGTGTGTGCTTGCGCCCTTGTGTAGGAAACTATTGTGGCTATCATTTAATTTTTGAGCTTTGTGAAAATTGAAATAATATGCACACAGTTGGCACAGGTAAGGAAACTCCTAACAAGAATAGCAAATGACACAAGAATGATAGCAGAACAAGATCCTGCCACAAGGAAATGAAACCAATGTTTCTTCTAGGCATAAACAGACTCTAGCCATTAATTAATATATGGTATGCAATTCAACAAATAATAAGCTTTAAAGTGAAAATAATCTTTAAAAACAACAAAATGTGTTTGTTCCATTCAGAAGGTAGATAGTTTTGTACCTCTTTTCCATTCCACACGAATATATTGGCTCCATCAGAAAGTCCAATGCCACTCAACGTAGAATCATCCCCTGACAAACAAAATAGTTTTTAACTCCAAAAAGACACACTGAAAAGTAAAAGGGCCCTTTAAAATTATATAAGCCAATTATGTCTAAAGAATCTCCAACAACATTTGACTTCGTTTCACTGTAAAGTGTAACTTTATTAGCTAAATGCTTTCTCCTTCTGAAACGGAGGAAACCCCCAAACTATGCAGCCCAAAAGCCAATTTACAGCATCAAGTTAATTAATCTGTATTCTTTAGTTAGGCTTGTTCTGAGTTATTTATTGTGAAAGAATTTGGATCTAATACTTCTGCCACATAGAAAAGAAATAGTAGGACCATACAAAATTAGTAAACAAGACAAAGGACAAATCTACCGTATTTTTCGCTCTATAAGACGCACTTTCCTGCTCCTAAAAAGTAAGGGGAAATGTGTGTGCATCTTATGGAGCGAATGCAGGCTGAGCAGCTATCTCTGAAGCCAGGAGAGCAAGAGGGATGGGTGGAAGGCAAGGAGGCAGACAGTAGGCTAAGCCAGAGCCAGCCACTTCTGGCTTTGTCCCCCTCTTATACCCTGCTGAATTCTATGAAGGCAGCACTGAGACTAAGGAGGAGCCAGTGCCATCCTTTGGGCTGGTTGTAAGTAAGGAGGAAGCATAGCTGTCAAATTTTCCCTTTTCTTGCGAAGAATCCTATTCAAAATAAGGGAATTCCCTTTTAAAAAGGGAAACGTTGACAGCTATGGGAGGAAGGCAAGTGGGGGCCCATTTGCCCTGATGGACCAGTTGCTATTGCCCTTCAGTTTTCTTTCCAGCCCTTGGGACTCTTCACAGGTCACCCCCTCTCTCCCCAGGGCAGGCCAAACCACTCATCAGCCCTGCTGCTCCATGCCTTCCTCAAGCTGTTTTTCTGTAGCTTGTTCTGCAGATGGGGAACAGAGATTGTGTGTGTGTAGAAACCTTCTGACTTTTGGATGTAATCTACTATATCAAAGGTAAGTCTTGTCCATTGCACCACCCACTTTTGGCTTCTTGCACAAATACCCGCTACTGCCACCTGGGCTGAAAAAGGTTCCCCACTATTGCTATGCCTCATTGACTCAGTGCTGTGTCTCAATGACATGTTTAAAAGAGGAAGGTAATCGCGCATATTAGAAATGTGGCATGCATAAAATTTTAATTCTATGGTAACTGATATTAGTGAAGATGTCTACCATAGCAATCAAGATGCTTTTTGATGCATACGTATCTTTGAAGGAAGGTTTAACTGGTCACTCCAGCATAATCCAATAAATACGTATAATCTCCTTACAAGTATTTGGAGTGAGGGATTGTTTTTACAATTACATGTATGTAATTTTAAAGATATCTTACCTTCAAGTGTTTGGTATATATGCAGTCCAGCTGGAAGAAGCTTTGCAAGGCTGAGAACTAGGTCTCCTTCCCAAAATTCCAACAACTATTCACAAAAAGTGAATATATTTCAGAAGTGCAGATATGGCTATGTAAATCATGTTGTTTATAAACGATTCACACAAGTAGCTGTGGCTCTCCTGAAGGATGCCATAGTACTACATAATTTATAATACATAAGAGTCATCTTATAGTAATCCACTCTACAAGTTACTAAAGTACATATCAAAGTATGCAGGCAAACAATCTTGCTTGTTCTGCAAGCCTATTATTACTAAAGAAACTTAAACTCGGTGAAAGTTTGGGGAAATAGAATAACAGCAAATACCTGAAATACCAATTGCTGAAGTTCTCCCAGTGTTTTTCTCTTATCAATCGTAAGATCTAGAACACTTTCCTTCTGAGAAACTACTGGGTGCAGAGCTCCATTGTAAAATTTATAGTGAGAAAATATATGGAGATGTAAATCAATATTGTTGTTTGCCAAGTCATATTCTGCCCTTTAAGAAGTATTAACAGAAAAGTATGTTCAGTGAAAAATCTGAGAACAATTGAACAAAAAACTAAATTTTCTTACAAATCATACCTTCAGAAACTTCCCGCAGTAAAGACAAGTTCTTTAATTTGTATCTTACTTCATAAAATGTCATTCTAAAAGTCTTATTTCTTTTTTTACTAATTATGCATGTTGCACTGTGCAGGAATTTTATAAGGAATTTAGTATTTTCAAAAAGTGTAATTGATTCTCTGATCAGAGAAGGCTCTCTGATCCAGTGAAGACTTCTGTGATTACAATGGAGAAAGGTAATTTGGTTGATTCCCCATTCCTTCTGCACCTCTGCACACATATCCAATTGCTCAAGAACATTGGGGGAGATTCTGGAACAACATGGAAATTGGCAAGGGATGTGGGGGGCTTGCAGAAGAAAGCTGTGGGTGGCTTGTTTTTGCAACTATCACCTCCCTTCCCTTCTCGTTCTGTTCATAGAAGCCTGCACCGGAACAAAAAGCCTTCCAAGGCTGCAAGATGATTGTATGATCTTTGCAATCCTGATCAGAAGCCCTGCATGAACTACACACCACACGTTTGCCATCAGAGCTGACTTACCTCTTCTTCTGCAGTTTGATATTAGCGGCATCCATTTCATTCAAGAGATGGATGGGGACCCGGTATCTTGGATTTCCTCGGGCTGTGTCAAAATAAACTGATTAATTGAATAACTGAAAACACATATTAAAAGGGCTAGGAAGTGCTGAAATTCAGATTTTCATGCATATCCTTTTTACATCACTAGGGTACTCTTCCTCTGGCTTACAGTTTATTAAACTACAAACTAAGAGAAAGTCACTCAAAAAATTCCATTCCTCAAAAAAGATGCTGAAGGATCATGGAAATCCCTAAAGCTAACTGCTCAGAACACAACAACTGTTTTGGTAAGACTACATTCCTCACAACACTTAATAACAAGTTTTGCTACTGAAGTCAGTGGAACATTCTGAACTACGTTATTTCAACCTTTGTCTCTAAAATTTTGTCATTTTAAGCCTTGTACAAACTGGTACTTCATGACTGTTTAATAAAGAGGAAATAACCAAAAGCAATATGAAGACACAAAGCACACACTATACTTTTTGTACCTTCAGATGGTCTTGTCATTTGGGATTGTCGATAGAACAACATGTAGGCACTCTCATTCCCCTGAAACTGTTTCTCAATCTCTTGCTCTCTGATTGGCTGGACTTTGGAGTCATTCAAATCAAACCAATGGGATTCGGATGAATATTCCCGTAAACCTGTTGTTGCTTTTTCTGATGACATCTTTACCTCATGGTTCAGAGGGTTGCTTTGGGATGCTGATCCAAAATGGAGTTTATGACGATCATTCAGCTTAACTTTGCTTTCATCAGAACTTAGAAGAAATGTTGGATAATGACTCTGCAAAAACTAAAGGGTAAAAGAGAAAGGGGGTGACAAAAAGGTGTTATTAAAATCCAGTTTAAAACGTTACAACTATCAATTAATTATACTTTCTATCAATTAATTAACTTCCTTCAGATATGAACTGAATTTTTCTGAATTTGGCTGCATGAGCTGCTCCCACCTATTCTCTCTCACATTGTATCTTCAGAAGTTCACTCTTCTGTTTTCTGCTACTGTATTTGGTGTTACACCCTTAACCATATCTAAAATTAGCTGCAGCTTAAGGTAACTAAAACAAGTCAGTATCATAAGCCAAATTTGAAGCTGGCTTTAAAAAAAAACACCATAGTTATGCCTAACTAGTTTGTTCATGTTTGGATGTTAATGCTAACTTTTGGTTAGTCAAAACCAAAGGCAAAATTTCCATCTCCCAACAATTCCTAGGATTTATGAGGTGCAAAGAAAAGGGCTGTTCAACATATATTGGCCTTCCCCAACTTTTATTTACCTATCATTACTAATGGAAGATAATGTGTTTAATATATTTTTTCTCTTTATATGTAGGGAAGCATATGTAACACCCATTGGAAACTTGGAGATTTTCTGTATACTTCATTGTTATATTAGTTTGTACTTGGTCTCTTTTCCATAATCTGAGGAGAGGCTTTGATAGAATCAGTCAATCAAATATTCAATATGGTCAACCAACCATTAAAGAAAAAACAAAATATATAAATAGATCACAGCTTCACAGGAACAAAGGTAACAAGTTAAGAGCTAACAATCTTTGTTCAGTGTTGCAGCATATGCTCCTGGTTTGCACACAATGTAAAAATCACACCACTCTATATAAAAATCAAATATTTTAGCTTTGTGTTTAGCTAAATCAATGCTTCTGGCATACCTATTTGTCAGGGAATGGCCAGACGAAGAGGGGGGGTGGGAAGCACCAGCTGGGGAACCAAGGGAAAGCCCAAAGTACAAAAGCTCAGAGCCAGAGGATTGGTAGTGGGACACAGAGAAAAGGTCAGAGAGAGAGGATTGGGAGGAGGGGCTGGATGCTGAAGGGGCAACAGGGTTCAGTGAGTAGGAAGAGCCGGCGACAGGGAGCAGTTCAGACACCGAGGCTGACACCGAGGCTGCGGGGTCAAGAAGCTGCTGAAGAATCCAGGGACTCTCCCGCTGCAACAAACTCCCCTCCTCCCTGATCTTCAAGAACACAGAGAATAATGAGGAGAGCAGAACAGAAACCAGAGGTGTGTAGACACAATTTGAGTCTGCTTGGGAAACATCTGGGAGAGGAGGAGCCTGAGAAAGGGTTGAAGGGAGGGACCTTCAGTCCTGGCAACTGCTCTGTAGGAGCAAGACCTGCTGGGAAGTGTAAAACAATAGGATGGCCACTCATGCCACAGGAAAATCACCACTAACTCAGGTAGTATCACTTTCTATGCTGAACTGTGTAAGACATATTGTAAAGTGCAAAAGGATTAAAGCCAACAGAGATAAAACAGAATTATCTTCAAATACCTTCCGTATTGGTCCATGCTGTTTACGGTATTTCTTGTTCCAGGACACACTTTTTTTCTCTAAAAGTTTCTGTGCCAACCGATCCACAGCAATTTCCTTAGACTCTTCCTACAAGATTAGATAACTATTGACTGATCTGCAGACACTAAAATTATTACTCAAAATGGGACAGGCAAGTGCTAGCAGAGGGGCCAAATCGGGTCCCAAACCCTTCCCCCATTATAATACAGCTCACCTAATCACTCCCAAACACAAACAGATCCTTTAACAGACCCTCTTCACTGTGAGCACCAAAGTGGCTTTTAAAAAAGTTCATCTTTATGTACCAACTACTGACTCCATGACTGTCTTGGTTCATGTATAAGAGTCAGCAGCTGAAGGACATAAGTGGGAAATTGTTTCAAAGACAAATCTTGTGTTTGCTTCTCGGTTTTGCTAACTTCTGTAACACAGAATTTTTTTTACACACATAAAGAAAATTCTTTTAACACACATAAAGTTCTAGCAGATCTTGAACTTCAATATTTAAAAAGAAAAAATCTGCAATGTTCAGTCTCAGAGCTGAACTTAAAACAGCAGGGTTGAAATGTACCGTTTAAATATATATCAGCTTAAATATAATTAAGGAGCACGAAAGGTATTCTGGCGTACTCTACCTCCAATAAGATGTTTCTTAAAATTTGTAATGGATTTTCCTTCTCTTTTGCATTTTCAATATCTTTCAAATCCTTATCTTCATCATTCATGTTGCTTTCCTCCTCCAAGAGATCAAAAATAACTTCAAAAAAGAAAAAAGAACTAGAAAGACAGAGCTGTGCGTTCTGTTATGCCAAAGGAAGGCTAGCATTTTTAAAAAGTCTATCTGCCTTCCACTGATTATCATGTAGTACTCAACTGTCATTATTTCATGCTTTTTATTAAACGTATTATTAATGTATATCAATACCAATTCTCACCATTCCTCCTCCTCCTCCTCCTCCTCTGCAATTAGCTGTAGCCCACAACATGAGATTAAAGATTGGAAATATTAGATTATATGTGTTAGAGAAACTACTTGGTGTTAATTTTCATTCACCAAATAAACTTGGCTTTGTGTATCTCAAGTGGTTCTGGCATATAGTTCTGCACAATAGCAGATTCCCCTGAATAGTACACATAATATAAATGCATGTTAACAAGAGCCTGACAGTGATTTAAGCTACTGGTTCCTCTTAACTAGTGCTCTTCATTGTGACCTGCAGAAGCTCCGTGGCTTCAAGGGCCTGGATTCAACTAATGCCTCCCACTAGTGGACACCCATGCAAAGACTTCCACTAGTGCAACAGGGCTTCCTCCCCATGTGTGCTCCCATACCGGCTAAGGGTGTGTGTCAGGAGACTCCCCAAAAATCAGTGTGCAGGGGAGGAGAGGGGGATCATTCCAACAAACTAAAATGCTTGCACTTGATTAAGCAGTTCCCATAGCATTACACTGAATTCCTCCCAAGTGCTTTCCCCAGGCTTTCTATTGAACCTTCATGTAAAATTGTGCTCTACAATGCAACATATATGAGATGCCTGGCCTCAGAGATGAAGTTTCGGTCCTGAAATCATGTAAAATCTGATACAGAGAACTCAGAACCTTTAAATACTAGAAATCATTTTTACTTATATAAATAATCACATAAGATGCTTTAGGAGGGAAGCAAATAATCAAACTAAACGTGTATGATCTCATCTCTTTATATAGAGTAACTGAGAAAATAACAAAGGGGAAACTATACACTGCAACAGGAACTGCATCTAACAGTCTTTTGTCATAACTCTCTTCCAAACAATGCTTTAGGCATGAAGATACAATGGGATAACTCCCATATATGTGGTCATCAGCTCCTTGGAGGAATGATGATTTATGCTTCACTCCAGTGTGTGTTCATATAAAAATGCCTTAATTCTTTATTTGCGAAGTATACACATATAGAAATCAACTTACTAGCACCTGCCAGTTTCCTAGTTCATCAATATCTCTGATGTAAACATGATAATGTCCTCCATAACAGCCACCTTTGTGTATTATAACAGAAAAGAGCTCATACATGTATTTGAAATCATCCACTTCAGTCTAAAAAAAAAAAGAAGACAACAATAATCAAAAGCTATTTCCACAACTGAGGTAAAAACAATCAAAGACAGAGCAAGAAAAACAGAAGGCATTGAACTGGAAATATCAAAGTACAGGCCATTACATGGATATTCCAATGTGAGAGATACAGCTGAGTGTTTTGGGGCACTTGAACATTTATAATATAAATAGCCACCACCAGGAACTCTTCTCATCCATTCCTCCATGGTGTGGACAACCTACTTACTCCAGGTTAGACTCCTGCACGGTTGTGCACAGTCACTGTCTTTTTGCCTAACATATCTCAGACAAGGATGCGGGTGGCACTGTGAGTTAAACCACAGAGCCTAGGGCCTGCCGATCAGAAGGTCGGCGGTTCGAATCCCCGCGACGGGATGAGCTCCTGTTCCTCAGTCCCAGCTCCTGCCCACCTAGCAGTTCATAAGCACGAAGTGCAAGTAGATAAATAGGTACCACTCTGGCGGGAAAGTAAACGGTGTTTCCGTGCACTGCTCTGCTTCGCCAGAAGCGGCTTAGTCATGCTGGCCACATGACGCCAGCTCCCTCGGCCAATAAAGCGAGATGAGCGCTGCAACCCCAGAGTCGTCCGCAACTGGACCTAATGGTCAGGGGTCCCTTTACCTTTACCTCAGACAGTTGTGGTAGGGATTAAATGCGGAGAACCATGTATCACACCCTGAGCTCCTTAAAGAAAAGAGTGGGGTGTAAGTGCAATAAATAAATAAATGTTTGACCAAGCAGCCCTAAGGGATACTATAGTAAGATATGTACCTCTTCTAACCTTTACAGTAAGAAACTGGACATAGAATTAAGTGAAGATTGTACCAGTAAACAAGAGCAGCTTCTGCAATTACCCCCAAATCACCCAGCATAAAACATTAATGATTCAAAGTGATGAAAATTTAGACACATAAAAATAGTTCAACCTGCTCACAAAAAGGCTTGAGGTTTATCCGGATTGGAAATGCATAGCTGCTTATTTCCTTGTATCGTTCACACTTCTCGAAATTGAAGTTAAATCTCAAGAGGGAGATTGTGAGAAACGGAGGCAACTTGCGTAGTTTAGCAGACTGTAAAATAAGTAAAACGTTTTTAGGAAAGTGATCATATTTTGGTGACCAAAGCTATGTTTTTCTATTTTTTATTTTATTTTATTTGTATCTTATTGCTACTAGTACAACTGGGTGGAAAGGTGGAATGTAAATTTTACAAATATTATGATAGTCCATGAATAAGACAAAATACACAGGGGGGGGGAATCCAAAGAAAAGACAGCTTAGCCTAATTTTGCAAGGTAAAATTATACAAGCAAAAATATATAAATTAAAACATACAGATTTTATTCATAATCATTAAAAGTACTTAACAAGAGAATATCTTTTAAATGTTCTGGAAAAGTTAAAATCATCTCATATTTTCACACTCTAGTAATCCATATTCAACAATAAGAACTGAAAGCAGGTCTGCACCAAGTCCCTACATTTGCAGGAGGATCATAGTTCTGCAATATATTTACTTCATGAAGCTCCTTTAAATTTCAAGGGAAGTGGGACTTTCAGAAATGCAATAGAATACTTGCCCTTCCCACGATCTATGTCAGCCTTCCCCAACCTGAAGCCCTCCAAAACATATCCAGGGCACCATTTTGAAGAGGGGTGACTTGAGCATCTTGGAAAAATTACCATAGCTCTGCACACGATTACAAAACATTTCACTGGCCATTTCTCCCAATTACAACAAGAATAAGTTTCCATCATCTAGAGTGCAACCATTCAAGCACATGACACAATGAATGGATTTTACATTTAAATGAATTTTGCGCAGAAGATAATTAGCCTTATTTTAGGATGTTATATACTCAACATCTGAGTAAACAATACTTGTAAAATACTACCTTTGTGGCTTCAACTAATTTATTGCATGCTCCACATCGATACAAGTTATCTTTCTCAAAATGTTCCTCTTCCACGTACATATTCCACAAGGCTTCCTCCAAGCCAGATACATCTTTGACAGCAACTGTTAGGTCCAAGAAATCCTCCTACAAAGCAGAGTAGAGAGGAAAGCCCTCCTTTAAAAATGTATTTTAAAGACATCATGGACTTATTTGTATAGCTCATAAGAAAACTACAACCCGAGTCCACCAATGCCAGGAAGCAATGGTTAACAGGTTCAGAACAAGTCAAGCTAACTTCAAACCTTGATTTACTATCCTGGCCTGTTCTGAATATGGCAACCAGTTTCCTGGTGATGATAAAATGGGAAACTACTGTTAAATGGAAATTTTCCGGTTTATCTGCTTGCTAGGGCCATGTGGGGTGAAAGACTTGTTCATACCTTGGCTTATTGTAAGGTTATTTTGGCTCAAAAGCTGTGTCAATTATGCATAGCAAAAGTTAAAAATATACAATTGCGATTTGCACTGGAATCCCAAAGATCTTTGAAATTTTGGGCAAAGGTTGAGAACTGGACTAGTTTCTAAGATTACATTTGTACCACAATGTTTATTTTAAAAACATTACTAATTCTCATAATCACATTGAGTTCTGAACAACAGATAGCTGTATTGAGAAATTTTAACTTGACTAAAATTTGATCTGCACATTTCTAACAGGACTGCATTGCTAAATGTGAAGCTGCAGAGGACTCACGGTTAAAAATTTGTCACTGGAAACACAAGAGAGAGCACAGAATACCGTTCTGAAACTTGCCCATGGAATTACCTGTCTCTCACTGACATTCTTGCACTCTTTACAGACAATGTGATTAACAACAGTCCCATGGTATAGCTGGTTTATTAGATTATGACCAGAGGTCCCAACAAGGGAGGTTTCTAAAGCACTGAATAGAATCCGATTTAACTCCTGTACATCATGTTGTCTCATTTCCTGCAAGATAGGAGATTAAAAAAAGAATTGACATTGCTTGAAAAGAGTTTTCCTCTTCATTTCAATGAAGATCCAATTACACAAATAAACCTAATTTACAACGTCCCTTAAGCTCTTGCCACAGCAGTGCTCAACAGATGTCATGTTAACCCAGCAGTGTCTTTTTTGTGGTTGCTTATCTGTCATTTTATTTTGTTCTTCTGGTGTCAGGGACACCCACCAAATTGGAATCTTTGTGGTCTTTCCAACTGATAGCTATATAACATGAACTTCCATTATGGGATGTCCTCATATCTACTAGAGGAGGGACAGCCAATGTGGTGACCTGCAGGTGTTGCCGGACTACAAATCCCACTGGCTTTTGGCCATTAGCCATGCTGGTTAGGGCTGATGAGAGGTGAAATCTAGTAACATTTGGAGAGAATCACATTAGCCATTCCTGTGCTAGAGTATGGTCTGCAATGGACCTGTGGCCTAAAGCACAATTCCCATTTTAACTGTCTGAGCATCTTTCATGCGTTCTAAAGGTGAGATGCAGCTATATTGAAAGCAACATATGAAAGCATTTTAAGAGAGCAAACATGTCATGAACTACCACTAATTGTTGGGAAATTATACAATTTTAATATTTTGCCTTTCATTTCCTATTACAAAAGCATAGCTGAAACAAAAGAATCTTCAAAAATAATTATGCCCTTAACTTGTATGCCTTCCAATTAAAATTAATAAACTACCAATGAAATTAAAGTTTGAAGACCTATGAAGTATTAACCAGGAAGGAGGGAGGAACCACCTCAAAGGGTTGGATCCTTGCCACCCCGAGCCTCTCCTGAGGGTCAGGAGACTATGATGAATGGGGTGGATTATAGGGGTGTGGGTCGAGAAGCAGAGCTGTGGACCATCCCTACCCTAGGCTAATATATGGCTGACAATATAGGCAGCCAGGCTAGTAAAATACTTCGGAGGGATTTCATACAAATGTTAACGGTTTTAAAAATTGTCAACATTATTAATAAATTATTTGGCAAATGTAGTGATACCATATCAATATTCATATTCCCTTCCTTTATGAAGGAAACGGATATTTACCTTCAGTGAAGCTCTGAACAAAAGTAGTTTGACAAAATATACCGTTTTTATTTCCTTTTTTTCTGGAAGGAAAAGGAAACACAGGGGGGAAACCACCTTAAGGGCGAGCAATGCTATCAATGAATACTATATTGTACCTCATTACTATTCCATCCAAAGCTGTCAGTGAGGTCTGTTGTAGATGCAGCATGTTGATCTAGGAGCAAAAGTTGGGCAAACAACCGTTGGAGCTGTAATGGGATTATTCGAACCTAAACAGAAATGATCATAAACTTTAAGAAGCTGACTTTCCATGAACCTTCAAAGAACATATTTATTAAATTAAAAAAATGACACACAGTGGTACCTCTGGTTATGAACTTAATTCGTTCCGGAGGTCCATTCTTAACCTGGAACTGTTCTTAACCTGAGGTACCACTTTAGCTAATGGGGCCTCCCGCTGCTGCCAGTGCACGATTTTTGTTCGCATCCTGAGGTAAAGTTCTTAACCCGAGGTACTACTTCTGGGTTAGCGGAGTCTGTAACCCGAAGTGTTTGTAAACCGAGGTACCACTGTACTGCCTTTCATTAAATACCAAGTCAGTATACAAAAACACAATTCAATCCAAACAATTCAATGTACAATAAAA
This sequence comes from Podarcis siculus, assembly GCA_034642415.1. Classification (NCBI taxonomy): domain Eukaryota; kingdom Metazoa; phylum Chordata; class Lepidosauria; order Squamata; family Lacertidae; genus Podarcis; species Podarcis siculus. Next base: position 371,701 of record JAXCMG010000199.1, on the reverse strand, counting down.
AAATCTAATAAAAACAAAACATCACATTTACAGTAGCTAAGAATCTTCCAGCTGTTATCAGAGATGAGGCAAAAATTGAGTAAATGGATATATTTTAAGCAGCCATTAGAAGTTCACAGTAGATACCTGCTGTATTTCAGTGGGGAGCTCACTCTACAGCCTGGAAGCCACAACAAAGAATGCCCTCCTCCAAGTTGCTTCAAGATGAACCTCTGCAGGCTACGGTATAACTAACTGTGCTTCCTCAAAAAATATTAGGGCATGATTTGACCAGATTTCTAACTTACACTGATTTCAGTGGGAAAGAGTTAAGTACAGTTCAGTTCTTCCATTTATATCAATTTGGCTGAAGTCTGCTTAGCTTTGGCTGGATCATGCATTTAGCAAACTGCTACACCTGTTTAGTTGAATATTATATAGTAGGGTGAAAAACCTGTAGTCCTCCAGATGTTAGGATTACAACTTCCATCAGTCTGGCCAGTGATCAGGTATGATAGGAGTTGCAGCCTAACATATGGAGGGCCACAGATTCCCCATCTCTATTCAATAGCCATATGAAAACATTTAGGCCCAAAGGGCTTTTTAAATGTTTTCATTTCAATGAAGAAAAAGTTTGGCTAATCAGTAAGGAAATTGTTATAACCTGTAACAAACATAACTAAACAAATATAAATGAGGTATCTGATTACAAGTAATTACTACAGAATTGTAGAGTTGGAAGGGACCCAAGAGTCATCTAGTCCACCCCCTGCAATGCAGAAATCTCAACCAAAGCACCCATGACAGACAGCCATCCAACCTCTGCTTGAAAAGGAAGGAGAGTCCTCATGAAGGACTCTGTTCCACTGTTGATCAGCTCTTACCATCAGAAAGTTCTTCCAAATGTTTAGCTGGAATTTCCTTTCTTGTAACTTGAAGCCATTGGTTCAAGTCCTACCCTCCAGAGCAGGAGAAAACAAACTTGCTCTCTCTTCCATATAAAAATAATTTTGCTTAAACCCAATTTCACCTAATTACTTTTCTTAAGAATACATCAAGGGACAGTCCAGGCTCTCCTCTGTGCATGGTAATAATGCCTCACAGCTTTTAAGTGCACAGGGCTAAGACAGATTTGATATTATTTATATTGATTAGTCACTCCAACTACAGAGAATGCACTTGGTCAGAGAATCTTTTTAGACACTGAACAACTGCTCACTGTTTAACATGCTCAGATATCTAAAGTAGATGTTCATGTAGTGATGTTAGGGTAGAAATTCTTCATGTTCAAATAACTAAAGGTTTGTGTAATGAGTGTTTGCACAACAGGACCTGTGTGTATTCTGAAAGCACTGCACCCGAACCTATGCAGGAAAATCCCTGCTTTGTAGATTATATAAGCACATGAAGTAATGTGCGCATCCCCAGCTTTGCATTATAAATACATTATCCGTCACCTTCATAAATATTTTATTTATTAATTGCATTTATACCCCACCTTTCCTCAAGAGATCAAGGTGGCATACAGACTTCTCCCCATTTTATCCTCATGATGATCCTGTGATGTAGTTTAGGCTGCAAATGAGTGGCCTAAGCTAACCTAGTGAACACCATAAACCTTTGAGCTGACTGAAGTATAGAATTGAATACCTTTGATTCAGGCTTACTGTTGTCTTCCAAAGAACCAAGTTCTTCAGGGCCTATAGAAAACAGTGCTTCTACAACAAAAATGAAAAATACCAATATGAGAACCAATCTCCTACCAACACAACAATTATAAAGAAGTGTGCAAATAGAAATGTTAACTTTCTAAATCAGACTTCATTTTGCTCCTTTGCCCTCCAAATGGGTTTGTATCACAATTTCCATTGGCACCAGCTAGCATGACCATTTTGCTTTTCTCCATTCCCCATGGGACAAAAGGTTTATTTGTTCTGAGGAAGTTGTCTGTGTTGGTCCTTGCACAATTTGGCTTTTCAAAAAAATAGTGAGACTGCAGAGTTAATGTCTGTTCAAAGAAAGCAGACAAAAAGGACCACTTTAATACAGTGGGAAGCATGTGAGTCCTGCCCATTCATCCACAGAGAGATGAGATGATCTAATAAGGAAAAGCTAAGTCTGAGGCACACAGACATGAAACAGAAATATTATTCGGATTCAGGATCAGGCACTGTGGTGATGACCAATTTACAGTAACAGGCAAAACCTCAAATCAATTCTGAATAAAATAAGTCTATGCTACAGCTCTGGATCAACAATTAGCCATCTAGCCTAATGTTTGATGCTGGAAAAATATCAACAGTCTTACCCAAATACAGTGGTACCTCGGGTTAAGTACTTAATTCATTCCGGAGGTCCGTTCTTAACCTGAAACTGTTCTTAACCTGAAGCACCACTTTAGCTAATTGGGCCTCCTGCTGCTGCTGCTGCTGACCGATTTCTGTTCTTATCCTGAAGCAAAGTTCTTAACCTGAAGAACTATTTCTGGGTTAGCGGAGTCTGTAACCTGAAGCGTATGTAACCCGAGGCACTACTGTATATTTTTTCAGAGTATACATTTGTTAACTTTCATTATGCCAGACAAGCCTGTTTTGTTACTTTCAACCTTTGTATCTTTCATTGTGAATTTTACTCAATCCTTAGATACTCTGGTCTATAATCCAATACAACATTTAGAAATACATTTTGGAAGTTTTTTATTCATTCATTCCTAGGTTATATAGTAAGAAAAGTAAGATAAACTACTTTGTGTGAAATAACACAAAATACGGCATTCAGAAAAAGCTATTTTAAAATGTTAAAATACTGTACAGTACCTCTAAATTCTGGTGTGAATAGTAGAGTCTGAAGAAGTGAATTAAGGTAACAGGTTCCACCCTGATTTTTTATTCCACTTAAATTGGTGCTTTCTCTAGGAACAAGCAGCTCAGCATCTTTGTGTTTTGATTTTTGCTTCCCACATTGATTGTTTGACAAAAAGGAGAAGTCTTCATCAAATAAATTTCCAAACATTGTGAAATTATAACACAGACCTTTAAAGAAGAAGATAAAATAATCTTGTATTTTCATCATTATTATGTTACACTGGTGTTATCTGAAAAAATATCCATATTTTAAAGTACAATTAAAACCATGAGAAAGATGCTTAGATAATATTTGTCCTTTGAAAATAGCCAACGATAGCATTGAATGAATGTCTTTGTTGAGGTTTGCTAATGACTGGAGGAAATTATTGCCATTTACATGGCTGGAAGTCTTCAGACTCCTATCCTTCTGACATGACTCCATTCACAACATGGGGGGGGGGAGTAAATTACAACTATGCATAGATTTCAAAGATATAAGTATGGAATGAAAATCAAGAAACAGTGGACAGAATGACTGGTCAAGGAAAGTAGTTAGTCCAGTTGACACAACATATCTCTTGTTACATATGATGGGCCCTGCATAGAGCCCCACCCCATATGGAAATAAATGTATCGATGAATACAAATGGCTTTTGGTTGTTGTTTTTTACTAAGCAGTACTAGGGACGCGGGTGGACTAGGGACGCGGGTGGCGTTGTGGGTAAAAGCCTCAGCTCCTAGGGCTTGCCGATCGAAAGGTTGGCGGTTCGAATCCCCGCGGCAGGGTGAGCTCCCATTGCTCGGTCCCAGCGCCTGCCAACCTAGCAGTTCGAAAGCTCCCCCGGGTGCAAGTAGATAAATAGGGACCGCTTACTGGCAGGAAGGTAAACGGAGTTTCCGTGTGCTGCGCTGGCTCGCCAGATGCAGCTTTGTCACGCTGGCCACGTGACCTGGAAGTGTCTCCGGACAGCGCTGGCCCTCGGCCTCTTGAGTGAGATGGGCGCACAACCCTAGAGTCTGTCAAGACTGGCCCGTACAGGCAGGGGTACCTTTACCTTTAAATTATCAAGACATATATGGAAGCATCTGGTACACTGAACATCTGTAATATCTTGATGTATGGCAAGAGGAAGTTTACTACTCCACTAACCAACCTATTTCTACTTAAAGTGCAGATTTATCCTAATCCATTTATTTTATTTACTTATTTCATATACTTTTCAGGCAGACCTCAAAAAGTGATTACAATAAGCATTGCTTTTAAAAAGTTACAACAGAAATGGCAGGGTGGGATTAACTTGTTTAGAAAAAGCTGTTACAGCATCTTTTTCATTCCCCCTCAGGACACGGTGGCTGTTTAGACTTGCCCCTTTGGTGGCAGTTGTGGGGAGGAGAGAGGAGCCACTATGGGAGCTGGCTGTGGTTCCTCCAGCATATATATTGTCAGGACATTACATATGCCACTTAGGACAGAGTTATCAAGAACAGTCATACCTTGGGTTACAGACGCTTCAGGTTGTGCGTTTTCGGGTTGCACACCGTGCCAAACCCGGAAGTACCAAAACGGGTTACTTCCGGGTTTCGGTGCGCACACATGTGCAGATGTGCTAAATCGTGCTTTGCGCATAAGCACTGAATTGCGACCCGTGTGTGCACAGACACGGCGCATGGATCACGTTCGCAACCCGAGCATCCACTGTACTTGGAAAGTCCTTTATACCCACACTGTGAAGCAACTCTGAGCAGCTCCAAGTGGGAGAAGACATGTTTTGGAGATTTCCATCAGGAAACAGAAGCAGAGGGGAGGCAGCACAGCCCAAGGGCAACTAGGGAGAAGGAAAGGAGAAGCCGGGGCAGCACCTGCCTGTGAAAACACTCCACGCCCCACATCGGGACCCGCCTAACGCCCAGCCCAGCTGCCCTCTGCGGCGTGGAGGGGAAAGCAGGTGGGTTAGTCACCCGGGCAACATGCTTGGCCCCCGTGCAAGTATCAGGCCCAAAAACACTGGAGAGGAAACCTGCCTCTGATCCCCCTGCGCGTTCACACGGGGAAACGGTCCTCGGTCCGAAATCGAGGCGCCTCAGGAAGGCGGCCTCCTCTCCCCGGGCAACGCAAGAGGCGACGACGCGAGGGCCCCGATTCCCGGCTGCCTGTAGGGGCAAACAAGTCCCACAAAGGGGCCGGGAGGAGAAAGGGGGGGAAGGATCCGGCCGGGACTCTTCTCCCTGACGCGTTTCCTCTCCGTGGGAATGCTCTGTCACGTGAAAAGCGACAAGCAAACAACACACCACCCGAAGCACCTCACTGAGGACTAGGCCCGTGGCGAGGCCTGCAGCGCCAGCCTCCGAAAGGCCGTTTCACGGGCCCGCGGCGGAGGCACGGCTCCCCCTGCCCGCAGCCCAGGGCCGCTTGAGGGGGGGCAGCAGCCGCGCACCTCAGCAGCGGCAGCAGCGCCACCGGCCCAGCCCGGCCGCTTCCCTCTCGCCTGCGGAGCCGACGGCGCCTTGAGGAAGAAGCCCGAAAGCCGCCGCAAGGCCCGCTGGGCTTCCTCTACCCTGCAGAGGTTGCTGGGAACTGTAGTCTCCCCCCGGCTTCTAGCCCGAGCGCCGCCCAGCCGGCTGGCCGCAATGGCTTGTGGGAGTTGTAGTTCTTCCAAGTGCTTAGCCGGTTCACGGAATCTGTTTCAGTATTTGAACTTTTGTGTGTTTCAAAGTATGGCTGTGAATTTTTCTCGATTTCCTTGCTTTGCTGTTTTGCAAGCCGCTTTGAGGGTTTTTATTTTTTACAATCAAGCGGTGTGTAAATTTCTAGAAGCAAAAAAATTAGTAAGTGGCACGAAGCTAGTTCAGGCTTCTGGTGGGGTAAGGATGCTTCCTCCCCCCCAAGTTTCGCTCGTTATTTTTCTTTTCTCCAGCTATTCCAGGTATAGCTAAACATGGTGTGTGTTTGTGTGTAGAGGTGCAAATAAAGTGGGGGGCGAGGGAGAGAGCAAATTTGTAATAGATGTATGATGTTCACCTGACAAAGGATGTTATATTGATGCTAGCTGTCTCTGATATATTTTACTTTTATTGCTGAACAATTTTGGTTACTGCATTGCTTATCAAGACTTGCATGTTATTGGTTTGCAAAAATTAGTGGATCTAAAAATTAGAGAAACAGCTGGAACGGAGTATCGAAAACAGAACAGAAAAACAAAACAAATATCTAGGTATGTAAAATAAGTACATTTGTCCATGGATTGAGTGTCAGAGTCCAGATTCAGAAAAATAAATGTGTGTGTGTGTGTGTACAAACACACACACACACACTATTCTTGAGAGTGTTGAGGTTGCTTGTGTAAATAATAAAGAAATGCCATATCATATTGTTATACAGAACCCAAATTTCCAAGCGGTGCAAGATTCCAGGCATGCTACCCAGAGTCCAGGTTTCTTTGGGGGGAATGAAACAGCGGAAAATGTGTTGTCTTCATGATTCATGGTTTATTTACACATACAGTGGTACCTCGGGTTAAGTACTTAATTCGTTCCGGAGGTCCGTTCTTAACCTGAAACTGTTCTTAACCTGAAGCACCACTTTAGCTAATGGGGCCTCCTGCTGCTGCCGCGCCACCAGAGCACGATTTCTGTTCTCATCCTGAAGCAAAGTTCTTAACCTGAAGCACTATTTCTGGGTTAGCGGAGTATGTAACCTGAAGCATATGTAACCCGAGGTACCACTGTATTTGCAACCTGAGCCTATGATGGAGAGGTTCACAGCATGAAAACTCCAAGAGAATCTTGATTCTCCTATAGCTGCAGCCCTGGGTTCAAACAGAAATCAAACATGCTCCAAAAACAGGACTCTGACCCTCTCTCCAGCTTGTGGCATTTTTTCCCTAGGTCACACACCCTGCAAACTCCAATCCTAAACTCAATTCTGCTTCAAACTCTGCTCTTTGTCTTTCAAACTAACTCTGAGTTAGTTCCCATTTGTCATCTGGCCCAGAGTCCCTTCTTTTTGTCTTTCCTAAGGGCTCCTCACCTTCTCTTTGTCTTCTATCTAATGGCCCATCACCTCAGGAGACTTTCTGCACATGGGAAGCTGGTTTGGGCTGTCTTTGAACACTGCTAAATCCAGTGTCTAGCAGCCAGTTTTTAACACTCCAAGCACTGATTAACTTCTAACATTTTTTGGACCCAGGAATTTTGGGGAGTCTAGAACCCACAAACTCATAACATTATAGAAAGAGTTTGGGGTAGTGTTTCGACTAAGAAGCAGTATTTAAAATGCTACTTCTAATTAATGTCTTTTTGCACATGAAAAAATGTACTTTTATTTTGAAAGAGACTCTGACTACCTTGTAATGTAAATACTGCAGATGGGTCTGGGGCTGACACTTCAATATCCATGAAGAGGCTACCTTGAATTGGCCAGTACAAGACTGCATGTTACCTTACTCCACCCCTCACACACATGTTTCCCATGAGTGGGTAAATGGAGGACAACTCTGTTGTGGGAAAGTGTAGCTGTGTGTTTGAAGGTACAAAATAACCCTGAAACACATTACAGGGTGGATGAAAACCTCTCCCTCTTAACCCCAGACCACCTCCTACCCGCAGTATTAGTAGTGGATTACATTACAAGGTTGTCATAGTAGGACACTGTTTCTTCCCTTTCAAATTCAAAACACATTTTTCATGTGCAAAAAGACACGGTGTAGAACCAGCATTTTGCATTCTGCTTGAGTGATGCTTGATTTAAAGCTAGAGCACAAGTGAAAGACTCCATGTGAAGCTGTTCAGACACACACTAGATCATATAGCTGTATCCAGTGCTATTTTTGTTAAGTTGTGGGTGAACATATCAGACGACACAGTGATTCTTCAAACAGCTCTTGTTTATTCACAGGCCAGAACAGAACTGAACTGAAGGGTTCAGCCAGCCTGCTTATATAGAGCTCCACTACAACGCAACAGTAACCACTTTCTGTAACTATCCAATCACTGAACGTCACTTTCAATCCCTTATTTGCATATGTGGACCTGAGTGAAAACTATCTACAGTATCCGCCTGCTGGCCCAGGGTGAGAACTTCAATACATAATAATTTTTCTAGAAAAAGAGGTGCCAGAACTCACCATGAACTCACCCTTGTTCTAAATGTAACTTGAAAAAAGAGACATTAGGCATACCTTTGTAAACCCATCGATAAAAAAATGTAGAAAGTAATTACTGTAAAGTAATTAGAATGGCAATGGCACTCAGCTGAGAAGTGCTGGAACTGAGATCTGGCAAGTTATGCCTCCCCCCAAAGCCCTGGCTGTACCCATGCATGCTGCCTTGCTCTGTCACCGCATAAATTTGAGAGGGCCTAGCCCCTTCATTGAAAATATGGGGGGGGGAGACACCCTACTTGGTGCTCTTGGCTGTATTTATTGCATGGCAGTGAAGTCATCCAGGACTTTCAGATCAGAACACATTGTTTCTAGATAGCATTGAGACTTGGACATCTCTTTTTCTATACAGTATATAAAACATTCAGCAACTTTTTTTAAATTTTTCTCAGAACTCTGGTACAATTTCTTACTGCTTAACAATCTCCAGTTAGGGGGGCGTTGGATATAAAAGATAGCTCTGGAGCTAGCTTGTTTACCCAGTTTAGAGGTGAAGGTACTTTAGCACATTTTACAAAAGCTGTTTAAAACAATAAAGAACAGGATGATGAAAGAACAAGTTCTAGTTAATATAGCTTGAGAATAGCCACTATAAAATTGAGTTAACAGATTAACCTAGCGTGAATCAACACAATCAGCTTGAATTTTAAATGCATTTCTTCCTATCCATAGGGAGGTAATCAGTTCAAAGTCTGTTGTTTTAACATTTGATCCAATTTCAGGGATATATGTACTAAAGTCCTGATGCAAGGCAACAGTGTGATATCTAACCAATGTTTAATTATTAGTACAGTCAGAGGTAAATAGAGGACAGGACTCTTGTACCTTTTATCTTAATCCGTTCCTTTGAAATATGCTCACCTTAAAAGAACTATAACTTTTGTGCCTATACAGATACAGAAACTTTTTCTTCTTTTGCAAAATAGTCACTTCTTTTGCAAAATAGTCACTTCAAGAATTTAGTCTTACCTAATGCACAGTTTAGGGACGTGGGTGGCGCTGTGGGTAAAAGCCTCAGCGCCTAGGGCTTGCCGATCGAAAGGTTGGCGGTTCGAATCCCCGCGGCGGGGTGTGCTCCCGTTGCTTGGTCCCAGCGCCTGCCAACCTAGCAGTTCGAAAGCACCCCCAGGTGCAAGTAGATAAATAGGGACCGCTTACTGGCGGGAAGGTAAACGGCGTTTCCGTGTGCTGCGCTGGCTCGCCAGATGCAGCTTGTCACGCTGGCCACGTGACCCGGAAGTGTCTCCGGACAGCGCTGGCCCCTGGCCTCTTGAGTGAGATGGGCGCACCAACCCCAGAGTCTGGCAAGACTGGCCCGTACGGGCAGGGGTACCTTTACCTTTACCTTTAATGCACAGTTTGTTTCAAGTTGCTTTGTTTTTAAGACTTGTCCTCTTCATCATTGCTGGCCAGCAGAAGAAAGACAGGCAGGATTAGAAAGACAACAACAACCACAGTAATATCCTGCCCAAGAGTGGTTTCCCCACTCTGGGAGGCTTCCGGAATATATAAAACAAAACAAAACAAAAAACATCAAACATTAAAAACTTCCCAACACAGGGCTGCCTTCAGATGTTTTCTAAAAGTTGCATTGTTCTTTATCTGCTTGACAGTATTTAAAACATGGTAGCCCAATCCTGTGCATATTTACTTGGAAAGAAGACATTGGAAAGCAATGACTAGGATTCCATTGATACTGGGAAGTATCACTTGTACTACTTGTGTGCATGGACAGTAAATGCAGAAAAGAGGGAGTAGATGATGGTAATGGGAAAAACAAAATACTGTCCTGTAGTAACTGATGCACTATGACGTTCCAGAGGTAAGCTTGGATGCATTAATCTTGTGTTCAGTACCTCTGGACCTATCAGGCAGGTAAGGGCAGAAAGTGGGATCGTAAGAGAGAAAGACACCTGCTAGCGTACTAGAAATAGCTCAAAATAACCTGCTTTTGAAATAAAGCCAAAGTGATGAGCCAGCCATCTTGGCTAAGAAATGAAGACCAAAACACCTTTATAATGAAGAGCAGGTAGATGGGGCTTTCAGGCTTAGAAGTGAGGAGGGTTATTTTTAATTTTGATTGTGTACGCTAAAACACTGCATGTTGATGTAGCAGTCACATAACATTGACCACAGGGGGGAAAGTCACTTCCCTTTAAAAATGTTAAAGGCACCTAACCCAGCACAAAAACTTCTATTTATTTCTAATAATTTTGTCAAGAAATAAAAATGTTACAGGAATTAATTGCTTTTTCCCTTTAAGTAACACACAAATGTTAAAGATGCCCTGTACAGCAACAAAAACCCACCTATTCATATGAAATTTGACAGGCTTCATTCTGTCTGAATGGGTACTATGCTCCAAATTTCATCCAGTTCTGTCAGAAATGTTGTAAGTTTATAAATATTTATTAATTTTCCACTTATAGTCCAGGAGGAAGTAATCAGGAGCTTCAGAAAATGAGGTGACATTTCACCTCAGATGCAAACCACATAATGTCAAATCATGCTGAGGCAACCTGTCACCTCAGCAACCTGTTATCTGAGCAAACAAAAGTGAGTTCGAAGGTGAATATCTTTATTTTATTATTTATGCACAGCCCTATTAGCTAGTATAATTGGTAGGTAGTTCCCCTCTAATATCATGCAGAAGATCCATTTTAAGAGCGAAAAGGCAGGAGTCAGAAATCTCTCTACTTTCATGGCACACAAAACACACTAGACTCCATGAAATTTCATTAACTCAAATTGAAGACTGCTTAACTTTTATATAGATCTTTTTAAGCTTTGCTTCCATGTGTTTACTACACATGAAAAAAGATATAGCCCCTGAGATTATGTGCCCTGCTGCCTCCACTGCTCATATATAACACATACACATTCAGTGACAAGTTAGCTGTATGTGTATAGGTGCTACATACTGGTAATCTGATTTATTCTGGGGAGCTGCTTCCTTTTACATAAGCACACCAAGCCCAATCAACTACTCTGAAGTGAGGCCTGAGCCCTCAAAATCCAGTTTAGATTACTAAACTTTGAGAAGTATAGCTTAGGTTTTACACACACACACACACACACACATCTCATCTCCAGTGTGTCAAATCTCCCATTGTCATGTGTAGTTTGGCCCTTGGTCTGAGCTGATTTTGCAGCAGAACTTAGTTTAAGCTAACCTCTGAGCATGTCCATAGTTAACAGCTTTTTGTCTGTGCAACGTTCCAGTTTCTTAGCACAGAGGCAGACCAACAGACGAAACTATGGCTTATCAACTCTGATCATAGCTGTCAACCTTCCCTTTCTTTGCGGGAAATTCCCTTATTTCAGCACCGTTTTCCGCTGCTATCCCGGATTGTTAGAAATCCCATAGACTGTCTCCGGGACACGTGAGGCTGCTGATCCCTTATTTTCAAATCTGAAAGTTGAGAGCTATGACTCTGATATTTCACCCGACCAAAGTAAGCACAAAACATGGTTTAAACCAGCATTCAAAATCACAGTTTCTGCTACTGATGATCATAAGCTATGTTTTAATCATTATTTATTAAATTTGTATACCGTCCTTTATCGGAAGATCACAGGGCGATTCAGAACATAGAAATACAAAATGAGAGCATAAAATACATAAGAAAAACAAACCAATAACTCCCACCCCACATTTAAAAGGGCATAGACTGTTAAGCAGCCAAAGGCCTGGTTAATGAGTAGCGTTTTTGCCTGGTGCCTAAAGATTCTCATGGAGGGGGCACACAAAAATGGGCCTCAAATGAGGATTTCAGGGTCTGGGTTGGTTCATATGGGGAGCCGTGGTCCTTGAGGAATTGCAGTCCTGAGTTGTTTAAGGCTTTATAGGCCAAAAGCTGCGCTTTGAATTAGGCCTGGAAACTAACTGGCAGCCAGTGCAGTCGGACCAGGACTGGAGTAATATGCTCAAGCCATCTTGCCCTGGTGAGCAACCTAGCTGCCAAATTCTGAAGTTTCTGAACTGTCTTCAGAGGCAGCCCTACGTATAACATGTAATAATCTAATGAAGAAGACACTAACTAGAGTACAGACGACAGGAGTTAGGCTGTCTCTGTCCAGATAGGGGCACAGCTGGGCTACCAGCTGAAGCTGATGGAAGGCACCCCATCTATAGCAGGCAGCCTCCTATCCATCTGGTTTAGGGAATCGCCCACTAACAGCGCCTCAATCTTATCCAGACTGAGCTTCAGGTTGTTGGCTCTCATCCAAACCCCCTTCCTTTACAGACTTCTCACAAAACCACAGTTTATAATCACATTTTGATCTGGTCTCTGAACTGTCATGTCTCCTATCAGCAGCTTTCCCTAGCTGTTACAAAACCTGTTTTTACTACTTTGCACTTCAGATTAGCCTATCACTTCCTTTCCTGATCCTTCCTAGTCAGGGCCTTTTGTTGGTTCATAAATGAGCTGTAGCATTGCACCATTGCTTATGGTGCTTCATTCTCAGGGCAAACAGGAGGGCTTTCATGGCCATGAACTTTCATCAGATCATGTTGGATTAATGATTAATGCAGACAGGTAGAATATCTGGCTTATAGACTAAAGCAAGATTAGTTTTTTATTCCTGCGCTAAACAAGTACACAATACAGAAATACACAAGGGTTTCCTCTTATTGACAGACTTTTTCTGGATGAAGAGATGGCTTATCTTTTTCATCGGCCTATCCACTTGACTGCATGGCTTCTGTTTTTGATTGCTATCCTTAACTTTACTGAAACTGGGAAGCTGCTAGTGATACCTCAAGATGGAAGCCACTGGCTCAGCATGAATGCTGTTGTCAAGAAGCTCAGTGAAAAGGGTCATGAGGTAACAGTGGTGGCACCAGAAATTAATTTGCTCTTAAAGGAATCAAAGCATTATAAACAGAAAACATACCCAGTGCCATACAAAAAGGCAGATCTTGACGCTGGATTTCGAAAGTTTGCTTCCAACCTTTTCCGTAAGGTTTCTTTTCCTTACACAATTCTTCAAGAATATCAGAACAACATGTATATAATAAATATGTTTTTCTACAACTGTGACAGCCTTCTGAGGAACAAAGAAATCATCAAGTACCTGGAAGAGACACAGTTTGATGCGCTTTTCACAGATCCAGCTTTGCCATGTGGAGTCATCCTCGCTGAACATCTCTCCATCCCTTCCGTGTACTTCTTTCGTGGATTCCCATGCAGTTTAGAGCATGCGATTTGTAAATCTCCAAACCCTACTTCCTATATCCCAAGATGCTATACCAGGTACACAGACCAAATGACTTTCACCCAACGTGTGATTAATCTGTTTGTCAATTCTGTAGAAACATCACTTTTTAAAACTCTGTATAATAAGTATGAAGATATTGCTTCAGAATTTCTACAAAGAGATGTTCACTTACCAACGCTTTACAGAAATAGCTCTATCTGGCTTTTACGGTACGACTTTGTATTTGAGTATCCCAGACCTGTGATGCCAGGTATGGTCTTCATTGGGGGGATAAATTGTGAAGAAGGCAAAATCCTGCCACAGGTACGTCCATTACTTTTTATTCACAAATTCTTTAAGGATAAAAATTGCATTTAAGTGAGAAGTGCTTGTGCATGTAATAATCCACGTAAAGGATATGAATAGGATAGGATAGGAGGCTGTGAACGTCAATTATGAGGGTTACATTTGCGTTATTTCCATAATGAATGGAACATCATCCAGTTAACATTGCAAATGAAATCAAACCGTTTAGAATACACCAAGTGATAGAATTTAAGACATGGCTCCAAAACTAATGTTGCAGTCTTATGCACACCTACTCAAGAGCAAGTTACATTTAATTCAGTGAAACTTACTTCCAGGTAAACACACATAGGATGCTAGGGGTATATTGTAAAAGAATGTTCTGATTACACTTTGTGAACTAGGTAAAAGTCTGGTTTATAGTTGCATGGGTGACTGGCTGCATAGAAACTATATCAGAGCTGCTAGGGTCTTCTGCGTAATTGCTGGGAGAGGTCAATGGGACTTACTTCTGAATAGACATATTGTGCTGTTGGAGGATGTTTTGTTGGATGTGTTGCAGCCGGCTGGACCTGAGCATGTGGACCCAGATGTATGAGTAGATTCAGCCCTGGGTCAGCATACCCAGGTTTCTGTGGTGGCCAGAAATGCATTTGCACAGTTAAAATTTGTGCACAATCTGTGCCCATTCCTGTAGTCTGATCTGGCCACAATGACACATCTTAGTTACATCCTGTTTGGATTACTGCGGGGTTGCCTTTGAAATGTAGTCAGAAACTTCAACTGGCCCTAAGAGGTGCAGACAAACTGGTGACGGGCTGGTAGTAAGGAGCATATGACCCTTGTTACAGCAGCTCCACTGGCTACCAGTCTGTTTCTGGCAATGGTGAACATCTGGAATTCCTAATAAACTGCAAGTCTAATGTCCATTAGATACGTCTACAGGGTTCCCATGAAGAAGATACAAATTATACTGACATACAAATTCCATTGCAAACACACATTTTAAATGACCAATTTCCTTTGTTACGGACAGAGGATATAGTACTTCTTGATCTATCCACTTTGCAGTTACCTCTGGCTCCCTTTCTCCAATTACAGTCAAAGTGCTCAAATATAAATATCTTAATTAAATTAGGTAATGGGGCTTGAGGGTTTTTTAGGTGGAGCACGCCAGTCCTGATCTCTTGTGATAAGCATGGTAAAGCTAAAGGTACCTAAAGCAGTGCCATAGCTAGAGGAGGGGCAGCAGGGTTAGACAGGTTTTTTGCCCCAGGTGAAGCCTCCAGAGGGGCACCACAGAGGCTCCCAGCCTGTGTGTGTGTATGTACACAAATGCTTGGGTGGGGGCTGCAAACTGGGTTTTTGGCCCCAGGGAAATACAGCCTATCTAAACAGCAGTGACACTCTGAACTAATAAACGTGAAATAAATAAATACGACTGATTAAAAATGCTAAAATGATTCCAGTTGTATGCCCTGTATTCCTTTGTGGTACTTATTCCTTTGATAAGGTATAGGTTGGATTCCTACTGTAGGTCAGGCGTTCAGCAGTTGGACTTCATGACTCGGTGGGCTTCGTTCTCATTCTACATGGATTTCTTATTCTACCTAGGCTGGAGTTGTGGGCACAAAAAAGAAAACCACATACTTCAGCATTTTTAACTGAAGAAGACAACCTTTACAGTGGTACCTCGGGTTAAGTACTTAATTCGTTCCGGAGGTCTGTACTTAACCTGAAACTGTTCTTAACCTGAGACACCACTTTAGCTAATGGGGCCTCCTGCTGCCGCCGCACCACTGCTGCACGATTTCTGTTCTCATCCTGAAGCAAAGTTCTTAACCTGAAGCACTATTTCTGGGTTAGTGGAGTGTGTAACCTGAAGCATATGTAACCTGAAGTGTATGTAACCCGAGGTACCACTGTATTTCACATTCAGGTTAAAAACCAATGTAATCCATGGTCTGACATCAAAAGATGACTGTTGCATTTGTAAATGCTGTGAACCGCCCTGATTGAGAGTAGTATACAAATTTAATAGTCGGCCAATTGGTGTCAAAGAAGGATAGAACTTTTTTTATGTATGCTACAGCAGCTGCAAGAATACTTATTGCAAAGCATTGGAAGACACAAGATCTACCTACCTTGGAAGAATGGCAGATGCAAGTAATAGACTATATGGAATTAGCAGAAATGACCGGCAGAATCCGAGATCAGGGAGAGGAGCAGATGGAAGAGGACTGGAAGAAGTTTAAAGTTTATTTACAAAAATATTGCAAAATTTATGAATGCTAAGGGCTTTGAAAATGAAATGAAGGGGTTTTTAGCGATTAAGATAAATAGATTATAAAGAGATGGATAAAGGTTTAAAAATGGACAATTGATGATCTTGCTGAGTAAATTTTTAAATTAGAATACAAGAAGGGAAGGCGGGTGGAAGTAAAGAGAAGAAGGTTTTGAAAGTTACCAAAATGAAATAGTGTTTCTTTTTTATGCTAATTGGTTTTTTTTGTATTTTTCTGTTTTTGTATTTTTTTCTTTGTTTGATGTTATTCTGTTTGGATTTTTGATGTTTGTCTGCTTTTTTGTGGTTTCTTTTTGTATTGGTTGTTAATTCTTTGGAAACTTATAATAAAATATTATTTTTTTAAAAAAAATTAATAAATTTAAAAATAATAGAGGATTGTTGGTATATCCTAAGCCAGTTTTGATGAATTTATAAATAAATTAGGAGTTTATTATTCAGTTTGACCCTGATTGATTCAGCACTTCTGAAATAGCCCAATTTGACCCGGCCCAATTCAGAAGTTCTGTTGTTCAGCTTGGGTCAGATTCTGATTCTTGATTTGGGAAAACTGAAGCATCACACTTCCCTCTTTACTATGGTCTTCTTCTTTTTTAAGGCTATGACTTTTTTTTTCAGAATTAGATGAAATCAAGTTGGGGGGGGGGACAAGAAACTGTTTTGAATGGCCAGTTCCTCTGACAGCTGCTCCTTTGCAACGGCTCCAAGGTCCTGATGGCAAATTTTCATTCTCACTTTTCTCCCACCTCTGCCCAGTACAGTGAAATGTACAGCCTTAAGGTTAAATTACCTGACAGCTAGAATTCCATAATGGTTTTTGATTTTTGTGCAAAGCAGCCATAAATATGCAGCTACTTGGAGTTAAAACATGGCCATACTAACATGCCATTTTCCCAGTCGAAATGACCCACAACTTGCTTTTCACTCCATGGAGAACAAAGAGAGCTCCTGCTTGATGGGTAGAGAGAGCAGCTTTCTGCTCCAGATTTGAAGCTTCCAAGGGCATAATGGAACTAAGTAAAGAGGGTTTAGGGCAGCAGTCAGGGAGATAAACGTAAGGGAACAGCTACCAGGAAGTGAGTTAGCAGAAACAGACCGGGGATAGAGAGAGTTGGGGAGTCGAAAGCAAGTTTGTTTGAATAAAGTTGGTTCACATTACTCCTGTTTGATCATTCATGTAACTGACATCATGTGGCATACCGCTTGGTAAACAACCAAACATCACTTGGTAAACAAAGCAAAAAAAGCTGGTGCAAGCATATGTATGAGTAGTGCTGCCTGCAGTTTGACCCTCAGGGATCGATTTGGAACAGCAAGCAGATCACGCCACAAACATGTGAAGAAGTGCATGATGTATTAAGGAGGTCACTTCCAGACAAGAAGCCAGCTATGTCTGGTACATTATTTTAGCACTTTTGAGCACCCATGCTTGAAGAAGATTTTGTGCGAGCTACAAAACCAGGCCAAATTTCTAAGTGATCCAGTGCAAGTATTTCACCAGTGTCACTGGGGAAAGTGACTCTCATTAATCAGCAACCTTGTGCTTTATACCAATCATTAACAATATGGGCAGGTAAATCCAAGGTTAATGGCACGCTTCTCAGGATTTAAAAGGTAGCGTTACATGGTTGCATAACAAATATAGGCTGTCACTGAAGATGGATTCCGCCTTGCCTCGCTTTCATGGCAGCGCTGTCTGTTTTGTCTTTGTTCTCATCTGCTTTGGAGAGGCAAAGAGGCTGCTAGTGATACCTCAGGATGGAAGCCACTGGCTCAGCATGCGTGCTGTAGTGGAGAAGCTCAGTGAAAGAGGGCATGAGATAGTTGTGGTGGCTCCAGAAGTTAATCTGCTCATGAAAGAATCAAAGTATTACACAAGGAAAACATTTGCTGTGCCGTATACAGCAGATGATCTTTCCCAGCGTTTCCGTTCGTTTGGCAACCAACCCTTTGACGAAGTCTCTTTTCCTGCCATGATTTTAGGAGCATATAGGAGCTTAATGCATCTCGTTGAGATGTTTTTCATTAATTGCAAAAGCCTTCTGAGGAACAGAGAAGTCATGAAGTACCTGGAAGAGACTCAGTTTGATGCACTTTTCACAGATCCAGCTTTGCCATGTGGAGTCATCCTCGCTGAACATCTCTCCATCCCTTCCGTGTACTTCTTTCGTGGATTCCCATGCGGTTTAGAGAATGCTATCAGCAAATGTCCAGACCCAGTTTCTTATGTCCCAAGATGCTATAGCAGCCACACTGATCACATGACATTTGCCCAGCGAGTGTTGAACCAGCTCATTAGCTTCTTAGAGACGCCACTTTTTAAGAGACTGTACATTCCTTACCAAGAGCTTGCTTCAGAACTCTTTCAGAGAGACGTTCACTTGCCAACACTTTACAGAAATGGCTCTGTCTGGCTTTTACGATATGACTTTGTATTTGAGTATCCCAGACCTGTGATGCCAAATATGGTCTTAATTGGAGGAATTAACTGTGAAGAAGGCAAAATCCTGCCACAGGTAAGTGCTATGTATCAATGGTTTTGAGCTACCATGCTCTTTGCTACGAACACAGCCACACTTGAATGAATTATCATAGTGAGATGTTGATTTCTGTACTCCTGTTTGAAAACAAGGTCGGTAGGGGCATGGGGTGGGACATTTGTGGCTGTAGCTCAGCAGTTGTGGAGATAAACCTTTGCTTAAAGAAAACTGCCTGGTCCTGTGATTATTTGATCTGAGAAACATGGCCGTATTGACTTGTTACAGCAGGGGTTTGTCAAAATTGCATTTCTGGTGCTTGTTGATATTGAGGGATAGTGTATAAACCATATCTACTGTTTTCCATTTCATTTGTGACTTTTAACGGTTATTATATTTTTATGTCACAAGTTAGTTGCAACCTCTTTAATAGGCCCCATGCAAGCTACACTGTTATTCAGGAGGGATGGTAAAAGGGGGGGGGGATGAAAAAGGTGTTATTTGAGTACGATACAAACCAACACCCCCACAGAGAACTGGATCACATTAAAAAGAGCAGTGTAGTAGAAGCTAGGGAGAAGGAGGAGAGAGAAATAGAAGAAATGGGTATGTGTGCAGTTATATTCCTGGCCTTCTTTACAAACTATATGAGAAACATGTCAAAATGGAGGGGGAACAAGAGGGCCTGGGTGAATCTAAAAAGGAAGGCATTCCTTGAGCACAATGTTTTACTGGGCAAGGATCACATGATGAGCAGCTACAGGGATGGGGGCTCAAAGCAAGGAGACTCAAGAGAGTCAGCCTGCCTGGGTTTATGCCACTAACTGCTCCCCTAAAATTACACTGGTTTCAGAAGTCTAAGCTCAGTTATAGAAAGAAAAAACAAACAAACTAAATGCATTTGCAATGAAGTATCAAGGTGCAGAAAAGGAAAGAATTAATGAGATGTCCTTGACAACAGGGAATGCTTGATGCTAGATGGATGCGTACATTTCAAGCACACACACACACACCGGAAAAATAAACCTGGAAACTGTGATTGATTAAGTGTGCTGGGAGCTGTAGCTCTGTGATTAACAAACTACAGTTCCCAGGATTCTTTGTGAGGGGAGCTTTAATTGTGTTTGCAGCCTTATTGGAAGGTCACAGAGGTTTCAGTAGCCAACTGATAAGTGATACAGTGTAGTTTTGATTGAATTATCAAACAGGGAACACATATGACTTTAGCTCTTCCAAGTTCAGCTGTCAAGTCAGCAGAAAAAGTCTGGGGCATTCTCCTTTGCATTTCAGTAGGGGGTGTTGACTGGAACTGAGAAATGCATCCTGTCCCAACCTGTTAGCTCTTGCCGAGGATCATTTCCAGATAAAACAGAGAATTGTGAACCAAGGGGATAGTGTGAGAAGGAACAGAAAATGGAGGCAAATTTTTATTTTAGGCTTTGGCAGCCTAACTGCAGACCTGCAGCCCCCAATATGGGTCGGCCAATCATGTTACATCACTCAGGAATCAGGTGGACTCTAACGTGTCGCAATACACAATAAGGAAAGCTCTGGTCTAAAGAGTTGTGGTAGCAAGTACTTAATGCCCTGATAAGGAGTGACAGTCCCCACTACCTGCCAGTACATTCCTGCATGTGTTACTCTGATGGATGATAGGATATTGTGCAACTTGACACCCAGTCACAGCACACCAGTATACAGTAGGCCTGCAGCTTACACAGGGGTACATTTCAGGGACTGTGCCTAAAGCTAAAACCATGCATAGTCAATATACAATGGCAGGTGGTATTGCCAAAGTACTTTTTCCTGAACACCCCTCCCCTTTCAGCCCCCTATTTATTTATTTATTCATTCATTGCCAAGTACATAAAGCTGAATGTGCACAAGTTAAATGTGAGTAAGTTGTGGGCTCACTATACAGGAGAATCAAATGGGGCTATATCCCTTGGCTTATGCTGTGCATACTTAGAGCCCACAAGGTGGGAGAACACGTGCTTTGAGGGTCATAGAAGGAGCAGTGAAATAGGCAAGTTTGCTGATGATACAAAATCTTCAGTGTGATGAAAACAAAAAGAGATTGCATTCAATGTAAGCAAGTGTCAAGTGAAGCACGAAAGCCAAAGAAGTGTGGGTGGGACATTTTCTCCTAGTCTACTGGCCACGTCTTCTGCAGCTGGGGAGAAAAGCCTTAACTTTCTCCCCATTTGTTGCCATCTCCCCCTAACTGCACCCCACTTGGCAATTAGTCTCAGTACATGGGAACTTAGGGACGTGGGTGGCGCTGTGGGTAAAAGGCTCAGCGCCTAGGGCTTGCCGATCGAAAGGTTGGCGGTTCGAATCCCCGCGGCGGGGTGCACTCCCGTTGCTCGGTCCCAGCGCCAACCTAGCAGTTCGAAAGCACCTCCGGGTGCAAGTAGATAAATAGGGACCGCTTACCAGCGGGAAGGTAAACGGCGTTTCCGTGTGTGGCTCTGGCTCGCCAGATGCAGATGCAGCTTCGTCACGCTGGCCACGGAAGTGTCTGCGGACAGCGCTGGCCCCCGGCCTCTTGAGTGAGATGGGCGCACAATCCTAGAGTCTGTCAAGACTGGCCCGTACGGGCAGGGGTACCTTTACCTTTACCTTACATGGGAACTTCCCCCCAATTGCTGGGCCAGGATGAGGCACAGGATTATGAGACAATGGCAGCTACCTCCAAAATCAAACCCTTCCTGCAGAACAATTAGACTAATGGGGAAATGTGACCTTTTTTAAAGACTAACTGCAGGGGGAGAAAGGGAAAGAAAAGAGAAATAAACAAAGAATAAGTGAGGTGGAAGGGAGTTTTAAATTGCTGTGACTGGAAGGGAGGGAGGATGCTGATGGGTAAAAGTTTTCTGAAAGTAGCATGTATGTGTAGATAAATATGTGTTAATTGTAACTTATTTGAACCACTGGCATGAGGCAGTTGCCTGTGAAAGGATTGTGACCTGTGACTTAAAAAATGTTCTCTGCCCATGCTCTAGATTCTGGCAGCAGAGTCTGGCTACAGATCTTGGCAGTGGTTTTGTAAATATATATGGCTTCCCATTGTTCCATTCTTGTGGAGGCATATTTGTATAGTATCCGCTTTTTGTTAAAGTGGAGCTTTTGCTTGGGAAAAGTCTTCCACTTCAGTGTCAGGGGTCTCTGTGGAACAAATGATGGTCTTAGCCATTCTCATCCTCCCTCAGAATCTATACATTTATTTACAATATACCCCATATTTATGTTAACATTGCCAAGGCTCGAAGTTACAGTATTGGCTGTTTGCATTTGCAATTACATGCACAGTTCTCTTTGGTGTTCGTACAATAAACTTGGTTTCAGATCCTCTTGTCTCATGGGGGGGGGGGTGGAAAGGCAAAACCTCATCAGGTGAGAACATCACTCTCACTGCTTGAGGATCTGAACTGGCCGCAAGCACTTCCTGTGTCCTGGAGACTCCAGTACAGGAGGAGCCTTTTTGCCAGCACCTTTGAAACCCCAGCAGACCACCTTGCCATCCTTGGACTCCTGTCTGGATGTCCCAGCAGAACAGACTCCTGTCTGGATGTCCCAGCACCATCACTCAGCTGCTCCTGAAGTAAGTTAGAGCCAGGGCTGGCCCAAGACATTTTGTCACCTGAGGTGAACCAAAAAATACCCCCCCCCAATCCACCAGGGAAGAAGGGGTGAGTGAAGATCAAGAACAGAGGGGTAATAAAGATCCTCATAGAGAACAAGGAGGAAGTAAAGATCTACATGAAGAGCGGGGTGGGGGGAATCAAATCAACCTTACCCAATGGTTGAAGTGGGAATCAAAGACTATTTTGTGTTGAGGGTGCAGAACCCAGGAGACCCCAGAGGGCAGCCCTCACCATTTTCTTGCTATGGGTGGGAGACGAGCAGTGCCTCCTTTTTGCAGAGAGGCCTCTGTAGAGGTGGCCGGGGGGGGGGGTCGCTGCTAAGGAGGCGGTAGATCTGCCCCCAAGTAGCAGCCAGCAATGCATTTCTTGGAGGCTGAACCTGCTGCCCCTGTGGATCTTGCTGCTCTCTCAGCCTGAGAGTCACATGGAGCTATCCAAGGTGCTGTCTTTGCTGGTCTGTGGCCGAAATAAAATTTGATGCTGATACTATGTTTTCTTTGAATTTTGCCTTATCTGACCTCTGTGTTGCCTGACTTTGATTCAACAGAACCTGAATTATTACTTGCTTTCCTTACTAGCACACAAACTCACACCTAACATATCTCCGATGTTTGTGTTACAGCTCCATTTGGCTAAGATAAATGGGTTCTTTAAAGAAGTCCAGCATTCCCTTCCTCAGGGTGAAAGCAGGAGCGCCCACAGCCCTGGTGTCAGGCCGGCAGCTGACCAGGAAAGCAAGAGTGGGGAGTGATAGGCGCAAATGGGGAGAAGAGAGATGTAGCTCCGCATGTCTCATGATAAGGCTGGCAATGGTGGTGTCGCTGTCATAACTGCATCTCAAACATTCTCCCTTGGCACCACACAATTAAAAGAAATGTATCAGACTTTGTGAGGAGTAGGAAGGGGAACTATGGGTAAATCTGAGGCTATTGGTGATAAAATCTCACATTATCACTGCTCAGATAATGATGAGTCAGCTCAGAAGCTGAAAGACTCCTGCAGAGCACAGTGTTATATTAAAGGCAAAGGTACCCCTGCCCGTACGGGCCAGTCTTGACAGACTCTGGGGTTGTGCGCCCATCTCACTCTATAGGCCGGGAGCCAGCGCTGTCCGCAGACACTTCCGGGTCACGTGGCCAGCGTGACAAGCTGCATCTGGCGAGCCAGCGCAGCACACGGAAACGCCGTTTACCTTCCCGCCAGTAAGCGGTCCCTATTTATCTACTTGCACCCGGGGGTGCTTTCGAACTGCTAGGTTGGCAGGCGCTGGGACCGAACGACGGGAGCGCACCCCGCCGCGGGGATTCGAACCGCCGACCTGACAATTGGCAAGCCCTAGGCGCTGAGGCTTTTACCCACAACGCCACCCGCGTCTATTAGGTGGTGATGAAACTGCAAGAAGTTTATTTAATATGAACATTTAAATTAAATAACGTGTCACACAAATACAATCCTACAGAGCAATGATGTTTTCAGTTGAAGAATAAATAGGATTCATTATGTAAGAACAAGAACTATCAAGTCCACACTGATAAATTCCTAGCAGGGTTGGAGAAATATCTTGCTTCCACTGGCCTGATCCTTCTCAGGGTTGACCCTGTGGGTAAGGTGCTTTGAAGTCCTGAAGTTGAGACTTAAAAACACCTTGCAAGAAGCTGGTAAAACAAGTATTCCCCCTTCATTTCAGCATGGATTTCAGTGCAACCCCTTCCTGAATCTCTCAGCTGCCCACCAGCTGTACTTGCCCATCGGCTGACATCATTTATGACAATGGCATCTGATGGATGCAAGGATGGGATTAAATAATGCATTGACTCTGTGCCTGTTCCTTAGCTGAGCAGGCTCTAACCACTACTCATTCGCTCAGTTCTTTTATTATAATTACAATGGAAAGTTTTTATTGTTTTCAAACATAACGACTGCAAAAGTATTCTCTGTAACAATGCAAGCAATAACAAGAAAATGAAGGATGGCTAAACATTTTGTATAATTCCAGTAGTACCTTTTATAAGCTTTAGCACCTCCCAAAGTAAATGTTTAACTAGAGGCCTTGGCTTTTAGTTAAATGTTTACTTCAAGAGAGCACACAAGGTCAGACTTTGCACTCCAGTATATAAGGGGCTGGCTTGGAGCATACAGGTGATAATTTCTGAGAGAGCAGCAAGCAGACAGACCCAAAAAATGGCTCCCATGGCCTGCTCCCATGTTTCCATCCTCATGCTGCTTCTATATTCTTCGAGTTTTGTTTCTGGTGGGAAACTCCTGGTGGTACCCATGGACGGAAGCCACTGGCTCAGCATGCAATCCATCCTGAACCAACTCAAGAAGAATGGACACGAGATAGT
This sequence comes from Podarcis siculus, assembly GCA_034642415.1. NCBI lineage: Eukaryota > Metazoa > Chordata > Lepidosauria > Squamata > Lacertidae > Podarcis > Podarcis siculus. Next base: position 347,435 of record JAXCMG010000199.1, on the reverse strand, counting down.
CGTCGTTGCACCTGAAATCAATATGCACATAAAAGCGTCAGATGATGTTTATACTTTGAAAAGTTATCCAGTGCCCTTCACCCAAGAAGAAATGGATATCTCTATTAAAGAATTTGGAAATGACAATTTTCAAGAGCTTCCTTTTTTGGTCAGGTTTTTTAGAACAATTGAGAGAATGAAACAGACAAATGCTATGTTCTTAGCTGCTTGCACACATTTACTATACAACCAAGAACTGATGAGCTATATCAACGAGAGCAAATTTGATGCTCTCTTTACAGATCCTATGATGCCTTGTGGCCAGATAGTTGCTGACTACTTTGGCATCCCTTCTGTCTTTTTCTTACGAGGAATACCATGTGGTTTTGACTTTGAAGCTACGCAGTGTCCGAGACCTCCTTCTTATGTCCCAAGAGGTATGACAGGAAACTCAGATCATATGACGTTTGCCCAGCGTGTGAAAAATCTGCTCTTCCACCTGGCAGAATACTTCCTCTGCAGTTTTGTCTACTCTCCTTATGCAAGCCTTGCTTCAGAGTTTCTGCAGAGAGATCTGAGTCTCACAGAACTTCTAAGTCATGGATCCATTTGGCTGATGAGAATGGACTTTGTGGCTGAATATCCAAGGCCTCTAATGCCAAATATGATTATAATTGGAGGGGTAAACTGTGCCTGGAAGAAGCCGTTATCTCAGGTTGGTAATGCTGCTGCTGCTTATTATTATGATTATTTTATTTTTGTTGTGTTAAATTTATTATGACAGGATTCTGAATTCTGTGGACTTTCTTTTATGAGTAGAAGCATGATTTTTAGACTTTCTAGTCAATCACCAGTTTGGTGCAACCAGTGCTGTTTTTTCTTTTGTAGTACAGTTTGATATTAATTCCAACCACCACCACCACCCCAGCAAAAAAAAAAATAATTCAATAGAAAACATGCAGTGAGTTCACTAAATAATCTATAAGTAGTCTATAAAATAAACAAAATATCTATAAGTGATAAGAACTCTCCTTATAACACCTCATTAACTGAACTGAAAATGTATGCCTGAATGAGATTTCCCCTGGTGCCTAAAGGAGAACAATGGCACCAGGCAGCGCTTCTTGATGAGGCCAAGAGCAAGCCCCCTTTCCCCATCCATACCTGCCGTGTGTGCTGATGTTGTGTCTAGTTTCTGGGCAGCCACAGCTGAGCCAGAACAGCTCATCCCAGCTCATCCACCCAGGTTTCAGGAACATGAGCAATATCGGTATTCTCATTCTCAATCAAGTCATGAATGGCTCAAAAATTATGCTCCAATTGTCTCCATGAGCCAGATTGCATCAATGATTATCATGAACGATCTCAAGCAACTTTGGCCAAGGAATTTGGGGAAATGGCATAATTCAACTGATGCCGAGCTGAAGTCTTGGAAACACCTAAGGCTTAGTTGCCTGGACTGGATTGCAGCAATTAAGACCTCTGTTTTACCAAGATTCCCATTTTTGTTTCCAACCCTCCCTGTAACTATCCCCTCAAATATCTTTGTTAAATGGCTACTGTTGCTTAAAGGATTTATCGCTTGGGGAAGCGTGGTCATGTGACCAATAAGACCCTCTATAGACCTTGGATGAAGGAAGGACTGAGAATGCCTGATCTGAAGTACTATCATGAGGTTTTTCATCTAAAGTAGCTAATTAAAATAGCCAAAGAGACCCTATGAATGAATTCCCTCTAGTCCTTCAATATGTGTGCTGCTGTTTCTTAGTATATCTAGACCTATATTAAGGGATGTATCTCATCTTTTTCTGAAGAGAGCATTGATAATGTGGAGGAAGTGTAGAGGTTCTCTGGCCCAGGGCACCTCTCTGCTCTTTCCATATTGGAATCATCCAGCCTTCAGACAGGAAGAGGTATGAGCAATTCCACTTGTGGAAAGATAGGGGTCTATATAGACTGTATAGACTGTATGACATCTAGCATGCACTCAGCATGTGTCTGAAGCCAAGTATGCATGGTAAACAGCTGCCCTGGACAAAGAATTGACCTGCGCCTCCATGGACAGCTGTGAGTCCAGAATGACTCCCAGGCTGCGCACCTGGTCCTTCAGGGGCACAGTTACCCCATTCAGGACCAGGGAGTCCTCCACATCTGCCCGCCTCCTGTCCCCCAAATACAGTGCTTCTGTCTTGTCAGGATTCAACCTCAATCTGTTAGCTGCCATCCAACCTCCAACCGCCTCCAGGCACTCACACAGGACATTCACCGCTTTCACTGGTTCTGATTTGAAAGAGAGGTAGAGCTGGGTATCATCCACATATTGATGAACACCCAGCCCAAACCCCCTGATGATCTCTCCCAGTGGCTGCATATAGATGTTGAAAAGCATGGGGGAGAGGACAGAACCCTGAGGCACCCCACAAGTGAGAGCCCAGGGGTCTGAACCACTGTATGACGTTGCCCCCAGCTCCCAGCCCCTCTAGACGGTCCAGAAGAATGTTATGGTCGATGGTATCAAAAGCCGCTGAGAGATCCAGCAGAACTAGGAAACAGCTCTCACCTTTGTCCCTAGCCTGCCAGAGATCATTGACCAGAGCGACCAAGGCAGTTTCAGTCCCATGATGAGGCCTGAATCCTGACTGGAAGGGATCCAAATGGTCCGCTTCTTCCAGGCGTGCCTGGAGTTGTTCAGCAACCACTCGCTCAATCACCTTGCCCAAGAATGGAAGATTTGAGACTGGGCGATAGTTGGCCATATTGGCCGGGTCTAGAGTTGTTTTTTTAAGAAGCGGTTTGATAACCGCCTCTTTTAGTGGGTCTGGGAAGGCTCCCTCACAGACAGAAGCATTCACCACCCCGCGAAGCCCATCGCCCAGGATGGACAAGGATCAAGGTGGTTGGTTTCACTCGTCCAAGCAGCCTGTCCACATCCTCAGAGGTAACAGATTGAAATTGATCCCAAGCAACTTGACTAGACAGGATTCTAGCACTCTCCTGCCCTGGCCCTGCTCCCATGGTGGAGTCTACCTCTTCCCGAATCTGAGTGACTTTATATAAATCCGGTAATGGGCACCAGGTGATTACATTCCCTTTCTGATCAAATGTGTACATGGGCTCGGGTGAATGTAATGTGCTCTGTGGGAAGCTACCCTTGAAGATGGTTTGAAAATTAGCGCTACAGTATGTGGAGGCCATGGTGCTGACGTTGGGCACTTGGCCACACAAAAGCTTTGGGGCTCCCAACCTGCAATGCATGTCACTAAAACTAAAGCATTAAAAGAACAAAAAACCTTACAGCATTCAATTATATTGTCAAGTAGCACCTTAAAGGTAAAGGTAAAGGTACCCCTGCCCGTACGGGCCAGTCTTGCCAGACTCTAGGGTTGTGCGCCCATCTCGCTTAAGAGGCCGGGGGCAAGCGCTGTCCAAAGACACTTCCGGGTCACGTGGCCAGCGTGACAAAACTGCATCTGGCGAGCCAGCGCAGCACATGGAACGCCGTTTACCTTCCAGCTAGAAAGCGGTCCCTATTTATCTACTTGCACCCGGGGGTGCTTTCGAACTGCTAGGTTGGCAGGCGCTGGGACCGAGCAACGGGAGCGCACCCCGCCGCGGGGATTCGAACCTCCGACCTGACGATCGGCAAGTCCTAGGCGCTGAGGTTTTACCCACAGCGCCACCCGCGTCCCTCCCAAGTAGCACCTTAGAGACCAACTAAGTTTGTTCTTGGTATAAGCTTTTGTGTGCATGCACACTTCTTCAGATATACACGACTACCTACCAGAATCCATTATATTGTATTTGTTTCTCAAAAAAACCAAGCAAGCCAGATAGAAAAGCTTAAACTCTTGATTCTGTAAGGAAGCAATTTGAGGGGGAGACCGGTCCTCTCCCTGTTTTTGTTGTTTATTTTAACAGCAACAGAAAAAGGAGCATGTGCTCCACTGAGTCTAAACTGTAGGTAAAAAAGAAGATGAAATAAATACCAAATCAAGCTAATAGATAATGGGCAAAACAGAAGCTTGCAACTTTTGCAATGGCATCTATATTTGCATTTTTTAAATAAAAATAACACTAAGGACTTGTGCAAAAACAGTCTTGTAGAAGACCTCTGTGTTAAAAACATTATTTAAGGGTTGTACATATATATTGCAGTTACAGTCCCCAAAGATCTTTTGGGCATGCCTTCAGTGAGCATCAGTCAGTGGCACTAGACAAGGGGTAGGCAACGTAAGGCCCGTGGGCTGGATGCGGCCCAATCGCCTTCTCAATCCAGCCCGCGGACGGTCTGAGAATCAACATGTTTTTACATTAGTAGAATGTGTGCTTTTATTTAAAATGCATCTCTGGGTTATTTGTGGGGCATAGAAATTCGTTCATTATTTTATTTGTTCATTATAGTCCTGCACACTACATGGTCTGTGAGGGATGGTGGACCGGCCCACGGCTGAAAATAGTTACTGACCCCTGCAATAGATGAATTAAGATCATTTGAGTTGAGTTGTTGCTAGATTGTATTTAGGTGAGCAGCGCACAGAAGGTGTGTGGTGATAAAAAGCACCCCCTAGACATCACCATGTACATGACGAAAAATTTAGGAGGGAGAAATTTAATAAACTTTAAAGAAAAAAAGAACAAAATATTCATCTTGCTGGAATGTAGTAACCTTTAACATCTTCAACAAGTAGTTATGAACTTTTATGACCTCCGCTTGTTACAAAACCAGAGTGTTTAACTGTGATGAATCATCTTCTATAACTGTAGTAACTTAAGATTTCGTTAATGTAAATAACTCAACTGGAATTCTTATGATTAGATAATGGTCTAATGCTGGTGGCTATAGGTTCAGCAGAGTCAACACGTTAAACATTTACTTGATGAGTTCAGGGCCACTGGCAGAGGAACGGGAGTGCAGAGGGAGCAGACTGCCCCCGGGGGTACCACTATTCTGGTAGGGTGCCATCGCGGCGGCCCCTGGACACGCGCCATACATCCCCACGTGTGCGCCAGGTGCCACGCCCCCCAGGTGGCGCGTCACACCCCCAGAACGTGTGCCACGCCCCTGCGGGCGGTGCACCATGCCCTCGCGGGTGGCATACCAGACCCCCGGGATGCGCGCCATGCCCCTGGGGCCAACGTGCCATGCCCCCAGGGCACACACCATGCCCCTGCTTGCTTAGGTGAACTTTACTGTGCAGTAGGTGAGAATGTTTTAAATAATTCTCACTTCTGGAAAAGGTTGTTCAAGTATTTCAAAACATATCTCAGATTATTTCCATGTTTGCTTCTACTTGTATGACAGAGAGCTAGCAGAGCAACTTTGATGCCGTATCCAACAGGAAGAAATTACTTTCGATTTTCAGATATTTTGTTTCCTTTCAATATGAAACAAACAGGCAGAAAGCAGCATTGGAATTAATTTTCTCCTTTTCCAGTTCTATATGTCGATTTTTCTATTTTCAGATTGTAGATATCACCGACAGTTTCTTTCCTGACATTCCTTCCCCAGGTTAGGGACAGTGGAAGCTTATTTTCTTGGCTCCCTCTTTGCAGGATTAGAAAGTCAAATTTTCTCCCTCATTCCTCCTGCTGTCTAGGGGGATTTGATGGTTAAAGGGTGCAGGAAACTTTAATCAATCAATCAATTTTCCCGGCTTTTAGCTTGTAAAATCTTTGCTTTGATTTTTATACAAAGGACGGGAAGCGGACTTCCTTTTTGCACCTTCCCGTTTCGGGTCAAATTCAAGGCTATTTTTTAATCCAAAATTTTCAATTGTCCTACTCACGGGTTGTTGTTTAAAGTCCAAATTGCCACAGGAAGAAGGACAGCGCTCTCTGACAACAGCTGTGCAGCTTTGCTCTGCAGAAGTAGCGATTGACTCACAGCACCGCGCCAGCCCCCGTCTCACTCCGGAGCCTTTTGTGGGGTTCCTTTGCTGAACGGGGGGGGCGCAAGTGGTGCCTGCCGAGTCCCATGGCCGCAGGCTTCTTCCGCCTGCGGTTTTTGAAGGGTCCCCGCTTCGCTGCAGCGGTAAGACCCGATTTCTGCGGAGCCATCTCCCTCTGAATCAGAGGGAATCCGCCATTGTCAGAGGTGCCGCCTCCGGAAGTCAGGAATACTTCTGCAGCTTGTATTTTGCCTTCATATCCCAAATAATCAGAATTCTACCATTTATTAATTTATCGGGTTTAGGGACGTCCCCTTTCTAGCACCAATAAAGTTGATGCTCCATAGGAAGCTCACAAAAAAGAGTACACTATATGACATTATGGTAACTATACTGCCTGACCTCCGCGAGCTACAGGATAAAACTACAAACTTATGCTGAATCATCTGCAGGCAAATATTGCTACTGAAGAGATTCGTTAATGTACAACATGAACTCATTTGGCCCTATTCTTATCTATTTAGTAAGTTTGAATGTAGCCCCGGTCATGCCAGTGGAGGACATTTATTAAACATTTACCTGATGCTTGGAATCAGTGGTGCTGTGGGCTACACCAATATTATACTCAGCAACATCTGATTTTGTGCATTAGGCATACAGTATATCAAAGTCAGAGCTTCTTGTTACCATGACAGGAACGATGAATTCAAGGTCTCAACGAGCCACTGGCCTTGCCTTTTTGTTCTGTGTTGCTTGTTCTAGTTAACATTTTAAAATCTGAGGGTTACAGAAGCACACCACATAATTGTGCTAAATCATCTTCTACAACTCTTGCTGCTGAAGAGTTTTCTTTTTTTGTTGTTGTTAACGTATGACATTGTCAGAGCTGCCTCCAGGTCCCAGCTCACAGAGGACCAACGCTAGCCGGTAGTAACGTGCAAAAGTCTTTATTTCCATTTTACAGTTTCCATTTTCAAGCCGCAGCGCGCAGCTCTACGTCTAGAAGCTAGACCGGCGAAGCTCCATCTGAGTCTCCGCCCCCTGTACACCAGTTTAAGACTCTAACCTTACTCCACCTCTTCCGTCTCTCCTTTCTCCTCTGGGTCCTTCTACCCCCCGGGGTCCCTTCCTTCCTGGACTCTTCTGACGCTGACGCTGACCCCCCTGACTCTTCTCCCTCCTTTCGGCGGGCTTTAGGACCTGGCTCCCTATCCGGGCTGCCAACTGCGCCGCCCTCTTGTACATTTGAACTTGGCGTGCGCGCCCAGTCTCCGACCTTCCTTTTGACCGTTTCCTCGCTCCCCGATGGAGGCGTGGCCAATCCTGACTCATGTCCTCCCGCTGGCGGTGAGCCGCCTGATCCCGATACCTGGGACTCCTCCCCCCTATTGCGCTCTGGTGGAGAAGCTGGTCCTGATTTCCAACTGCTGCTCTCTGAGTCCCCTCTGGCCCCTTCTTCCTGGGGTGTCCCCCTAGGCACCCCCCTTGCTCTGACCATGGGAGCCCCTTTCTGTGAATCCTCCGATTCGCTGGAAAGACTCAGAGACCTCGGACCGCTGTCATCGCTGACATTTCCTTCGGATTCCTCCCCCTCGCTCTCTATTTCCTCCCTTTCCTGTGCCTCTGCTCCTGAGCCCCTGACAGGCATGAACTTGGTTGCCTCGGTTCTTATCAGTTGAATATCATTTCATCCACAGCCTTTGGTCCTGATAAAAGTAGCGTCAGTGGAGGGCACACATTAAACATTTACTTGATGCTTAGTATGAGTGAGTCCATCGGCTGCGCCAACGTTATACTTGCAACATCTGCTTTCATATATTAGGCACAAAGCGTGTAAGGAAGTCGGGACTCCTTGATACCACCATGGCCAGGCTGAATTCAAGGTCTCAACTGGTTGCTGGAGTTGCCTTTTGGTTCTCTTTGTGGCATTGTGCCGAAAGTGGGAAGCTGTTGGTGTTGCCTCAAGATGGAAGTCACTGGCTGAGCATGCAAATGGTAGTGGAGATGCTTGCGCAGAAAGGACATGAGGTTGTGGTTGTGATGCCAGAAAACACTTTGGTCATGCAAACGTCTTCTGAGCATTTCACTGTTAGAACACATTCCGTGTCTTACACCCAGGAGCAGTTGGACGAATTTTACAGGGCAATAGGTGAGAATATTTTTAATAATGCTCACCTCCTGGAGAAGGTTGTTCAATTCTATAGAAATATATCTCGTAGTGTTTCCATGTATGTTTCTGCTTGTCGGCATCTTTTATACGACAAAGAACTCATCCAGTTCCTCCAGCAGAGCGACTTTGATGCTGTGTTTTCTGATCCTGTGCTCCCTTGCGGTCCAATCCTTGCTGAATATCTTTCCTTGCCTAGAGTCTACTTCTTGCGTGGACTTCCATGTCATTTGGACTTCCAAGCTGCTCAGTGCCCAAGCCCCATTTCTTACATCCCACAGGGTTTTACAACTTACTCGGATCATATGACATTTACTGAGCGTGTGAAGAATGTTTTAATGACTCAGTTCAATTCTTTAGTTTGCTACTTATTTTATGAAAAATATGAACAGCTTGCTACTGAGTTTCTGCAGAGGAAGATTACAGTCTTGGAACTTTTTAGTAAAACATCCCTTTGGTTGCTGAGGTATGACTTTGCATTTGATTACCCCAGACCTGTGATGCCCAACATGGTCTTTATTGGAGGGATTAATTGTGCCCAGAAGAGGCCATTATCCGAGGTTTGTAACACTTTATCATGACATTTGTAGTTATTTTATTAGTGTTACACCCGCTGTCTTTCTGTATGTCCACTATAGCAATTTATTGTAGCTCAGTGGTAGAGCTTTCCATCAGAAGATTCCAGGTCCCCTGGGGCATCTCCAGGTAGGGCAGGAAAAGACCCCTTTCTGAAGCCCAGGAAAGCAGCTTCCAATCCATGCAGAATATACTGAGCTACGCAGAACTGAGGTCTGACTCAGTAAATCGAGATTCCTATGCAGTTCTCTTTTTCTAGACAAAACAGTGCTGGGTGGGGCCGGGTCGCACAGAGGGTGAAGATTGCCCTCTCTGCCCTCCATTCTTCACCTCCAGGCGAGCAGAGGGGGGCATGACGTGACATCACAAAACACTGGGCCCCCTCCATGTGGGAGGCAAGGTGGCGCTCCTGAAGCCAGGGAGCAGGTGCTCTAGGATGCGGAATCAGGGGAGGATTCAACACCCCTTTTGAATACAAAAGGGAAATGTTGCAGGAAACCCACAGAATTGGGCAGGAGTCTCAGGAAGACATGCATTAAAGATTTATTTGAACTCATCAACCAAATATTTTGCTTCAGGACAATTGCTTATAGGTGGATATTTTAGATGGGGAGGATTGCTTCCTTCTCACATAGCTATTCACAAACTTGAACTGCCGACCTGAATGTAGAGGGGACTGGTTTAAATCAAAGCGATTTTTTAAAAAATCACAGAAAGGACCAGCTTAAACAATTACAACAAATTGACGATCTGAAAATCCAACTTTTTTTTTCAACAAACATGTCTACTAACTGGTTGCTATAACTTTTGAAATTAGTGATATTGTAGTTACCTGGTTCAGAATGCGAATAACAAACTTAGTTGGTCTCTGAGGTGCTACTGGAAGGAATTTTTTTATTTTACAGTGTGTGTTGTGGGGGGGGGAGAAGTGCCCTCCCGGCGGTGGCAGTGCTGCTGCTCAGCGGAATGGAGGTGGAACGGAGAGTGGCAGCAGCAAAGTCACAGAGCTCTTGATTTGTGGTGGCTGCAAAAAGGGGGTGGGGACACATGACTAAACTGGGGGGGGGCAGATAAATACCAGTTCAAGCCAATTGATGATGGGCAAAATAGAGGCTTGTGGGGTGTTTTTCTTTTCTTTTTGCAGAGACATGGTGTATATTTTTAAACAGAATTAACACTGGCTTCCAGTGCCAGGGCAGGCCTGCACAAGACATCCGTGCTCTTGTTGTTGTTGTTGAATATTGTTACAGTAGTTAGAGCCTTCAGATGTGTTTTTTGTTGTGCCTTCAGTGTGCAGCAGCATTTTGGTCACTGGAAATGAAATGGCTAGTTTGCATTCAGCTGAGCCGCATATACAGGTAAGGGGTATGAAAATAAAAGCCCCTCCTACCCAGAGGGGTACATGACAAACTGCCTTCCCCCAAAAATAAAGTGCACCAAAGACTCAGCTATACAGCTGCAAATAAAATGTTTAAGTGTGTTTTAAGTGTAATATACAATGTGGCACTAGATGGCAATAGTGAGCCTTATGGAAAATTCAACGTATTTTTAAAAACGCTTTAAAAAAAGCATTTTCAGAACAGTTTTTATATGTGTGTAGATTCTATCAAAGAAGCTTCCCTGTCAGCCGTGACTCCATTTTTGTACTGGGCCATTTTTCCTCAGTGGATTATCCATGGATTGGGAAAATCTGGATTAAATGTGTAGGAATTTGGGGCTGCCATTTTGTTAAGGATGATGTGTACACATTGAAAAACCTTGCTCACATAACTAAGAGCAAATGCACAGTAAACGGACATGTGGAGAAGCCCTTTATTTGTCTGGACATGTTCCAACTTGATTGGTAGATCATCGTTGCTTATTCTAGTTAAGATTTTAAAATCTGAAGGTTACAGAAGCCCACCACATAATTGTGCTAAATCATCTTCTACAACTCTTGCTGCTGAAAAGTTTTCTTTTTTGATGTTGTTAACGTATGGCATGAACTTGGTTGCCTCGGTTCTTATCAGTTGAATATCATTTCATCCACAGCCTTTGGTCCTGATAAAAGTAGCGTCAGTGGAGGGCACACATTAAACATTTACTTGATGCTTAGTATGAGTGAGTCCATTGGCTGCACCAACGTTATACTTGCAACATCTGCTTTCATATATTAGGCACAAAGCGTGTAAGGAAGTCGGGACTCCTTGATACCACCATGGCCAGGCTGAATTCAAGGTCTCAACTGGTTGCTGGAGTTGCCTTTTGGTTCTCTTTGTGGCATTGTGCCGAAAGTGGGAAGCTGTTGGTGTTGCCTCAAGATGGAAGTCACTGGCTGAGCATGCAAATGGTAGTGGAGATGCTTGCGCAGAAAGGACATGAGGTTGTGGTTGTGATGCCAGAAAACACTTTGGTCATGCAAACGTCTTCTGAGCATTTCACTGTTAGAACACATTCCGTGTCTTACACCCAGGAGAAGCTGAATGAACTTCTGAGTTCGATGACTGAGCATGCTCTTAAGAATCTGAATTTCCTAGAGAACATGGTACAGATGTATATAAACATATCTCAAGTTACTACCATGTTTGTTTCTGCTTGTCAGCATCTTTTATACGACAAAGAACTCATCCAGTTCCTCCAGCAGAGCGACTTTGATGCTGTGTTTTCTGATCCTGTGCTGCCTTGTGCTCCAATCCTTGCTGAATATCTTTCCTTGCCTACAGTCTACTTCTTGCGTGGACTTCCATGTCGTTTGGACTTCCAAGCTGCTCAGTGCCCAAGCCCCATTTCTTACATCCCAGAGGGTTTTACAAATTACTCGGATCATATGACATTTACTGAGCATGTGAAGAATGTTTTAATGTCGATGTTAGCTTCTTTATATTGTTACTCATATTATGGAAAATACGAACATCTGGCAACTGAATTTCTGCAAAGGAAAATTACACACTTAGAACTTTTTGGTAAGGCATCCATTTGGCTAATTAGACAAGACTTTGCATTTGATTACCCCAGACCGCTGATGCCCAACATGGTCTTCATTGGAGGGATTAACTGTGCCCAGAAGAAGCCATTATCCAAGGTTTGCAATTCTTTATGGTGAAATTGTTGTTTATTTGCTGCCGTTCGTGAACTTCTGGCACTTGCCTTATCCTTCATGAATGATATTTCCTATTGTGCATCTCCTTAAGTGTCAGGACATAGACATCCTAGTTGCTCCATTGATGGAACAAAGCTCTTTTTTTTTCATTACCACCAACTCTTTAGTGCAAATGAAGTGGTAGATTCCAGCAATAATAATTTTAGAGAAGAGCTAAGGCACTTTCCGGTTCGTCCATGCACCAAAAACTCTGTTGTTCCAATTAATTGTTCAAAACTGAAAAGCCTGTTATCTTTACTGCTTTTTGAGTGTCCATGTTGCTTCAGACCTGCAGGGGAAGGGAATTGCGCCTGAAAGGCCCAAGGAAGAAACTGGTTAGGCTGGTACTTTTACGGCTGAGTTCTACCCCCTAACCGCCACGGACTGAGCCAGAGACATGTTCCCCATCAGGTATCTGTTCTGCCCCTGAGCTATGGTACTGTCCTTTGCTATACTGATCACCTACCTAACTGCTGAAAATGCCATTTAGCAAGCTGAGGGTTCGTGAAATCTGCTGTGAGAAAAACAGAAAGTGTGTTTGGATAGGAGAAACAGTCCCTCACATAGCTAGAAGGAGTTTTGAGCTGTTGCTTAGATGCAAAGGTAGAAGCAGAAATGCTAGCCTAGCATTGCTTACAGTGATGCAGGTATTTTCTTTCTTTCTTTCTTTCTTTCTTTCTTTCTTTCTTTCTTTCTTT
>JAXCMG010000199.1:319409-334999 GCA_034642415.1 Podarcis siculus | reverse complement strand
TTTCTTTCTTTCTTTCTTTCTTTCTTTCTTTCTTTCTTTCTTTCTTTCTTTCTTTCTTTCTTTCTTTCTTTCTGTCATAACCCCTGCGTAAACTGTGGGCTTACTGCATGCAACTGAGCAGATAGTCAGGAAGGTCATCCAATCTGCAAGAGGAGAAACATATGTATGGTATCTTTGCTAATCTACCTTCAAGAACTGTAGTCACCCTTATTTGAAACCCAAGAATTGTTCAGGTGAGCAGCAAAATGTAGGGGATGCAGTGATAAGGAAACCACCCATGTGACACACACACACACACACACACACACACACACACAGCTTCCACACCGTCAGCAACTGTGGTTTTGTACTTGGTCATTTTTACTTATCCAGTTATTTAGGAAGTGGGAAATCTAGATTATATGGAAATTGGGGGGATGGTGCTGGCTTTTTGCTCAGAATGATGTCAAATGGAGATTGCAAAAAACTCTACTAATACACATGACTAACAGAAAATTGACAGTAAACTCCTGTGTGGAGCCGTTTGAGTATTTCCCAAGTGATCCCTGGATTGTACTGCTTATTCTTAGTATTTTTTTAGTTTGAGTACAGTGGTACCTCGGGTTAAGTACTTAATTCGTTCCAGAGGTCCATTCTTAACCTGAAACTGTTCTTAACCTGAAGCGCCACTTTAGCTAATGGGGCCTCCTGCTGCCGCCGCGCCGCTGCAGCACGATTTCTGTTCTCATCCTGAAGCAAAGATCTTAACCTGAAGCACTATTTCTGGGTTAGCGGAGTCTGTAACCTGAAGCATATGTAACCTGAAGCGTATGTAACCCGAGGTACCACTGTACTGTATTTGATTTTTAAAAATAATAGTTTTATTTGCTGGCTAAAGGGTTTTGGGGGTTTATTTTATTTTATTTTGTTTTGTTTTATTTATTCAATGTGTATACCACCCTTCTTCTGAAGACTTCATGGTGGTTCACAGCATAAAAATACAGAATAATACCACAAAATACATAACATAACAAAACAAGAACAAAACCCAAACAAACCAATAACCCTGATTCCACAAAAGGACATAGACTGTTAATTAGCCAAAGTCCTCGTTGATAAAGAATGTTTTTGCCTGGCACCTAAAAATGTATAATGAAGGCACCAGTTGACATTCCACAAACAGGGAACCACTACAGAAAAGGCCCGTTCTCATGTTGCCACCCTCCTGGTCTCTCGTGGAGGAGGCACATGAAGAAGTACCTCAGAAGATGGTTGCAGGATCTGAGTCGGTTCATTCTGAGATAGACAGACCTTGAGGTATTGTGGTCCTGAGCCATTTAAAACATCAACTCAGTTGACATTGCTCTTATAATTGGATATACAGTAGTACCTCGGGTTACATACGCTTCAGGTTACATATGCTTCAGGTTACAGACTCCACTAACCCAGAAATAGTGCTTCAATAGAGGCCCCATTAGCTAAAGTGGTGCTTCAGGTTAAGAACAGTTTCAGGTTAAGAACGCACCTCCGGAACGAATTAAGTACTTAACCCGAGGTACCACTGTATGGGCTATTTGTCCTGACAAGAGGTTCAGCAGAGGCAACAAATTAAACATTTACTTGATGCTTAGAATCTGTGATCCTGTGGGCTGCACCAGTGTTTTATTCTGCAACATCTGCTTTCATACATTAGGCACACAAAGCGCATAGCGAGTTCAGGGCTCCTTGATTCCGTGATAGGAAGGATGAAGGTCTCATCCAGCTGCTGCTGGCCTTGCCTCTTGGTTCTGTTTGTGGCGTTGTGCTGGAAGTGGGAAGCTGCTGGTAATGCCACAGGATGGAAGTCACTGGCTGAGTACCGAAGTGGTAGTAGAGACGCTTATGCAACAGGCTAGCCTGCAGACTCCTTATCACCCAATCCAGGTTGGCTTGCAAAACCGACCTTTGACCAAGATTTAGACATTCCACACTGCCTTAATAAATGTGTCACAGAAAATAAATATTTGCAGAAGAAGATAGGGCTAAAGGCTCACAAGAGGCTTTGTTTCCTGTGCTGTTCGCAATGGTTTTTTTACATTCATTTCATTTTGGGTTAGAATTATGCCACAATGCAACCAGCAAGAAGATTTCTATGCGTCAAGGCATTTGTGTTTTGCTTACTCTCTTTTTCTGGAGACTTACGGATGGAGGAAAGGTGTTGGTAATACCCCATGATGGCAGTCACTGGCTCAGTATCCATCCAGTTATGGAACATCTTCAGCAGAGAGGACACCAAGTCGTTGTCGTTGCTCCTGAGACGAATTTATGGATAAAGTCATCTGTACATTATACCTTGAAAACCTTTGCCGTGCCCTACTCAAAGGAATACTTGAAAGCAGAATTCCAAAAGCTTGGTCACAGGATTTTTGCACGTCAGCCTTTCCTGGAAAGAATGACTGGGACATTTTCAAGAATAAGAAATATTACAATGCTTCTATATAATAATTGCAAGCAGCTTTTATACAACAAAGAGCTGATTTCTTACCTTAAAGAAACCAAATTCAACGTTGTAGTTATGGATCCAGTGTTTCCATGTGGGCAGATCTTGGCTGAGTATTTATCCCTTCCTTCTGTTTACTACTTGCGGGGAATTCCATGTGGTTTAGACTTTGTGGCAACACAGTGTCCAAACCCACATTCTTATGTCCCAAAATTTTTCTCGGGCAATACAGATCACATGAACTTTAAACAGAGAGTGAAGAATTTTTTAATCGGCTCGCTGGAATTCATGATATGCTATTTTCTTTATTCACCCTATGGAACACTGAACAAGGAATTCCTGCACCAAGATATGACAGTAGCAGACCTTTATAGTCAAGCATCAATTTGGCTTCTGCGCTATGACTTTGTTTTTGAATATCCCAGGCCTATCATGCCCAACATGGTCTTCATTGGGGGTATAAACTGTGCAAAGGAAAATCCACTAACTCAGGTTGGAATCCACCTCTCCACTCCCCCTTAATGAGACGGTTCAAAAGTTTAAAAATGGAGGATGAGAAAGGGATTAGGACTGAGATATTTCAGTAGATTGGAAAAGTTAATAGCATGGTGCCATTTCCCTTTTGACATAATATCAGAATGTCTGCGGCCATACTACCCTGAACACGCCCGATCTTGTCTGGACTCGGAAGCTAAGCAGGGTCAGGCCTGGTTAGTACTTGGAAGGGAGACTTAATATTGGAATCAAGAGGCACAATGCAATTACCAAGCAGCAGATTTAAAATAATATGCACAGAGGCCCTGGGCTTATAAATCCTAATGCCTAATACCTTAGCTGAGCTTAGCAAACTGCCTTATTATATCATATTTATGTCAGCCTGCTAACTTGCTTTGCTGATGTGGAAAACTTTATTGTGTATGATTATTATTTATTATTTTTATTGGTTGCTGTACTTATTGCATTTGTGTTTTCTGTTGTTTTCTGTGATGACTTCTGGGATGAAGAGCAATTTAGAAATATCCTAAATGAATGAACGCATATGATATGTTGTTACAGAGATTCCTGAAATTCAATATCCTGACCAATGTCTAAGACTGAATGTGAGGGCAGGTGGACCATTAGGCTGGTCTAGGACAATTCTTCTCAGGGGCAAAAGACAAATGTAAGCCAGGGTAGGGGAGAGAGGAGGAGGAGGAGGAGGAGGAGGAGGAGGAGGAGGAGGAGAGGCTGCCGCTATTACAGTAGTGGCAAAACAACAACAGCAAAAGTAAGTGGGGGGAGAGGAAGAGTCCCTGCTGGGGAGGGCAGAGGAGGGGGGGGGCAACAGGAGGGCCTCCACAGAAGGATTTGTTCTGGATCTGACACTGCCCCCCCACAACAGATCTGGTCCTAGAAATGGTCTAATGTTCACACACACACACACACACACACACACACACACACACACTTACCCAGCAAAGGTTACTTTTTCTTTTAGCTTTTTGGGAGAGATGAAAATATTCCCACGTGACGCAGAATTCTGACCAAAAGTTTGTTTGTTTGTTTTGCCTAGGAATTTGAAGCCATGGTAAACAGTTCTGGCGAACATGGCATTGTGGTGTTTTCCTTGGGTTCAATGGTTTCTGAAATTCCAATGAAAAAAGCTATGGAGATTGCTGAAGCATTTGGAACAATACCTCAGACGGTAAGAAGGAAAAATGGTAACCTCTATTCACATAGGATGTTAAATATTTTGGTTCATTTTGCATGTGTTGCTGTCTGCTTTAAAAGTGGCTCCGAAGCTGAAGTTGACACACAACCCTTTGCCTCAGTCCAACAAGCAATCTTGCAGCTTGTCACAGCATGAACTGGGAAGCTGTTCACATACAGCTCTTTAGAAATATTGCCATGGTAATTTAGATGCCAGCTGCTGGCTCAGACCCTGCTCAAAAGCTCCGCACAGCTACAGCTGATATTGCTGCAAGAAGACAACAGGGGAACAAGATGTGAGTAGTTCCCTGACAGTTGTCATGTTTGGCTGCATTCCAGATAAAGCTGCCAGAGTTGAGCCCTCGGCGGGTTCCCCTAATTGTACAGCAACCGCAAGTGGAACAATGCAGAAAACCCTGCTGATCTTCATAACCAACATTCTGCAACTAAATTTCAGATCATATGGACTAGGTCTTGTTTCTTTAAGTTGGGGAGGGTGGGCTAAAAGATTATCCATGCACACCACCTCAAATCCAGAGGCTAGAGACATCTATTGGGAAAAGTTTTAGTGATGATAGATTGTAGTATAGCCGTGTCAACTAATCTATTACCAGTCCAGAAACTGGTGAAAGTTTGCCGCCTCCTGCATTTTTTTGCTACCATAACATGAGACTTCTTTCCTCATTCCTCTGAGAATACAGCTCCTTCACTGCTAAGAAGTGAAAGGAGTCAATAATAAATGGATTTCCCAAACTTTCCTCATCCTTCTTGGAAGTAAGAAATTGCTGCTTTAGCGGCCTCCATCCTGTTGCCCTTTCTCAGACTTCCTAAACCTGGTGCTTCCAGATGCATTTGACTACAGTTCCCTTCTGCCCCAGCCAGCCTGGCCAATGGTCAGGGAAGATGGGAGCTGTAGTTCAGAACAACTGGAGGGTATCACGGTGGTGTGGAAGAAACCATGTTGCCGTGGTAATATAAAAATAGGCTCTGTCAGTGCCTGGATTATTTATTTATTTATTAAATAATTTTTTGTTAAGTTTCAAAAGAAAAGGAAAGAAATGGTTTACAAAATTCTACAAAAGATACAGTGGTACCAAACAGGATCTGATGAAAATATACAAATTCTTTATAAAATCATAGATCGCTGTTGGACAAAAACGGACATTAAATAAAACCAAAATAAATAAATTACAGGTAAGTGAATGTGTGGGAGGTAGTGACTGGAGCTATTTATAGCACAGACATAATGGTTAAACAAGAGAAAGTTACAAAACGTAGACCCTGTTATACCAAGGGAAAGTGATTAAAGTATTCAAATGCCCTGAGTCACTGAGCCATATTCATTTCTAGGCTGAGGGTGTCCTTGGCCATGTTTCTCTTTGCTTACAACTGAAATGAAGTCAAACTAAACAAATACAAAATCTTCCTTCTTTCTTTGGCCCCTAAGGACTCTCGGCTTATTAGTTAGTTTTTCTAGCAGGGCAATATCACACAGAAAGATTGGCCCCATCTATTTTCCCCCAAAACTGTGGTGGTCATTAATAAGCTGCAATAAGCAGCTGTATTATCAGAACTTTGTGCAAATTGTGCAAGTTTTGATTACCCTCAAATATAAGGGTAAAAATAAAAGGGCTAATTGAGATGTTAGGATAATGTGGCGGCTTAAGATCTTATCCATTTCTCTGAATGCTGTTGCTGATAATTCTTGCACTCTAACACAAACCCCACCATAGATGGCTGTATGGCCCAATTTCTGAACATCCCCTCCAGCACCTTGGGTAAGCTGATGAATTTATATACAAGAGTCCTCTAGTACATTCAGCTGATATATTATGAAAAGGAGCTTTTTCCCCATGGTAAACCAAATATATTCAGTTATGTCACATTATAATCTGTCTTCCAGGACATTCTTAAACCTGTTTGGTGTCCGGGATCATATTTGAGGAAAGCTTTTAAATATTTGAAAGTATTCCCTTTGAATATTGTGAATAAATAATTCTTATTATTTTTCAGTTTCTGGATAATCATGACACTAATTCCATATTACTTTATCCTAGCCTGAGATCCCATGCAGACTCAGACCATTACAGACTTATGGTCATGATTACATGCTATTTTATGAGATAAATGATTGAGAGTGGTTTGTGTTTTGGTTTTTTGTAAGCTTTTACATTTTTTTGAAGTCACAGAGAGTGCGCAATATTCTTTGTTTCTGTTTATATTTGCCTAACTTAGGGCGAAGCATTTGCAGTGAATTATCTTCCCTCTGCTATCTACTGAAATGTGTTGGATTTAGACACAAGACCTGGATTCAAATCCTAGCTAACTCTTTGGCCTGGTTCACACGTCATGGCAAGGCAAACTATGTGATGGCTCCCGAAGAGGAACTCACACATGTTTTGCTCCTTGTTGGTTTTTTAACCTGAGCTTGGCATGGCAGCTAAGCCAAGGTTTGGCATAGCATGTCATCTGAACTGAGAATTGTAGCTAAGGTCTCTGTTCCTTAACTACATTCTGTAACCAAGGTCTGTCCACATAGTTTCCTGGTTTGGATGAAATAAGGTACCATGGTTAATCTTGGCTTGATTTCTTGTGCTAAGAAGGGAGTAGCAAAGGGGTTGCAAGCAGGGGCAAAAGGCTTGTTAGTATCTCAGCCTGTGAAGCTGAGATATGATCATCCAAACACAGCCACTGGGTGTTAAGTAGACCTGAATTCTCCATCAGTAAATTGGGAATAGTACTGCTCTAAGGATAGTTGATATATGTTATTCAGTTTTGGATAAAGAATAGGACTATAACCTTTTAAAAATGTATTAATTTTAGTCCATTCTTTTAAAAATATTTATTATTTATTTAATTGAAATCATATTATTCAATAACATGTTTAAAAAGAAATAAATAAGACATAATACAATTGCATAAAAATAAAAATTAAACACACACAAAATAAAAGGATACAAATATGCATTCACAACCCCTGGGGAAAATAATAAGTATTGATATTTCATTCTTCAGTTAAACTTATGTATGGGTAAAAACTAGAAGTGCACTTTCATTCTTTTATATACAGGCAGTACCTTATTTATTTGTTGTTAACCGATATCCCACCTTTCCAACTAATGGGGCTCTTCAAAGAGGCATTGCACCCTACGTAAGAGATATCAGAGAATGCTTGTTCAAGTGCAATTTGTAGTTTTTGTACATGTTTGAAGTGTAAAAATACATTTTCTAATCTATGTGTTTCCTTCCTCGTGAAGGTGCTATGGAGATATACAGGAGAAACGCCCCCCAATCTTGCAAAGAACACAAAGCTTGTGAAGTGGCTACCGCAAAATGATCTGCTTGGTATGTCTGGGGCAGGAATTATGTTGTTGTCTCTAACCAGCCCTTAGTGCTGCTTCAATGCCATTAGCCTCTTAACAATACCATGAGAGAGTGTATCTAAATACTGTTTAGCAAAGTGTAAAGTAATGTGATGTCGGATGGACATGCTCCCACATTGCTCTTGGTCATGTAGACTCATAGCAAAGCCCTGTAGCTGCAAAAGCTGGGCTAGGAAAAGAAAACCCTGCCTGGCGCTTTATGCTCATAGTGTGCATAAAAAAATAAGGAAATGGTTGAAAGGACAGTGGGCACAGATGCCAAAATGTGAGCCATGAAATAGGGGTGAGGGGAAAATTTGATTCAGTTCGCATTTAAAGGCAAGCTTACTTCATTCGCACTATCCAAAACAATCTGTGAACTGAATCACAGCTGTCCTTCAAAATTCACACTGCTCTGTATTCCGCAATGCAGGTAATGTACAAAATGTATATACTATGGTGAGGCATGCATAAAAATGCTGAAAGTAGTGAAAATAACCTACAGGAATCCATTATATTAGGAGAAATTCACACTAAAACATTGGCGAGTTTTCATGATGACTAATAATAATAATAATAATTGCAAACTGGCATAGAAGTATGGAGAACTGAACGTAAGACTGGTAAGATGAGAAACTGGGAGAAACCAAAACTGACTGATTTGCTCATCCTTACCCATAACCACTTGCTGGAGTGAAAATTGCATTCAGTTCTATTGAAAACAATGACTGACCAAAGTACCATTGGCTTTAATGGAATTGAGCACCAAACTAGACAGGATACTGGAGGCAGCTGATATCCTGCTTTCTACAGGTGCACGCTTGGTCCCAAGAGGATGGGACTCCCTGTCCATCACTTGATGTTCAGTTCTGCGTCTCTACGTGTCCCACATCTGACATTACATGTGGTGTCAAATATGGGGCAGGTGGGTGTGGTTTGAAGAAAATAGCCTCATGGGCCAAATCTGGTGGGTCAATTCTGGCTCTCAGGCCAAAGGGTCTCCACCCTTTGTATTGAATAGAGGGATTAGGGATGGAGAACCCAAGCCTCTTTATCTGGCCTTCAGGACTCAAGACAGGCCATGCCCCCAGGCCACATCCTTCACTGGCCCTACTCTGCACCCTACCTGCCTGGACTGGGCCCTTGAACTGTGATAGCACCTCTTCCTTGCCTGGATGGAGAGTGGCAGGACCCACCACTGGTCTGAAGTCCTAGAAGGCTGTCCATGAAGGAAGGTGACCCTTTGGCTGACAGAGGGTCCCCACCCCTGGCCTAGATGGCCTAGAAGGGGGCCACTTCTCTCCTCCCACAGTTCTGTACCATCCTTCTGAAGGACATTTTGCTAGACTGTACATAACTGTCCAAGGAGATCAGCTTAATCATATAGCTGTTTAATTTGAACTTCAGTTGGCTGCTTCCATAAAAATGCAGTTTTAAAACTTGGCCTAGATACGTTGTCGTTAGCAGAATGATAAACCTGTTGGTATTTCTCCACCTCCTGCTCTTTCCTCAACAGCTCATCCAAAAGCCAGAGCCTTTATCACTCATGCTGGCTCCCATGGGGTCTATGAGGGAATCTGCAATGCAGTACCAATGGTGCTGATGCCGCTTTTTGGAGATCAGATGGACAATGCAAAGCGGATGGAATCTCGAGGAGCAGGAGTGACTCTGAATGTAGTTGAAATGACTTCCAAGGATTTATCTGATGCACTGAAGGCTGTTATTTATGATAAAAAGTGAGTAATGAGTGGTACAAAATGAGTGGTACAAAACTCATTTTAGGGTTGGCCCAAAGTACATTTAAAATCAGAATATGCAAGGAAGTATACCATGGAAATATACCATGGAAAATTTCTTTCTTCTTTTCTTCAGTGCATTGTTGTCTTTCTCACTGGCAGTTGTTGGTTATTCAGAGGGAATAAAATAATGTCTGGTGACCAGGTGTGTAGCTAGGCAGGGGCGGGGGGAGCGTTCTGCCCCGGGCGTGGGGGGGGTTGTAGGGTGCCACGGGGGTCTGTTGGGTGGCAGGGGGGCTGCTGGGGGTGGACTTCCTGGTGGGATGGGAGCTTGAGGGCAGCACGGCGGTTGCTTGGTGATTCAGGCCCTGCCAGGGGGCAGAGCCACTGCTTGTCATTGAAATCATCGGGGGTTGCTACCCGGCTGCTGGTGACAGGTGAAGAAGAAAGTCTCTTCTTAACAACCCCTCTGTTTTTACTGCTTTGATTCTTTATCGGGACTCTGGGTCCTCTACAGTAGTGGTTTTAAAAATGTCTTCTCTCAGACCGTGGCATTCTCAGAAGCTAATCAGAGCATTATCAATGAAAAGTTAAGTAATGGCAACGTTCTGTAAAAGAAAGCTTTCACTACAATGAGCAGCTGCAAGAGAGTTTGGAGTATCTTCTAACAATAAGTGGGGGCAGGGGGGAGGGCCAAGAAGCCGCGCCAGTGCTCCAGGTGAGCCAAGTGCCCTGCACAGGAGTTTCCAGGGGTTCCTTCACAGACAGGTTGATCTGGAAAGCATTCCATAACCGTCACAAACCACTGTCCTGCACAATATTCCATCTCTGCTCCTTGGCAATGCTGTTTCTGCCAAGGGTAGCCAGCAAATCTGCCGTTTGTTATTATACCCTCTGCTGATTCATACCATCCTACTTCCAGTTTACGCAGTCACTGAGGGGCAACTGAAGGGAATGGAAAAGGATGTCCTTGGAGGAACTGTCAGGAAGCAGCAGTGAAGGCAGGGGGCATCTCCCTCCACATTGGGGAGTGGCCCTGTTCTTGACTACCTGCCAGCTCCTGCTTCCCTCAGCAGGCCACATTCTGCTGAGTGAGATCAGCAGACTGCTCAGTGACTGAGATCATCCCTCCTCCAACTGCCACCTGCTGGTGGCCACCAGTATCATCAGTTGCCCCACAGAATTTCCTGGACACTGCATCATTCTCCATTTTTATCTCCAAGGACCTGTGATTAGCAGCAGCTGTCACATAGGAGACAGATAGCTATGTGAAAGATCCACCAGAGAAAAATTAGGGTTCAGCTACTAAAAGCACCGGAACTCTGGCCTCAGTCACCCTGTATAAGCTGTATACCGAAGTGTGTGCATCTGCACCCACAGGAACAGGGGAGGGGTTTGCATCCCATGTCCCCAGTCTCTCAGCACGTCCAGCCTCTACACAATGGAGGTCTCAGCTGCTCAGGGGATCCACATTTGTAATGGAAAGGTAACCTCAGTAATATAAACTAGAGAACAGTATCAACCCCACTTGGATTTCAAATGCTTTGGAAATCTGCTTCTATGCTGTGTGTTTTATTTCCCCGTAATATTTATTTCCTAAAGAGGTTCTTTTCTTTTAGGTATAAAGAGAACATCCAGCGTCTCTCAGCTCTCCACCTGGACAGGCCCATTGAACCTCTTGACCTTGCGGTGCATTGGGTGGAGTTTGTGATGAAGCACAAGGGGGCTCCCCACTTGAGGCCGGCAGCACATGACCTCAACTGGATCCAGTATCACTCTCTTGACGTCATTGCCTTCCTCCTGGCTGTTGTACTCCTTGCCCTATTTATCTCACTGAAGTGCTGCCTGTTTTGCTGCAGAAAGTGTTGCTGTAAAAGTGGAAGGATGAGCAAGAAAAGCAAATCAAAATCACACTGAAATGGGGTGGAGCATGTAAGATGAAGAGGAACAGAAGAAATTGGGTCCTGCTCTTTGGGTTCAGAAGGCAGAGGTAGCCAACATGATGTCCTCCAGAGGTTTTGGATTACAACTCCCATCAGACCTAGCTAGCATGGTCAGAGATGACAGGAGCTGTGGTACAAAATATCTGGCGGGCACTATGTTGTCTACCCCTCCCAATTTGCAGGAGCTCTTAAAAACACATACATGATGATTTGCAAGGTCACTTCCATGCCTATATATGAATTCAAACTATTTTAGTCAATGAACAAGCAATTTGATAGCCAAGGGACTTGTGAACTTCCATACAGATCCCACAGTTCTGTAGTCAATTGATCTGTTGGGGAATCAATTGTTTGCATAACTTATCTTGAACTGATGGGTCGAGGTCCACACATGGGGTTAGTGGTGCCACCAGCGTTTTTGAGGGAGGTTTATTTTAACAGGAAGAGAGAGATGGAAAACACAATGTTCAGATAGCAGAGAAAGGAAGCTGGGCTACCTTTAACAATTGAGTGAGAGAGTGGACTCTGACAAGTGGAGCGCATTGCACAGGGTTGATAAAAGCTGCTTATGGGAATGCCGCCTTCCATAGGAACCCCCTGCCCCCTCATGCTGGAAAGAGAAGAACAAGGCGTGGCCTTATAATGCCAATAAATATAAGGAGGAGGAAGACAGGCATGTGCAATATATTTAAAGTGGAACCTGCTTTGCTGGTGGACCTGAGAAGGTTGGCTATTAATGGTATACATGAGCCATTCCCGTGTTAGTTGAGTGGGCTACTGGTGTCTAAAGTCAATCCAACTCCAAGCACTTTCAAAACATAAATGCCGTCACAGATGACCCTCTCCCTTTGAAATGGCAGCACAGCCGGGTTTGTTGGCTGCAAGTGTTAATTAGAACATTAGAACAAACTCCTGTTTCCCCTCCTACTTCAGAAATGTTGTTGTGACAGCATCTCCTGTAATATTCAGAAGACAGTGAACATCCTTGTGAGCACCTTACTAATACTGCTGGTTTGGCTATCTATAAGGGGCCCTTTTCAGAAACATCCTGTACACAGAAACAGAAGGCCAGTGGTCCATTTAATCCAGCATCCTGTTTTCATGGTAGTCACTTTGGATACCCGTGGGAAACTGGCAAGCCAGGACCCAAGACCAAGAGCCCTCTCCCCTCCTGTGGGTTCCAGCAACTGGTATTCAGAATTATTACAGCTTCCACCCATGGAGACAGAGCAGGGCCATTATGGCTAGTGGCCATTGGGAGTCTCCTCCTTCTCCTCCATGAACATGTTTGATCCTCTTCTAAAGCCATCCAGGTTGGTGGCCGCACTGCCTCTTGGGGGAGGGAATTCCATAGTTTAACTATGAGCTGTGTGAACAAATACTTTATCTGTTCTGAATCTTCCAATATTTGGCTTCGTTAGGTGTCCATTATGTCTAGTCTTATGAGACAGAGACAGATATTCAGAAACTTGGAACAATAATTTTGTGAGAATCTTGCATTGCAGGAGGTTAGATTAGATTACCCTTGGGGTCCTTTCCAACTCTAAGAATCTATGATGTTTAGTTGGAATCTCCTTTATTGTGTCCTGAAGCCATTGGTTTGAGTCCTACTCTCTGGATCAGGAGAAAACAAGCTTGCTCCATCTTCCATGTGACAGCTCTTGATATTTGAAGATGGCTATCATATCTCCTCTCAGTGTCCTCTTTACTAAGCTGAACATACCCAGCTCCTTCAACCGTTTCTCATAAGGCTTGGTTTCCAGACCCTTGACCATCTCGGTTGCCCTCCTCTGCACATGTTCCAGCTTGTCAATATCCTTCTTAAATTGTGGCACAGGTGTGGTCTGACCAAGGCAGACTAGAGTGGTACTCTTACTTCCCTTGATTTGAACACTATACTTCTGTTGATGCAGCCTTGAATGGCACTAGCTTTTTTTCCTGCTGTATCACACTGTTGACTCATGTTAAGCTTGTGGTCCTCTAAGACCCCAAGATCCTTTTCATATATACGACTAGCAAGCCAGGTGAAACTCTAATTAGGCCAGCAGCTGCACCGTGGCTAGGTTACCTGGAAGAAAAATGACCAAATGCAAGTATTATTCAGATAAATCAGTCTCCTAACTGTATTTAACATACCTTCAAAGTGAGAGTTTCTCCCCCATTTGAAATCACTGTGCCATGCTAATTAATTAAACTCTGCTGATCTCTGTGACTGCTGTTCTGCAAATAAATCTCAAATAATATTGTGTAGTTCTTCTTTCCTTAAGTTGAAGCGTGCATGACAGATCATTCATGTTGAATGCTTGAAATATGGTGACTGGGAGCATGTATGGATAGGTAGTGACAGATCTGATATCCAGTCAGAACACAATAGAAGCACAGATTGCCAAAGGAACAGCTTCTATAACGCATGTGTATCTTTTTCAATTGTTGCAGGGAGCGCAAATGCTTTTACTTCCACTAATTCATCTGTTGCAGGAAAAGAACATTTTTTAAGTTTACCTTTTCCTTTCTTTATTTGGTTATATACAATGCACCCTGATATTTGGTTATATACTATGCACACCAATCCAGTATTATAGCCCCTTCCCCCAGTTTGAACAGTCACTCTCCATTTCCTGCAGTTAACTACTAGTCCCTTGAAGAGGACAAGGTATTGATTGCCCTTCTATTGTAGGAGCTAGACCAGGGGTCAGGAAGGTTTACTGGCCAGGGGCTGGATCACTCCCATGGACCAAGACCGTGTGTGTGTGTGTGTGTGTGAGAGAGAGAGAGAGAGAGAGAGAGAGAGAGAGAGAGAGAGAGATGTGGAAAATGAAAAAGTTGCTCTGATGGATGCATTTGTCGTTGAAGAATAATGCTACACTATTTACTATGTCCAGTAGGTGGTGGTAGAGGTATTTTTTTTAAAAAAAAAATTCAGCTATGCAGTTGCACACTTCTTTTCCCAGTTTTGCAAAATGTGGCTTTAAAAACAAACAGGGCTTCCTCAAAATACTTAGGTGTAGGGAAAAGCCTGAGCATACCATGCCCCATGCATAATGTTGGTATATGTCTCTTCTCTGCCTGTATACAAGCTGTACATGTATATCATGTGTACACACAGCAAAACTGATGTGCCTTGATCATCACAGGTGCTGAACTGCATGTAGTTTGCCCACCTTTTCCGGCTTTCCATGTTTGACACGGCCCTTAGTTTTCTTTTTGGTTAAAAACAGCTTTGGTAAATTGTGTTTTTACTTTGGGAGTAAGCTGTCTGTAACTCATGGCACTTCGAGACTGTTCCTATTTTGTGGGTGGGATTCAATCACACTGGCAAATTCAGGTTGCACAGTTCAATTGAATTTGGAGCTCTTGAGCTACAAACCACCTTCCAACAAAAAACAAAACAAAACCCCAGACTTTTGTAGCAAGGAAAGTGACAGGAAAATGCACTGTAAAGTTTGAGACAATTGCTTGATGTGTTTGCCAGGGAGGTTAGACAACCTATCAGGATGAATGCTCAGTCAACAGACCGTCTGAAAGTGACCTCAGTGAGGATTGCTGTGGATAAATGTGCTAAAAATTGCGAAGCATGTCACAACTGAGCTGTCTAGGCTAGCTCCCAAACAGAGCACATCAAATCTAGTTCTTTATAACAAAAAAGTATCTATGTGTACATTAGACAAACACGTAAGAACATACTTTCTGATAGGTCTGTCAAGAAATTGGATCGTTAAGCATGAGTGAAAGCAAAGTAAACTAACTCTTACATTGCTAATCAATCCACAATTGGTGAAGGTTCAGTATCCCATTTGACTTCCAGCTGAAGCAGTGAAACAATGCCTTCTGCTCAGTGGCGTAGCGTGGGTTGTCAGCACCCGGGGCAAGGCAAGTAATTTGCGCCCCCTAACCCATGGATTTGCGCCCCCTAACCTGTGGATTTGCGCCCCCTAATCCATGGATTTTCCCTAACCCCAGATGTTGCGCCCGGTGCGGCCGGCCCCCCCCTGCACCCCCCACGCTACGCCACTGCTTCTGCTACCCTAGGAAAGGTCAAAGAATCTTTTCAATTTCCAGTTCACTCTGCAGTGGTTCAGACTACATAGACATAGAAAACTGTTCTGGGATCTCAATCGCAAGAAAGATAACGCAATGGAGTGTTATTGTTGCAAAAGCTTTCCTGGACTCATGCATCAGTTATGAAGGCCACCGAGTTTTGTTACGTGTATGAGTCCCCCCCCCCTCACCCTGCCCCACTCCCTCAAAATATTTGTTTGCAATGACTGAGACAGGATCGGGGCCCTTCTCATGTTTGCTTAGAAAATAAAAGCCAAAATTCATACCTATGTGAGCCCTTCATAAGCCTAGCGTATGACTACATTTTGTAACCAATACGCTGCAACTTCACAAGCTGCAGCAA
>JAXCMG010000199.1:231194-309547 GCA_034642415.1 Podarcis siculus | reverse complement strand
TCCTTCATTTGCATACAAAACTATCCAATCACTGAACGTCACTTTTCGATCCTTCATTTGCATAACTATCTACAGTATCCCCCTGCTGGCCCAGGGTGAGAACTTCAGTACATAACACCAGCAAAGTAAATAATTGAGTACAGCACAATAGAAATCAGTTATATGAATTCAGTCCACAAGTGATAGCATTGAACCTCTTGAATGTAATTCATTGTAATTCAATTGATTCTTTGTTCAATGAAAGCAACCTTAAGGTTCATTAGAGATTGTCCTGGGAGGTGAAATGTTCCCTTACTGGCTTTTCTATATTGTCATTTCTAATATCAGACTGGTAAATCCAATGCCCTTTTACAATGTGTTGAGGGGTGTTATTGAGTTGTTTTTGTTTTGATTGTGTATTTTGGGTTTTTTATGTTGTGATTTTATCCTGTGAGCTGCCCTGAGACTGAAGGTACAGGGCAGTATACAAAATTAATTAATACTGGTGATTTCCGCGTGATATAGGATGGAAGTGTAAGTTTGAATCTGCATCCTGAGCTCATTGCTCATCATCTGCTTTTCTGGTGGGGGAAGAAACATTTAATGAGATGCAGATTTTTTCAGAAAAAAAGGTAATTAGAAGTATTACAGTACAAGAACACTTTAGTTTCAAAATGCAGGAGGAAAGTGAGGATATGTGCTTCCAAGGTGAACTTAACTGCAGCATTTTCCCTTCAGTTACTGCTCTGAATATACAATAAAATCAAATGGCTTTAAATGGTCCTTGAAGTTTAGCTGAATTACGTATGATGATTCATTGGAAAGAATAGCATTTTTAAAGACCACAGAAGGTACACTGTATGCCAGCAAAGGGCAAACCATAATAATCAGCCAGGCATGAAGGTGCAGAGAAAAGGTTTACAGTCCCATTGGCTACACAGTGAGAGCACATTAAAACTCAAGAGCATAAAAAGCATGTTTTTCAGTTTCTCGTGCTCATTTGATTTCTCTTTGTTAACAAAATCCATGACTGTAGAAACTTCTATTCCACCATCCTTTTCAGTGTGTACATGCATAACTATTTACATCCCCTTGCTGCATCCTTCCAGTACATTTGCCACCCTCCTTGTAGGCAGCAGGGGCAAGTGGAATGCTCCATTATATGCAAACTC
The DNA here is from genome assembly GCA_034642415.1 of Podarcis siculus. Taxonomy (NCBI): domain Eukaryota; kingdom Metazoa; phylum Chordata; class Lepidosauria; order Squamata; family Lacertidae; genus Podarcis; species Podarcis siculus. The sequence goes on along the minus strand of JAXCMG010000199.1, from coordinate 308,396 downwards.
AGCCTCTCTTAAGTCTTCTGGCATGTCAGGTTAAAAATGTGGGTGCTCCCGTGGAACACCACATGGTTTCATGCCAAGGACAAACACCCAGCCCTCATCAAACCAAGGAATACTTTTGCATGCTCATTTCATTTATGCTACAACTACCTGTACCGCCTGGACTTAAAAGCAAATAAGGAGTCGGTTATTGTGGTTAAAGAAAATGTAATGAACCCATGATTTGCAATCAGCAAGGCCAGGCCCCAGCGGCGTAGCGTGGGTTGTCAGCACCCGGGGCAAGGCAAGTAATTTGCGCCCCCTAACCCGGGGCAAGGCAAGTAATTTGCGCCCCCTAACCCGGGGCAAGACAAGTAATTTGCGCCCCCTAACCCCTAACATGCCGCCGCTGCCAGCTTCTTCTTGCTGCTGCCTGGGCTGGGGTATTTACGGTAAGGTAGCCACGGCGGCGGCGGCGGGTCCGTGTCAGGTGATCTGAGGCGAGTTGCCGCTGGTGCTGGCGCCCAAACGACGCCGCTTGCCTGGAGGAGGAGGAGGGCAGAGAGGCGAGGAAAATGCAACATGGCCCAGCAGCTGCAGCAGCGGCGGCGGCGGCGGTGCGGCTGTGAGGAGGGGCTGCCTGGCGTGCCGCTGCCAGCTCGTCGGTTCCACGAGACATGGGGCTCTGCTACAGCCGGCGCCCGAGGCTCTTCGGTGACTCCGGAGGCGGCGAGCGCCCCCCCAGATGTTGCGCCCGGTGCGGCCGGCCCCCCCTGCACCCCCCACGCTACGCCACTGCCAGGCCCTCAGAGCTGCAGTCTCTTATCAGGCAACTAAAGAAAGGAGCATTGAGGGAAGGCTTCAAACAGAGCTGTGAAGTTTTACCCCTTTTAGTTAGAAGGTGACAGCAGCACAAGAGTAGCTGCATTTCCCATCCTCCCCACCCAGAGTGAGGGCAGTGCAATGCAGGAACTGGCTATCCTTGCCCCTTCATGCCATGTCAAGTCAGACTGGGTACTTGTCACTGTGACACGATCACATTCACAACTCCTCCCCCTCCTGCCGCCCCCAGAAAGCAGCAGCTCAAGTCCATGTGGAGCAAGAGAAAAAGCCATCGTGACTATACCAGCAAAAAAGGGTAATAATATAATTCTTTCAGCATAAAAGCCCCAAGAGTAAATCTTTAGAGCAATACGGATAATGTGGCTTAATTTTGATTTGTGGTTTATGTTCCAACATATCCAATTGTTAATTTTAATTATGGATTAAAGGATTGCAATGCAATACAATGCATTACAAAAGAAGCTTATGGATTCCTGTTGTAATCCAGGATTCAGTTCCTAACCCTAATTAATCATTTTTCATAAGTAAGCTATCCGCATACAGAAAATAAGCCACAAAGCCCTGACAGCTTTCACACACATCTCCAGCGCGTACACTAACAAACAGCTCAGAATACAAAGGTCTACACATATGATAATGTGGACTGGATAGCCCCATAACTATCCTCGAGATTTCCTGGGAACTAAAATATGGTGGGTGGAACCCAATGTAGCACGATGTTGCACCCTTCATTGCAAGGATTTTCACTTGCACAACAGGACTTCCTCTCATCCCACAGTGTCCCCAAAGTCTGTTTGGGGTTCCCACCCAGCCCTCTAAACTCTGGAGTGGATTTGGAGGGAGCACAGGGCACACACGGGGCGCAGAGAGCCTCCTTGCAATGACCGGACACAGTAGTTTAATACTGCCCCCTGAAGCATTGTCCAGGTCTTATATTCTAACAAGAAAAGGCAGGGATTAAAAAAAAGATCATGACTGTAGAATGTTATTTTCTGCTTACAGAAGTTGCATGTACCTGCTGTCTTGCTGTCAGGACTGCTCCCTTGTTGGGAAACAGAAGCAGAGGTGGTGGTAGTTGTAAGCGAAATTCTGAACCCAAGACAAAGACAGATACAGGTTGCTAGGATATTGATGTTCCGTTTCACCTAAACAGATGTGTGGAGCTGTTGCATGTCACATGTCTGTTTACATTCCAGCACAGCTTGCTGGGAACTTCCGTTTGTGTATAGCTTTTGCCTTATGCTTCTTGCCCTTTGACATGAAGGAGAGCGGCCATGTTTTCTTTGTCTTGATCAATGCTGAATAAACTGCTTGTAAATATGCTTTACATATGCCTCTGTCTGCCCTTCCATCGCAAAGAGATTGTTATCTCTGCTGACTTGCGTGCTCAGCTTCTGAAAGGCTTGTGAAGCTCTGAGTCGCAGTTTTGATGCAGAACCAAGGACTGGAGTTCGACCAGCAACCGGCTGGTGGGCTGAAGCCAGCTGGGGGCCTGCCAATTGCCCCCGTTCCCTTGGGCGCATCGCAACACAGGTACCCACCTGTGGAACTGCATTATGAACATGTCAAAGGTGTGCTCTGTGGCTGGGCTATGGATGCCAGCATTCAAGACCATCTGTAGGACAGACACACCAGTTTTATTGAACTGTGTGAGTCCGCTAGGGAATGGGAAGCTTTGTGTCTCCCTATGCTATTGGATCTACAGTTTTTATCATTGCTGACTGCTGGTCATGGAGTCTGGGCTAAAGGGATTTGGGAGCCCCACCACAGCTGAAGGACCACAGGTTGCCCATCCTCATTGTAAGTGGCAGGTAGGTTGTAGCAGAGAAGTACAGATGACAACTGCTTTCAATTAATTTTCTACTTCTGCAGATTCAGACCAGTGTGTCCTTTGCCCACTTTATCCTCAAAACAAGCCTGTGGGAGGAGATGTAGTGACTCATCAAATCACCAACAACCTTCATGGCTGAGTGGGTATTTGAATCCAGGTCTCTTTGCTCCTAGAGAGAACCACAGGGCACCAAAGGCACCCAGGCCACCAACAGCCATCTAGTGCAGCCTCCTGAAATTCAGGGATCTCAACTAAAGCATCCATGACAGATAGTTATTCAGCCTCTGCTTAAAAGCCTCCAACCACCTCCCAAGGGTGATCGTTCCACTGTCCACCAGCTCTCTCTGTCAGAAAGTTCTTCTTGATATTTAGTCTGACTCTCCTTTCTTGTAACTTGAAGCCATTGGTTCAAGTCCTACCGTCCAGAGCAGGAGAAAACAAGCCCTTAAGATATTTGAAGATGGCTATCATATCTCCTCTCAGTCCCCTCTTTTCCAGGCTAAATTTACCCAGCACCCTCATTCCTCATAAGATTCGGTTTCCAGATCCTTGATCATCTTGATCACCTTCCTCTGCACATGCTCCAGCTTGTCAATATCCTCCTTAAACTGAGGCACCCAGAACTGGATACAGTATTCCAAGTGTGATCTGACAAGGGCAGAAAAGAGTGGTATTATTATCTCCCTTGATCTGGATGCTAGACTTCTGTTGATGCAGCCTAGAATAGCATTAGCTTTTTTTGCTGTTGCATCACAAATTATTCAAAATGTTTATTCGGCTTTACGCCCATCATGAAACACAACACATCACACTGTTGACTCATGTTCAGTTTGTGGTCCACTAAGACCCATAGATCCTTTTCATATGTAGTACTAGTAAGCCAGGCGTCCCCCATCTTATATTTGTGCAGCTGGTTTTTCCTGCCTTACATTTACCCATATTGAAATTCATTTTGTTAGATTTGACCCAGTTCTCTAATCTCTCATGGCCATCTTGAATTCAGATTCTGTCTTCAGTGGCATTGGCTACCCCTCCCAGTTTGGTGTCATCTGCTGATGGAATGAGCCTCCTCTCAAGACCTTCATCTGAGTCATTTATAAAGGCGTTGAACAAAAAGGGGCCCAGGACAGAACCTGCGACACCCCACTTGTCACTTTCCCAGGATGAGGGTTGTCACTCATTGGGTGGTCAGTCAACCAGCTACAATCTACCTAACCGTTCTCTCGGCCAGTCCACATCTTACCAGCTTCTCTGCAAGAATGTCATACAGGATTTTGTCAAAAGCCTTACTGAAATCAAGATAACTACGCCCACAACATTTCCCCCGCACCCACCAAGCTTGTAACTCTTATCAAAAAAGGAAATGAGATTCGTCTGGCATGCCTTGTTTTTGGAAATGAGCTCAAAGTTGCAAGCAGTGGCGCTGAACTGCTGAGCCTGACACAGAGCAAGTTACCTGTTCAATGAATGTTTCTTCCTATTGATTTAAGTCATACTTCTTGGGTATATTTCTTGACGCTAGGGGAAGAAAGCTTTCAGGTGGGAATTGGAACATCTGAGCCCATTCAGTTCTGGTGAGAACCTGACACCACCCCAGAAAGGCTCTCTGCAATAGTTTTTATTCCAGCCTTCACAATGACTAGAATCTACATCTGATGTGAAAGTTCAATGAGAATATGCAGAGTGGTCATTGCTTCAAAGAACAAACACACAAAAGTCTGAGTCAAGCTCCCCCAAAATGAATCACACTGAAACAAAGCAGTGTTCAAATATCTGCTTTAATTGTAGCTTTGACAAGTTTTTTTTTATTTAAAAAAAATGTACAACAAACTACTTGTACAGTGTATTAATGTAAAATCCAAAGCAAGCTTACAATGTAAGGACATACTTTGAGTGAAAGGCATTTGGCTGAACATACAAACCACTCCAACTATGTGCTAGGACCTGACTTTTTTTTTAGTCAAAACAGAAAATCAGTCATGCAGCAATTGCATCAAACTAATCTAGAAAAGCTGCTGTTGTGATTTGATAGTTCTCCATAGTGTAGGTGGTGGTGGTGTGTACTAATCACCCATGGGAGCTTTTAGACTTTAAGTCCAAACATGAAAAAGTGTGTAAGACCTGAGGTAGTTTGATAAAAATGGCAGAAAAAGGCAAACCAGACCATTTCCCTGCCTCCCCCCCCAAAAAAAATCTCATGGAATATTCCATCCAATTTATGGAAATGAAATCTCCCCCAATAGCCAGCTTTAAACTCCCACTATTAAAATTGATTAAAATCTCATTGCTGTGGCTCGATTCTGCTCTTACAAGACACAGAAGTACAAACTAACTGTGACTGAATCTGTAGAGTCCACAATCACTGTTTCACGGGTGAAACGCGTCTGGCACAGAGGCAGGTGCAGAATAAGGCGACCTTGAACACATTATCATTAGCTCAGTGATTGCGCACATACAGTGAGAACATTTATACACAGGAGGGGGCCTGCATTCTCACATCCCCATCCATCTGTGGGGAGCCTAGACTATCATGTGCAATATATTCCCCTCAGGTTTCCGTGTATCTAGAGAGAGACTAACCATTCCATGTTTTATTTCTGAAAAATATCACAATGAAAGAGAAGCCCCACCCCCCAGCCCAATTAAAAATATTTTACTCTTAACTGCTCTGGCTTGCCATCTTGCATCATATTTTTGTATGGGCTACAATGCAAGGGGGGTTGTTTTTCCTTCCCTACACTCAAACATGCTACTCAGGATCATGTGCAGATTCTGGTTTTGTCAAGAGAGAAAAACAGGCATGCTTTGGAAAAATGACTTCCATGAGCACAGGATAATACCACTAGCCTAACCAACTTCAAACATGTGAGGTGAACACTTGCATAGGAATCTGCTTCAATCTCTTGCAACAAAACCCCAAGTTTAAGGTGCTTTTCATTAGACAGAGTAGGAAAGTACGTAGGGAGGCCATTTAAAAGGAGCCGGCTAAGAAAGCAAATAAATGACAAGCACTTTCCTCGCTAATTAAACATGTACGCAAACAATAGGAACACCTTTCCAACAAGCTTGGATCATGCTGTCTTCAAATTCTGGAACTGTTGATAGGAAAGTTGTGTTGTATAACCCAAGTTGCTTAAAAGGTCATCTTGTTCCAAAGAACAAAGCTGTGACATGTTTCTAAAATGGGAAAACAGGTTTAAAGCATTACTAATAGTGATCACGTTCCCTTTAATATTCAACATTTGAACAGTGCCTTGGGAAATTTAGTAAATGTGTTATGAAAATCTCTTGTGCAAAAAACCAATTCACACACTAGAAAAAAATGAAAACACTTCCCACATGAAGTATTTTGGAATCAAGAGGTAGACTTAAAGGGCTTCACAAAACCTTCATTTGAAAGTTGTACAACTAGACTTCTTTCTATAGCTTTATATGGTACGTGACATCACAGAGGTGGTGTCATTTCAGCTCTTGAATGCTCATACAGCACATAAGGTGAATCCCAGTGACCTAAGGGCTAATAAATGAACAGAATACCCTTGGGAACACAATGAGAGTGTGCTGTCAAGTCAAGCATTTCTGAGTGACCAACTAGGCACCTGATCAGAGGTAGGTCTAGTTCTTACTTAAGGTGGAATATGTGTCTAGGCTGAAAATACTTCAGACTGCATGCAGGGCCTCACATGGCAAGTATGCTCTTCACAACTTGTGGTCCTCCAGATGTTTGAGGCTATACTGCCACCATCCCTATGCGCCCTAAGGCTGATGGAGCTCACGAACCTTTGGAGGTTGCAGACGGCTGCTCTATGTGTTATGGGGAGGGGGAGCGGACTATAGGCTTCCCTTTGAGGAGCCAGTTTTCTGCATCCAGAGAATGTGTGGAATAGAGACACATTCAGTCATGTGAGTTTCAAGTGGTGCAGCCTCAACACAGGGCAATGACCCTCGAAAGAACTAATCCTAAAACTTCAGCTTAAACAATGGCACACTTAAGAACCACTATTGAATACTTGTTTCTGCATTTAAAATAATACAATGTAAACTTCTGGTGACAGTCACCTGCCAGCAGAGATGGTCAAGACACTACTGTTAGAGGATGAGCCTGTGAAATGCTATTTGACCATAAATGGTATCCATTGCAATTTTCTAAAATGTGAAAGGGGATGGATCAGTCCTATAATCTGAAATTGTTTCTAGTTATTTCTAATCATGGACCTGAAGCAGCTTGGGCACTAGCACATAGTCCTAAATTTTAGGTAACAAAATCACTTCAGTGGGGGTGGGGGGAGGAAGTGTGCTTTTTCTTCCTTACGAAAAGGTGTACATAAAAGCGAACCATGGAGAGTCGTTATAAGACCGAGAGGATCACTGGATTGGGGGGGGGGGCGTGTTAGCACACTAATGTATAAACTGTTTTCAGAGCGGCACATTAGAAATTGCAAATGCTTGCAAGATGCCTGACTGTGCTTCACTTTAATGCATATCAACGACTCATTGAGGAATGATATTTTTAAAGGGGGCAAAAATGTGTTTCATGTTACACAGAAATGGTAGCTCTCCAAAGTAATTTCAACTTTCGAGGCTGATATCTGCAAATGCCTAAAAAAGTTCCATTTTAAATGTTACAAATTAAGAAAAGCTGTCAACCACAGAGCATAGAAAACAGGAGTCTTGAGTGTCTTCTGCACCAGGGAGAGGCAACAGTAAGAAGCTTGCAGTCTGAGCACAGAAACTATTGCTCAAAACTTTGGCTTTGCAGAAGTGTCTTCCCACTGTGTTTTAGTTAAAAACATACAAATAAGAAGCATCGAGAAGTTAGGGCTCCCCTTCATATAGCATAATCATCATGGTCTTGTGGGCTGAAGGCAGATGCCCTCAAAATCTCCAGGGAGTTGACTAAAATTAGTGTTCCAGTGAGATGCTTCCAGCGTTTTGTGATGGGATTTTTCATCTTGTCAAGGCCAATGTGCAGCTCTTGTGTCACATCGCGATAACTGTCTCCCATCTGATTGCTCCATGTGAGCATAAAGTCATACGCTGGTTTCCACATTGCCTGCCAAAGACAAGAAACCAGCATTAACACAGCATACAAGACCGCTCTGCCATGAGGATTTATGTCAGCCAAACCAAACCATCTTGTGTACACTGTCTCTGCAGTCTCTTGCAGACCCAAGAGCAAGGGCTGTCTCATTCTTATAACACTTTTTGACTGGACCAGACGTGGGATAAAAATCCTGAAATATATACCTAAGATATTCATCCATGTGAATCAACACATACAGGCTGAAGTGTCACAGCCTTGATACCAGCTGCGACTTCAATGAGAACTAGACCAAAAGAAAGGCAGGAATTTCAGTCCTAGAAGAAACCATATCAAAACAAATTTATGAGAAATACTGCAGTAGGCTAAGCTACATTTCTTTTTATTAAAGGGTTTCCCGCAAAACCAAAAGCTAGAGGACAGAATAAGGAAAAGGTCTCAGACACAGCACACAAAGTCCAGAAACACTGCTGTCAAATTAGATGCTTAGTGTGCTGCAAATTTAGGTCTAACTCAATTTTTCAGCTGACAAATGGCTCAGTATTCTTGTAAGTACTGAGAGGTTTTCAATAACTCTTTCAACATTACAAATAGAGGCAATAGTTAGCTGGATGGAAAGAAACACCCAGTGCTGTCTGCACCAACTTTCCCTGTTCTGTTGAACCACTCCAGCTAAATGTGAACATGGAAAACAGATTAAATCTGAGGGTGGCCGGCATTCAGATTGTAAGTACTAGGAAGGGCGAGCCATTTCACTTTGATACCTTTTTGCGATAAATACAACAATTGCAAGACCATGGAAGAGGAATAACACTGCATTTCTTCCTGTGTGGCCACTTTTTTTACCACAGCAAATATGCAACAAATTGCTGTGCTCTTTTGTCATCATTCAAGATCAAAAAGGGAGCTGGACATAATAGCAAACTGTTTTTCCAACCTATAGTGCCGAGTGAGCCATCCAGCAAAACCTAGAATGCATTACATGAAAGCTTTCTTACCTCACTATCTACAGCTCCATTCTTGTCTCGATGGGGGGCTTCATAAGCATCCATCTGTTGCTTGGAGACCTTGGCCAGTTTCTCAGCAAGCTCTCTCCAGCGCTGGGCCACTTCCACAGCCGTAGTCAGAAGCACAAAATCCTGAATTAGCCTCACAACCAAGCCCTGGCAGTCCATTTTCAGCAAGGCCTGAAGGAATGCAGAACAAGTCAAGTTAGCCATGGACACCCAACCTCACTGGAGCATCAGGCCATTTCTGTAGGAGATCAGAAGATAGAGAAAAACCACTACTATTTTATATTTATATTCCCCTCTCTGTCTGGTTATATAGATACTCCAAACAGGAGTGCGTTCAGGTAATGCTTAGTTCTTAAGCCAAGCAAAATAGAAGTGTGTAACTAATTTGTCCATGATGTTCAAAGGTCTGGAAACCAAGCCTTATGAGGAACAGTTGAGGGAGTTGAGTGTCTTTAGCCTGGAAAACAGGAGACTGAGAGAAGATAGAATCATAGAATCGTAGAGTTGGAAAGCCCCAAGCATCGTCTAGTCCATCTCCTGCAATGCAAGAATCTCAACTAAACATCCATGACAGATGGTATCCAACCTCTGCTTAAAAACCTCATAACACTTGAGGGAGTCTGTTCCACTGTCAAACAGATATGATAGCCATCTTCAAATGGCTGTCACACGGAAGACGGAGCGAGCTTGTTTTCTTCTGCTCCAGATGGTAGAACCTGAACCAATGGCTTCAAGTTACAAGAAAGGAGATTCCAACTGAACCGCTGATGGTAAGAGCTGATGCACAGTGGAACAGACTCTCCTTCACTGGAGGTTTTCAGGCAGAGGTTGGGTGGTCATCTGTCATGGATGGTTTAACTGAGATTCCTGCATTCCAGGGGTTGGACTAGATGACCCTCGGAGTCCCTTTCAACTCTACAATTCTGATATTCTATTCTAGGACCTTGCTATTCCATTAAATTAAATGTAAATATTCTATTTTAATTATGTGTGTGCAAAGGCACTGCAAAACTAGCTTATGCATTAGGATATGCAGCATAGACAGGAGAATCCCTGTGGTCTGGCCTTCAATAATGTGCATTAATTACATTATAGCCCACATGCTCTTAAAAGTGATTACTACACTCCTGCTGGGATTAGCAAATTTGACAACAGGAGTTTTAATTCCTCCTAATTGTACTATTTCAATTTCTGGGGGGAAAGAGGCTGTGGATCTCGTCTGTGTGCTCTAAAGTGACCACTTGCCTGGCCCTTGGCTATTACTTCACAGTAGTAACAATGCTCTTCCTTAGCATTTACTGAAGATTACCATTTCTGAAGCATACCTTAGCATTTACACCAAAGCAGCAGGCAGCATACCAAAGAATACTTTAAATTCAAAAGTCACACTTCAAAAGAAGTGCCGGAAGAATGTAATTCAAATGTACCGTATTTTTCGCTCCATAAGGCGCACCTGACCATAAGGTGCACCTACTTTTTTTGGGGGGGGGAATTCAAGAAAAAAAATATGCGGCTCTTGGGGGCTTTTGTGGGAGGTGGGGGAAGCTCTGTCCCTTCCCCCACCTCCCGCAAAAGCCAGGGATAGCCGCATGAAGCCTCCCCAGGGCAGCAGGATGAAGGCTACCCACTGCCCTGTGGAAGCTTCACGGGCTACCCCAGAGCTGCTCAGGAGCTTGTCGGGGTTGGTGGGGGAAGCCCGGCTTTCCCCCTCTGCCAGCCCCAAAGAGCAGGTCGGGGAGCAGCGGAAAGGCTGTGCGCAGCCTTCCCGCTACTCCCCAAGCTTGTTGGGGCTGGCGGGGGAAGCCCAGGTTTCCCCCCCCCAGCCCCAGGGACCACACATTTGCTCCATAAGACGCACAGCCATTTCCCCTTAGCTTTTAAGAGGAAAAAGGTGTGTCTTATGGAGCGAAAAATACGGTATGTACTCTTCAATATTTAGATAATGCCTCGAAAGTGGGCAAACTTTCGTTTCCAAATAGCTGATTGGATATTAAGTAGCTTATAGGTAGTGGAGTGATAGCAAGTTTCTGCACCAAGGAACTTTTTTTGGGGGGGTATGGACATATTAGGCATGGTAGGACCATTGCAAGGGCCCTCAATTCTTAAACAAAGTGGATTCTCTCCCCACTAAGTATTTTTCCCCAAGCCATTAAAAGCTGAGTGATAGTCAGGGCACCACACACGTATGTCTCAGTATGAAATGATGGGAGCTGGAAGTTAATCTTATTAAGGCAGACCGGCTGCCTCCTACGTGTTCCCCCAAACTCCAAAACCAAGTCTGAAATGAGCCCTATTTCCGGGGGGGGGGGGGGGGTGTCCCCTAACACCATTGAAAGAGTTTGCCCTGCTCTTGCTCTGCTTGACAGGCCTATAGGACATGGGCAGCCAACTCATCTTCTGACCTTCTAGAGCATTTCCTCCCCCATGAACTCCAACAGTTGATTTCCCAGCAGGCAGAAGTAGTATCTTCCAGTTTACAACCCCTATTTGTACACTTCTTAACATCCTGCCAAATCAAGGAGAGTATCCAGGTAATCTGATAATTCATTTGCGTTGATGGCGCTACACAACCATCATGCCTTTGCAAACTTTTGCGCTACTCCCGCTGGCAAAGCAGAGCCGGCTCCCTCCTGTCCTTTGCTCACACCCCTTACTGAACGCCCACTTCCTTCCTTCCTCATCATTCTGTATCACAGCAGCTTAACCTAAGGATTCCCCTTCAGGCAACCATCACTTTATAGCATCTTCTAAAAGAGCTTTCATCATTAAGGTAGAATTCTTGTAGGAATTAAACCAATCAACATGTATTGTGTATATGACATGTGTCGTGCATCACGGTTTTAGACGCTGGGTGTTCAATTCAGTTTCCTTTAAACATCCTTTTTTTAAAAAGGGGGGGCAGCTTGATTGCAGCTTTAAATGAGGGTAACTACTGTATAACACTTGCCTGAGCACACAAAGTTTTCTATACTCTTGAGGAAGAAGTAAAATAATTATATAGCTGGTTCCACAAGATGGATTTCTGGAAGGTCATTTTTACTTAATGAAAAAAGTAGCACTTTTATTAAGAAGGCCCAAATCCCGAGAGACCTGGCTTTCAATTTGTCAGTTGCAGTGCACTTCCTTGCTCACTGAAGCAAAGTTTTAATGAGCAATTTCGGAGGGAGGTACAACCCAAAGATGAAATTTACCTGCGGTTACTTAATCCTAAAAATGCACCTCTGAGCTGGGAAAGGGATCCAGTCAAAGATTTTTTGGTGATTGTCTCTTGATTTAATCACCTGAGATAAGTTTATAAAAATGGCAAGGAAATGCACATTGTACAATGCCATGTATCTGCACTTCAGTCATTCAAAGCAGAATGGATAGCAGCCCAATCCTAATCCTGATTACTCCTAAGTAAGCCCCCTTTATCTTAATGGTAGCTACTTCCAAGTTTAGGTCTGCAGCCTAACACAATCAAGGCTGCAATCCTAAACTTATTTACTTGGAAGTAAGTTCTGTTGAATTCACCATAACTTACTTTTAAGTAGGATTGTGCTATCAATAGGTGTAATGTTAGTAATGTACAAGGGGATCCTCAGCCATTACCTCAGGCACCCTGGTTTCTTGAGAAGCACCTGGGTGGTACTTAAACACATGGCAACAGTGAAGAAGAACTGGTTTTGGTGCTCAATTGTGCTAGAAACAAGCTGCAGCTTCCACAGCCTTAGTTATTTTCCCCGCAGCCTGTTCATGGGAGCTCTTAACACAACAGAATGCTGGAAACCAGGTGACCATTCCTGACTTAATACTTCCAATAACCAGAATACTTACTGACATCAGTTCCTTCTGGAAAGACTTCCTATCCTTACTGTCGGAATTATTACAGTCTTCTTTCAATTTCTCCAAGACAGAAGCCACACATTCTGGCTCACTGTCCAGCTCCGCTCGACAGAAGAAAACAAGTGGCAAGTTGCTGTATCCCAGAGCATCTGCAAATGCACGCCAGCTGCTAATGTTTTCCATCAGCAAAGTCCTTACTGAAGCATAGATATAGGTGAGAAACTTACAAGGCCGCAGGATTTGCTCCAGCAACATACTGGTGGTGAGCTCGGGCCCAGAGAAATAATTCGGCTTGGCTTTCCCAACCACTAAAACATTTTTGGTATGGACAAGGCCAATTTTACCCTGATAGTAACCAATGTACCATTCCTTTGTCCAGAGTTGACCTTTCAACTTGATTTTCTCCTCACTTAGCAAGGCTATGGCATCCCCTTTCTTATATTCCAAGAGATAATGGTTCTTGTTTTGCCGCACTACAGTTTTCAGTAGTTTCCCATATTTCAAACTTGCCACTATCCGATCCTGGAAGACAGGGTATTTGCTGGTGGTTGCAAGCGGAGACAGGATTATTTTCCCCACTTCGTTTTTTTTCAGGAACCTTCGCTGCCCAGTTGACCTGATAGCACTTTTGGGAGGAGGCTGTGGTGTTTGGACACAGAACTGAGTCAATATGGCATCCTTAGCATCCTTGACTTGTATTCTCAGGGTGAAGTCATACAGCTCGTTGGGATCGTGTGACATGATGGGGAATATGAGGCGGCTGACTTTGCCCAGTTTCATCTGGAAGCCCCTCACGATCTTTGCCTGCTCGCTGGCTCTTACCTCATAGTTAGTCATGTTTGAAAACATGCACAGCTTTAGGTCTTGCGGCCTCGCTAAGGTGAACTGGTGCTTCCCCCACAACTGCAGCGCCACTGCCGATGTACAATGTGCATGACGTGTAACTTCATTCACCAGCAGAGTCTTGGGGGCACAATCATGTCCAAAGATGGCCACCACAGTTTTAAAAGAAGGGTGTATGTGCTTTGGCCCATAGACTCCAACTGTGATTTTTTTACTAATGTAATCCCAGACAGTGTAAGGATATGGAATGTTCTGTCCCTGGGCCACAATGGCTATGTACATGCAAGGCTCCAGGTTTTCCAGCTGAATCTGGATGGTGTCTCCATAGCAACAGCCAAGTCGCACCGGTGTGTATGGACCATCCTTCATGTCGCTGCGCAGGCACTGCACTCCCACCAAACTCTTGCTCACTGGGTCATTCTTCACCTCCGCTGAAATTTTCATCTCCAGCAGGATGGGGGTTCTGGTTTCCATGTTGCTCAGCTTAATCTCCAGCACAGGGCTGATGGTGCTGCATTTGTCGCTGTTGAGCTCAAGAGGAGGATCCAAAAGAGCCTTCATGGAGATTTGTTGTGTGTCGCCAGCACCCACGTGCCCTTCAGGAAGACGCATGTTAATATTTGTATCTGGAAGCTGAACCGCTCCCCCAGAACTATCTAGCTTGCAAACTATGTTGGTCTCCACAGGTTGCGTCTGACCCCAACCAGGGTTCTGGCCCAACAGATCCAGGTCATGGCAAGACCTTGCTAATTTCCGATGGTTCAGCCATGCAGCTCTGAAGTCTTCTCTGCTCTGGAATTCCTCCGGGGTAGGAGATTTCAACCCTGTGAAGAAGCCCGAGGATTCTGGGTTTTCTGACTTTGCCTGGAGTACGGAGAGCTCCGATAAACTGTAGGAGCGCTTGCTTCTGAAAAAAGGATTGTCCCGCCTGCTTGGCTGCTCAAACTCAAATCCATTCGTTGATGGACCATCATCAAGATGGTTACCTAGACTGCTGTCAGTTGCAGAACTTGACCCTGTAAAGGTGGGCACCCCTGTGTCAAACAGCAACAAATCCACAGTGGTTTGGTGGGAGCAATCCTTGTTCCTATCAGGCATTATCTGCAAATTCCCATTCAGAAAAGGGTTGGTCTGCATGTTATTCATAAAAGGGTTGTTTTTGGCTAAGCTCAGGTTTAAATCTGTCCAGTCTCCAAGCAGGTCCAGCTCTTTGGCTCCCTCATCGGAGCTTTCCAGTAGATGGTCTATCATTCCACTGTCCGTTAATGAAGAGTTCCGGTAGTTCACAGGCTGAACGTAGGAGGATGGGATGTAGCCCATCTCTGTGGTATTGTGAGCATACCACCACTCACCTCCTGAGGTATCTAAGACATAAAGGTGGTCACCCTTGGAGAACTTCAAGGTGGTGAAATTGTTGGGGCAGTAGTCTTTAATTGCTACAACTTCCTTTGCATTTCCAAATGACGTAGGATTGTCTATCATCAAGGCACTGGGAGAAGGCACTGCAAATCAAAAAGCAGAACGCAGTGAGCAACTGCAGGTGATAACAACCATCTACCAGCATTGCACAATTATACTGTAGCACTTTTACTTGTACTCTGAATCAGGATATTTGCATGCATAAACACACACATGCGTGCGTGCGCACACAGACACACACACACATTATTTTTCAAGAGATTAATGGATTCTGAATTATTAGAGACTAAGGCTGCAATCTTATACCAAGTTTACCTAGGAGTAAGCCTTGTTGAACTCAATAGGGCTCATTTCTGAGTAGACATGAATAGATGTGCATACATTGCACTGTAAATCTCTATTGGGGAAAGGGTGTGATATGGGTGAGTTAACTACTTGCAGATTTGGAGATTAATGTGTGGGCAAATTCATCACTAGATCCACAAGGAGACGCTGTGCTAAATGTGGGCAGTGGCACACAACAATGGAAAAAGAAGTTGATTGAGAATGACATTGGCCATGAACTGATTCAGCTTTGTTATACGAGGCTTTAACGAGTATTTGTTGTACAAGCATTTGCAAGCATCAGGTTACTCCTGTATCAGATAGTTATTTTTTTAAACAACTGCCTCATTAATTTACAGATCCAATCCCAGACTAGCAAGAGCCAAATCTAAACAAACAGCTGCATAGGTGAAGGTCTGGCAGAAATCTGAGGGACCCATCCACTTTCACATTCTTCCACATTCTCCAGTGCTGAAATGCAGGTTGCTCCAGGTTGGAAAGAGTTAAGAGAGTCTTAATGGTAGTGCAAATTATATCCAAGTCATGGAAGATAATTTGTCCATGCAGGAAGGCTTACACATTCAGTAGTGAGATGGCCTGATCTCAAAGGCTCACAGTAATAAATTCAAAGGAAAAACAAACTATGAGATTCCATGTTGCTGAATCTTAAGTGGAATTAAATCTTATAGCCAAGAGGCAAAGTGTTATATCATTGCCGAAGAAGGCTCAGAACACCACGTACAATGGGAGGAAGCTGCTGCATGATAAGAACATTAATGCTTAAAGGTAACTTAGACAAGGAGGAAAGCCACACTTAAGGAATGCTTTGCATCCATTATTCTTAAGGAAGATAACTGCTGAGCAGGGCAAACCAAAGCAGAGCCGATGTAAATGAGTAGGGAGAAATGAAGATACTAATCTGCGGCTGAGAAGCTTAGAGGTCTTAATGCACACAAATCTGGGTTACTAGATAATCACCGTCTGAGCATATTAAAGGAGACAGCGCATTAATCTTAGGGCCTAAAGGAACCCTAAAGTCACCCAGCCCAAATGTCCACATCTGTTTATATATTAAATCTCTATCCCAACTTTCCACCAGATAACACTCAAGGTGGCCAACCACAACTATACAGACACAATGCAATAAGTCAGCAAGGAAACACTCTCATATGCGGCTGAATGTAGGGTCCAGTTTCAAAGAAAACCAGAACTTAAGGCCAGTTCACACATCACATCCTATACAGAAGGCTCCTCATGGTAGAAACTGGAATTAAAAGTATTGCTGGCTTAAAGAGCATTGTGTGTGATGACCCTGCACATATGTCAATCCTTGCATGCCCATGCAGCGTGCTGGCTTTGGGAAGCCACATGAATAGCATCCTAATGCTCATTTGTGCACATGTGTAGGATCACACACACCCTCCGCTCCAGGCATGGAAGGATAAATGTTCAACATCTATTATGCAATGCTTTGAAGACCTTAATGCCCTTGCTGGAATTGAACATACTTCATATAAACACCAGCTTCATTTGGATACCCACTCAGACATTGGGAGGGCATATATTGGGGGGGGCACTGGTTTTTCTGTTCGTTACTATGTTATACATTTTTGTACTTTTATATTGTAAACTGCCTGGTGATGCTCGGGTGACGGGTGGTATAGAAGGTGGTAATAATAATAATAATAATAATAATAATAATAATAAAAGCTTGCAGGGCACCAGTAAAAATCAAAACCAGTTAATAATAATAATAATAATTATTATTATTTATTTATACCCCGCCCATCTGGCTGGGCCTCCCCAGCCACTCTGGGCGGCTTCCATAGAAACAAAAAAATACACTAAAATATCACACGTTAAAAACTTCCCTGAACAGGGCTGCCTTAAGATGTCTTCTGAATGTCGGGTAGTTGTTTATCGCTTTGACATCTGCTGGAAGGGCGTTCCACTACCGAGAAGGCCCTCTGCCTGGTTCCCTGTAGCTTTGCAGAAAGATGGGGGAGGAGACGCTCCTTCAGGTATACTGGACCGAGGCCGTTTAGGGCTTTAAAGGTCAGCACCAACACTTTGAATTGTGCTCGGAAACGTACTGGGAGCCAATGTAGGTCTTTCAAGACCGGTGTTATATGGTCTCGGCGGCCGCCCCCAGTCACCAGTCTAGCTGCCGCATTCTGGATTAGTTGTAGTTTCCGAGTCACCTTCAAAGGTAGCCCCACATAGAGCGCATTGCAGTAGTCCAAGCGGGAGATAACCAGAGCATGCACCACTCTGGCGAGGCAGTCCGCAGGCAGATAGGGTCTCAGCCTGCGTATCAGATGGAGCTGGTAAACAGCTGCCCTGGACACAGATTTGACCTGTGCCTCCATGGACAGCTGTGAGTCCAAAATGACGCCCAGGCTGCACACCTGGTCCTTCAGGGGCACAGTTACCCCATTTAGGACCAGGGAATCCTCCACACCTGCCCGCCTCCTGTCCCCCAAAAACAGTACTTCTGTCTTGTCAGGATTCAACCTCAATCTGTTAGCCACCATCCATCCTCCAACCGCCTCCAGACACTCACACAGGACCTTCACCGCCTTCACTGGTTCTGATTTAAAAGAGAGGTAGAGCTGGGTATCATCTGCATACTGATGAACACCCAGCCCAAACCTCCTGATGATCTCTCCCAGCGGCTGCATGTAAATGTTGAAAAGCATGGGGGAGAGGACAGAACCCTGAGGAACCCCACAAGTGAGAGCCTAGGGGTCTGAACACTCATCCCCCACCACCACTTTCTGAACACGGCCCAGGAGGAAGGAGCGGAACCACTGTATGACAGTGCCCCCAGCTCCCAGCCCCTCAAGACGGTCCAGAAGGATGTTATGGTCGATGGTATCAAACGCCGCTGAGAGATCCAGCAGAACTAGAAAACAGCTCTCACCTTTGTCCCTAGCCCGCCAGAGATCATCAACCAGTGCGACCAAGGCAGTTTCAGTCCCATGATGAGGCCTGAATCCCGATTGGAAGGGATCCAAATGGTTAAGAGACCTGCACTCTATTTAAATAAAAATGCCCACCTGTTGTCAGCAGAACATTATCAGAGAAGGAGCTCCCTCTCACAATTTGAAATATGCCCACTGGTCTGAAAAGACTGGTGACTACTGAGCTAGTTTGGTGACTTGACTGTGATGGTGCATACAGACTCCCTTCTCTTGTAGGCTCTTCAGTTTTGGTGCTCCAACTTACGTACAAAAAACCCTCTCACCTTTGACGGAACTGAAGCTGGTTTCCGAAAATTCTTCGCTCAGGTCAATCAGTGTCCCCTCAGATCTGCACCGTGGGAGCCCGCTGGCATTGGCAGCACGAATCCTCTGGGCTGCCATCTTGAGATTGGTGCCCTTCCCTGAGAATCTAGTGGGCCATCTTCTCTACAAGAGTTGTGCCATTTTTCTTCAGAAGCTTTAAGCTACCAGTGCATTTAGGGTGCTATTTGTTTTTTGGGGGGTGTTTTTTTTTTACAACTTGAGACAAATCTGAAAAGAAAAAGAGTGGGAGAGTTACAACATGTTTTCTCTTAAGCATTTCCAACTTTGACATGAGAGTCTGTTGTAGAAAACTTCTCCTTCTCCACTCTAAAGTTTATAATCTGAAAAACACATCTGAGTGTATTATTTTACTACAACAAATAATCAAAGAAATGGTGGGGGAAACTCAAATAATCTACTTTTGGCTATTCATGTAGCAAAAGCTGGGAGGGGGCTATAGGATCCTGTTTCCCCACTGCAAAGTACCATTTTGCTTACTTTAAAATATGTTGAAGGAGGGGTAAGTTTCTTTAGAACACCTGCTCAAGTCACTCTAGTACAGAAGGTTTTCTGTCCCATATATATCCAGTATGACCAGAGGCAGACTTCGGTTTTGACCAGTATACCTTTCAAAAGCAACATCCTATTCAACCTGTTTTCTTTTGGCCAGGGTAGAACAACCAATAAACCTGTAGCCCTCCAGAACTTGCTGGCCTTCCACACCTCTCATCCTTGACCACTGATCATGCTGGCTGGTGCTCAACATGGCCAGGACTGCACTGAACTACCGTCTAAGCAAAGTAAGTTTGGGCTACAAGAATCTAAGTTATGTTGACACAGATCTCCTCCTTAGAGAGGACCTTCTCTGTACTCTACCTAGTTCAAAATAAGCAGCCCACCAATGGGATATATTTCTTTGGGGTGTTCCGCAAGATTCTCATGAATACACATACTTTTCACACTACTGAATCAGTCTTTCCAGCAATTTGGCTTGGACCACTGCTCAGATTTAGCATAGATAAAATCCAAAGGAGAAATGCAATTCATCAGGTGAAAACACAAGGAAATATACCGTATTTTTTGCTCTATAAGACTCACCTTTTCCCTCCTAAAAAGTAAGGGGGAGTGTGTGCGCGTCTTATGGAGCGAATGCAGGCTGCGCAGCTATCCCAGAAGCCAGAACAGCAAGAGGGATTGCTGCTTTCACTGCGCAGCGATCCCTCTTGCTGTTCTGGCTTCTGAGATTCAGAATATTTTTTTTCTTGCTTTCCTCCTCCAAAAACTAGGTGCGTCTTGTGGTCTGGTGCGTCTTACAGAGCAAAAAATACGGTAGATGGTCACAATTTCCAGCAACTTGTCCAGGATTTGAACAGTTAACCAGCTATGTAGCCAAGTGGACAGCCACTCCCAAAGTAGTTATTCTACCAGTGCTTCTCAGCCAGAGTGCTTGACTGCTCTCCATAAATGTTTCCCACATTTAGTATCCTAGTACCAACAGGTGCATAAAATGTAGAAACAATTACTTTTATGCCTAGTAACTGCTGTGATGATGCCCCTGGTCAAAACCTTTAGCCACTACCAGCAATCTTAACAAAAATTATTCTACTTAAGTCCTTGTTTATGAATAGGAACATTCAACTCCTGTTTCAGTTAAGTAACAATGACATTAAAGGTAAAGGGTAAAGGGACCCCTGACCATTAGGTCCAGTCGTGGCCGACTCTGGGGTTGCGGCACTCATCTCGCTTTATTGGCGGAGGGAGCCGGCGTACAGCTTCCGGGTCATGTGGCCAGCAGGACTAAGCTGCTTCTGGCAAACCAGAGCAGCGCACGGAAACACCGTTTACCTTCCCGCCGGAGCGGTACCTATTTATCTACTTGCACTCTGACGTGCTTTCGAACTGCTAGGTTGACAGGAGCAGAGACCGAACAACGGGAGCTCACCCCGTCACGGGGATTCGAACCGCAGACCTTCTGATCGGCAAGCCCTAGGCTCTGTGGTTTAACCCACAGCGCCACCCGCGTCCCTTAACAATGACATTAGATGCATATTAATGACTAAAGGTAACGAGCTGGATCCAAAGAATTGCAAGCAGAAGCGAAGAAGCACTGGTCAGTGCTATTAAAGGCATGCTGGCACTGTTAAACTATTGGTATTGGGCAGGGAAATTCCACAGCAGTCGTCCTCCTGCCTTTGCCTGCAGAAGCTTCTGTGTAACTGGGGCACATCTCTGGGTTCAGGTTGGAGTTCCTTACACTACCATGAGAGTGAAGATGCCTCCCACATGCACGGGGTCTCCCTCGGTTCCAAGACCAGGGGTTTGTTTTATTAACAGTTTGCTGATGTTTCCAGTTTATTTTGCAAAGTGCCAACTAGGGCTGGGCGATATCTAGTTTTCAACACCGCAATATATCACCAGCTAAACATCGTGATATACCAATATATCATGATGTCTGAAATAAGAATGGGAGAGATGGCTTCCTTTAAATGTGTTTTTAAAAAAACTTTATTTTTTAATATGTAGGAAAGCATCATCTCCTGAAATGACTAATCAAACAAAAATAAAATTAAAAGGAATCCTCAAAGATACAAAAAAACAAACAAACCCCAAAACATTTTAAATGGGAACCAGAAGGTCTTGGTTGATCCTATGGAAATACAGGCTTTTAATGATCCTTTGACTAAATAAATCCAAGTCAAAACCCAACCTCAGATAGACAATTGCTGTACAAGGAAGCTCTACTTTTGACAAACAATTTACTTTTATTGGAAGGGACGGTCATTTTCTCTTTGGTCATACAGTCATAATAGTTCTTAGGATTCCTCAAATGAGCTATTACTCTCTGAGGAGATCTACACACACACACACACACTTTATTATTATTATTTGGAGATATTAACTTTTCCCCAGCCTCTTTCAAACAACAACCATTAGCACACCCTTTTTTCCTTCTTTCTCAGAATTGGCCATGTTTTAGTCTGCGGAGGTCAGTCAGGATGCTACTTTTAAAGACAAGTTAAACATGGGGGGACTTTTAAGCTTCAAAATTTATGGCAAAAGTTTTTCTTAATATTTCTAAACCTTAGAGTGCAAATCTTGAGTTCAGCTGAAGCCTCTGGAAGCTGCCCATGCCATAACAGACACGATGTCAAACACTATATTGCCTGCTTTTTATGCAATATGCACCTTTAAGAACAAATGTGTTGAGGGGTGGGTGTGTCCGCACAGGTGTGTGTCAGGGTGAAAGAAAGCCCAGTTTCACCCCTGCAAAAATACAAAGCTGATAATGAATGAACTGCAGCTAAAATCTCACATTTATTCTTCACATGGCCTAGTCCTCATCTGCAGACTGCAATAAATTGGCCGGCATAGATGCACACACAGTGTTTGCATGAATATGGGGGAAGGAAGAAATGGAGTTGACGTCAGAAGAAAACAAAATCCAAAAAAGGACAGAAAGCAAGTTACAGCAATGATTAACAAGGCTGCGTTGGTGTTAAGACACACATCCTGGCATTGGTTAGCTAATTAACACATGAAGGATAATAAAAAATCTTGTCATTTCAAGTTGCAGGTGCTAGAATTGAGTTTCTGTTCAAAAGGCAATTCAGCAGTTTCATGCCGGAGTCTCCCTTCAAAGCTCATTTTTTCAGAGTGACCTGGCAGGCTGAAATGTTTTCCTGCTGGTTTCTGGACATTGCCATTTCAGATGGCATGTTTATTTCATCTGAATTGACAAGCTGCGTTCAAAAGAAGCAAACTTGAAACCATGTTTTCAAGTTTTGTAGCAGGATTATTTTAAGCCACTATTCTAATAAAATACATAAATCACTCACTCTAAAAGACCAAGTACCACATAAAGAGGTTCTGGTTTTGTATTTTCCCCAAATTTCCAGTTTTTCTATTTAGAAAAAAACTTTCCCCACCCAAAATTTTCCAGTTTTCCTCGGTGTTCTCCTCTCAGTACAGGTGTGTATTTAAAAAAAAAATTAAGATTTGGCAGCCCATCCCACAAGTTTCAGGCTGCAGGACCATGATCTTATGTGCAACAATTTAGATCTTTTAATGCAGCAGAGCCAGTAGCTTTGATTCTGCATTAAATATTCAACGTATTGATAATCATTCAATTTTTATGTTAAAAAATTAAGAGAGATTTATGCCTGCTAAATGTCAGGGACTTCTCCATTCCTTTCAGACTTACAGTGGTACCTCGGGTTACATACGCTTCAGGTTACATACACTTCAGGTTACAGACTCCGCTAACCCAGAAATAGTACCTCGGGTTAAGAACTTTGCTTCAGGATGAGAACAGAAATCATGCTCCGGCGGCACAGTGGCAGCAGGAGGCCCCATTAGCTAAAGTGGTGCTTCAGGTTAAGAACGGTTTCAGGTTAAGAACGGACCTCCGGAACGAATGAAGTACTTGACCAAAGGTACCACTGTACTCTGCTTGAGACAGACAAGAAGTCCAGGGCAGAGGAAGCACATCTACAATAACCCTCCACCAAGAGGCCTTCAAAGGAACCTGGTTGTTACCAAAAGAGTAGAATAGAATCAAGATTTCAGAGCTAAACAGTAACGCTAAGCTACAACATATCAACCTGAAGACCATTTCTAAAAGTGAGCAAGGCTTCATTTATACCATGAGATGGGTTGGGACTTTGATCTGGAAGCAGAGACCCCCTAAACCCCATAGTTGCCTAGAAACTGTTTCATGATTCCTCAAGGACAGTTTGAAACTGTCATTTTGAACTGTTTCCTCTCCCCCCAATCCTGTTCAGCAAATACCTAAGAAGGGGGAGGAAGTAAAACCCATGTGTGGGGGGGGGGGTTTGGTTTGAAAAACATATCCTTATCTCATTGCACCCTGTAGATCAGTTTTGACAAGTGGGTGGGACAAGACATTTGTCAATCGTCTGGTGTCAATGATGTCGGGTGACTGACACCTGTCAAAGTTCATTGCATGGTGCTTCCCAAACCCCCAAAGGGAAGCTGACTCTACACGTTTCACCAATTCCCTCACATGGCAGAGATGCCTGTTACTGTGGCAGCACCAGAGAAACAAAGAGTGTGGCCCTTGGCCCCCCATCTCTTAACTGTGGGTAGCAGGGAGCCTCTGCACTGGCACAAGAAGGCTAAACCGTTTCGCTGCGAAGAGCAGTCCAAGTCTCATCTACAGAGAAAGCCAAGCCAGAACAAACCAAAACACGGATTACTCCAATTAATGACAGAGCTGACTGTGATGGATATGAAATGAGAATGGATTAGTCTTTGTAAAGAGCTATTTCCTAAAGGTAAAAGGTAAGGTTCGAATCTGTGTGACGGGGTGAGCTCCCATCGCTGTGTCCCAGCTTCTGCCAACCTAGCAGTTCGAAAGCATGCCAGTGCAAATAGATAAATAGGTACTGCTGCAGCGGGAAGGAAAACGGCATTCTTACAGCTCTGATTGCATAGCTAGCTCCCCCCACAGCAGTTGATATATATTGAAACAACACAGAATTTGCTCCACTTGTACATATTTTGCTCTTGGCCATGGCCTGATATGAACTAGTACAGGGATCACAGAGCACAGGGTGAAGAAAAATAGATCAGCGTTTTAGTCAGGTACTGTTCTTAATCAGCTGCATTAATTAAATTACAGTTATTAAATCTTGCCTGGGATATTATTAAATGTGCAAATAAGATTCAGACACGTAAGGTGTCAGATTGAAGGCCGCTTGGCACCTGCT
Source organism: Podarcis siculus (assembly GCA_034642415.1). Lineage (NCBI taxonomy): Eukaryota > Metazoa > Chordata > Lepidosauria > Squamata > Lacertidae > Podarcis > Podarcis siculus. Next base: position 284,262 of record JAXCMG010000199.1, on the reverse strand, counting down.
GAGTTTGTGGCTAGAGGGGAGATCTGAGCCTGAGCCATAGTTAATAATCCATTATACTACAACAGATTATCCTTAATGGTGAATGTCAATAACTATAATATTCTGAGGGGCAGGGGTTAGAGTTCTCATCTTAAATTCGGTGACTGTCCTCAGAAACAACATTCTGTTGAGAAAGATAGATGGGTTAACAGGCATTGCAGGGGTTGGACTAGATGACCCTGAGGTCCCTTCCAACTCTACAATTCTATGTATTTTAAGACAGGACAACATAATGCAACAAACTCTCCTGAGCCCATGCATCCCAGACCAATGCCTTTTAGTGAGATAGTTGCCAGTCATATCAGAATCCTTTCCTTACATTTCGGCAGAACATCAAGCAAACTGATCAGACAACAGCATCAAACAGGTTAGCGTGGTCTGAAGCCTAACAAGTCATATTGATGTGGCATACAAGAAACAGAGAGAGCTGAGTGCAGAAAAACCCAAAAACCCATCATTTGGAAAATCCACTATTAGGATCAGCCAAAATATCACGAGACAAATGAGTAAGCCTTTGAGTTCTCCACAACTCTTCATCAGGCTGGATGTTAAGCAAAATGGGAAAGGAGGAGATGGGTGAAAACTGGCTTGATGTTGAGGTCACAAAGCCTGCATTTAATTATCATCTTCAGATGGAAGAGACTGCAGACGTACACTAACAAGTTGCACTCAGGATGCAATAAAATAAAATAAAATGATGATAGCTCCCCTGTCCAAACCAAATCTACTAGGGTGGGGAACAGTATATGGGCAGCCTGCTTAAATAGGACATTGTGCATTTTCGGAACAGATATAAATCTCTTAGCATCATATAGACACTTAAAAAAAAATCACTGTTTCTGCTAATTGGCTAAAAGAAAAAAATTATTTAGAAGAACATTTACATCAAATAAATATCATAAGGAGTCAATCTTTTTAAACAAATGTTGGAGGTAATGACCTTGAGAAGAAAATATTTACTTTCCGGCACTGCTGACATAAAATGTGTGTCATCACAAGACAGAGATAAGACTCTTGCAAGGAAGCACTCAGAAGCAACCCTTGCTCTGAAACAGAACACCACAGAATTAAAAGAAAAAAGAGAAATGGTTCATCATGGTGTCATAAAGTGGCCACTACTCTTGTGTAGAGCTTGCAGTTATCAGTTGTCAGATGACAACCTGGCCCTATAAAGAAGAGGAGACTCCTTTTCCCTTCCAGAAGGCCTTCATTCAGTGCAAAAGTAGAGGGTTCTGTTTAGGAAGCAGAATTAGGACTGGCCCATCTAAAGAAGGACATCCCTCCGACTGGCCCTGGCCCACCGAAGTCTCAGGCAGAGTTTGAGAACTTTCTAACTGGGGGTGACAAGTATTGAACCTGAAACCCAAGGAAATTTGTGAGTCTTTGGGAAGTTTCCTGACTGAAAGAGTGTTCCAGACAAGCTGAGGCAGCAAGCCAGGTCACAAGACGGGGAACTTTGGATACAGATTTCAATACTTTTAAGCAATGGTTGAAAAGGCCATTACATATTATCTCAAATTCTTGCAGTAACAAATGGTTTTCCTTTAACTAGCAAAACATTAACCATTGCCAGGAAAAAGCTGAGTCAATTCTGACTGCAGCTTGTGCAATGTGAATTGGGTCTCTTTGGTATGATGCAGTATTTCAGAGAAGATGCAGATTCGTGTGTCCTCCACATCCCAGACTCCTTTAGGAGCAGGGGCAGGATACAAATTGAATAAATAATAGAATGATGCCGGTGGTGTTAAGTTTTCTTCATGAGGAGTATACAAGAAATCTAACTCACCCCCCCCCTTCTGCTTCAATCTAGTCCCTTTAAAACTGCATTTCATAGAATCAGAGTTGGGAGAGACCATGAGGATCATCTAGTTGGACCCCCTGCGATGCATGAATATGCAGGTGGCCTGTATCAGCACCCTGTTCTTACCCTTTAAAACTGCTTTTCCGCTGAAATTTAACCGAGTTGAACTGGTTTGAAATCCTGCTTGTTCAAATCCGTTCCTGGTGGAACAGGCACACATACACAGAAATTGCTACCAAGGAAGACCAAAGGATAGATAGCATATTGCTCATTCATCCCAGTGACAAGTAGCAGAATGAGCTACAGTACACACCACACAGGCTTTTAAGAATTACAGTAAACACATGGGGAGTGCAACAGTAAACAGGACTATGCAACACAGTAAAGGGGTCATCAGTGTCTTGTCATTAATGGTGTTCCTCTGCCTTCACAGCTGCTACTTTGATCACCCCTGCAACATGGCGAGACAAGCTACTGCTGCAGCTACCAAATGTTTTATTGTCACTTTGACTCAACAGTTCTGTATAACTCCATGTGCAGTTGCCACACGGAAACTGTTGAAAGGATGCTACAGGCGTACTTCAAGTTCTGTGGCAGGATCAGTCAAGTACTAAGGCCTACTAGCAACCACCAATGCTGCTGATGCTGCCACATTAGAAACTGACGTTTAAGCGCACGTTTTATAGAGATTCTGTGCTAATTTGTTCGTTGCCAAATTACTCTGAAGGATTACACTCACTTTTTACCACAAATTTAGGGAAGGTTCACAAGGCTCCCAGAAATAAGAGACGTTACATCTTTGGCTGGCCCCATTTCACTCTCAGTGGAGAACAAAATTCCAGACCAAGCGGTTTTCTATTGAGTAAAATACTTTTTCTATTCTCCTTTACTGCCCTGGATTTCTTAGTCTGTCATTCATTTCTTCCGCAGATAGATGGGAGTAAATGGAGAAGCACTCTCATTGGACCCAATAGCATCTGGGATCTCTTTCTCAAGCTTCTCAACACGGCTTATGCAACTGTACTCTGTTCGGCTGTGCAGCTGGCTCCATGCACAAAGTGCCATTGTAAGATTGCTAGGGAGCACTGCTTGGGGAAGGAGAGCCATGGGCAATGCAGAGCTGCAAGGCCAATGTCTCAATCAGCAGAAAAAATAGCAGCCAGTCAGATATCAAGCAATGAAGTGGTAAACACACAAAAACTTGCTCTGCTGAAAAATCTTGAACCTCCCAGAATGTCATTGCTCAATTACAATCTTTCTTTAACAGGCTACAGATCTAGCTGTAACATACTGTACTGGATTTGACACAAGACACATCTAGACAAGGTAGCTCTTAGTGATCTGCGTTTACCATAGATAGGATCCTGTGGGAAAGATACTCTTCTCTTCACTTACAGAACTTCTAAAGCCAGTCAGAATGAGGAAGACGGAGTTAGCTACCCTATACCCTATAGGGCGCACCAGCCCATAGGACGCACCTCGTTTTTTTTGGGGGGGGGTGAATTTAAAAAAAAAAAAATGCCCCAGCCGCGGGGCTGGGGCGGGGGAAGCCCAAGCTCCCACCGGGCTCACAAGGCTTGCGGATAGCTTCCTGAAGCCTGGAAAGCGAAAGGGCTCGGTGTGCACCGACCCCCCTCACTCTCCAGGCTTCAGTGAAAGCCTGCATTCGCCCCATAGGACGCACACACATTTCCCCTTCATTTTTGGAGGGGGAAAAGTGCGTCCTATAGGGCGAAAAATACGGTATATCTCAGGGACTGAAAGCCATGCAGGGTGTAAAGCTAGGACCGTAGAAGCTTGTTTTATGGCTTCAGATTCTTCAAGAGAAACCTCTGGCCCAAGGATAGCATAGCTTCATCAAAGCTCTTTTGCCATTCCTGATTCGCTGTATTCTGCTAGTTGATACAGGTCAGAGAACGTCAATGAAGAAAGGAAGGGGGGTGGGGGATGAGAGTATTGTTTACAACCTAGCAGTTCATGGAATAAATGCTGCATGTCCACAATCTGTGCAAGCCAATCATACTCGTAGCTCTTGTTTCTGATTGAGCCATTGAAGCAAAGCAACAAAATCCATTTATCAATGTTGAAAGTTTAATTGTTGGTAGTATTTGCTTATGCACTCATCTAGCTGAATCATGCAGTCAATAAAAGGCCTGGATCCACCAAGTCCCTTTGTGCAATTAAGAGGATGCATGTTTGCATGACCATAATTATAAAACACACACACACAGCATGAAATCTGCCAGTTTTGTGTTGATTTAACCATGCTATTTCCTGCAGAATTAATGTGCTGGCTACATGACAAGCTCTTCCAGTCCTCAAAGATATACTCACCCCCTTTCCCAAGTGACCACAAAATTGGAAGAGAAGGCCAACAGCGTAGAGAGGCTGGACCTGGAAATTGCTGCTTTGGCTCCTCCAACTCGTAGATGGGTATTTCTGTCTAAGAAGAGAAGTGACACACTGCATAGCCTTGAACGCTTTCAGCAGAAGGTTCTTCCTACCGAGCCACTGTTACACCAGAAGCAAAGTCTGCAGCCAGCCTGCCATGAGATGAGCACAACTTTCAGTGCTCCCATCACCTCTTCCTAGTTCTGCTTTCCCACTCACAGTTGGTAACATTTAATCTCACCACATGAGCAAGCTGTTGTTTAAATCCTATTGGATGCCCTTGTGATGTTTTGATCAGTTTTGGGTTGCATTACTGGCAAGCTCAAGTTCTTTGTTCTGCCTTAGACCAACAAACAGAAAAGATGTTTTACCAAGAAATAGAACACCACTAGTTCAAACCTCACTACAGTGGCGTAGCGTGGGGGGTGCAAGGGGGGCTGGCCGCACCGGGCGCAACATCTGGGGTTAGGGCAAATCCACGGGTTAGGGGGCGCAAATCCACGGGTTAGGGGGCGCAAATTACTTGCCTTGCCCCGGGTGCTGACAACCCACGCTACTCCACTGCCTCACTATAACCATACATCTACTAGGTGACATACCTCCCTCTCTATCTATCAGACCCAGACCTTATTTATAACATGGGGTGATAATATTGCAAAGAGGACTGCACACAAAGTTAAACTGTGCCTGAACAAAGCGCCATTGGACTATCGTGCTCCACCTTCCTCCTCCACCAGTGGCTAAAAGAACAACTTTTGCAGTTAGCTTTACTTTTCAAGATTCTCCCTGGCTGCTTAATGTTAACATTGGAAAAGTGTTGCACCTAGAAGTGGGACGTATTGCAGGGACTTTTCCTGAACACATGGTCGAGTCTGGGCTCTTGCTTAGCTGAAAAATAAACTTGTCAGCTTAGAAAAGCACAAAAGAGACTATTTCCATCATTTGGTATCCTTTTATTCCATTCAGTGAAACAGAGGCAACAACCACTGGCCACACATGGAGAGACAAGCTTGGACACTGATTTACATCCCAGATGAATTTATGATATAATGTGCTCATTCCCAGCAATGTTTTTACACTGCCAAGTGCCTGTATTTTTTATTTTATTTTTTGAAAGCAACAAAGTGTGTGTGTGTGTGTGAATGTTAACATATGAACTCAAGATCCTGGTTTAAAACAAACCCTGGCAAGTTTCATAACAAGCTAACTTCAACCCCTGATTTCAATCCGTGGGAGCTAAAAATGGTTCCACTTTTGTCTGTATCATACCGCCAAATGCAACACTCATTTTCTTGCATACTCTGTGTACAGTCATTTGCGTTTATGTTTTACTTCTTAGAAATTTTGGAAATTATGACGAATATTTTAAAAAGCATTGCTGCTCAAATGCAGCTGGGCTGCTTATCATCTTCCAAGACTGACTTTAACAGAACAAAACAGAATGTTTGGCAGGATTTGTACTATTGTGAAGTCAAGCAATCCCAAAACAGCACAGTCACACAATGAACAGGAAGAGCCATAAACGATATATTTAAAAGGTGGGCCTAATCATAGAATGATAAAGTTGGAAGGGTCCCTGGACCATCTAGTCCAACCCCCTGTGATGCAGGAATATGCACCCATATGCAGATGAAACCCATGACCTATCAGCACCATGCTCTAACCAACTGAGCTGTGGCTGGTTCAACAGCTGCAGCCATTCCTGGACCACAGCAGTTCATTGCAGTTGGATTACTGCAATGTGCTCTATGTAGGGCTTCCCTTGTGCTTGATCTGGAAGCTGCAGTTAGTGCAGAATGCTGTGGCACAATTGCTGACAGGAGTGAGGCTCAGAGGTCTGAACTGGTTGTTTATTTGCTACTGGGTTCAAAGTGTCACTCTTAGTATATACAGCCCCTAACAAGGTCGCCTTACCCTACACATGCCCACTTGACCACTTCAACAGAACTGGCACTACTGCAAGTGCCACAAAATACCCGTTCTGCTCAGCTGTTTAGCGTGGCAGCACCTGCACTTTGGAACTCCCTGCCTACTGAAATCAAGCAGGGGCCTTCACTGCACTCCTTTTGGTACCTACTAAAAATATTCCTGTTTAGACAAGCCTACCCAGATGCTTAGGAACTGAATGTAATTTAAATCTGTTTTAGCATTTTCACTTTTGTATGTTTTAAAGTGAGGTTATAATTTTTTTCTTGATTTGACTGTTTCATCTTTTGAAAACCACTTTGAAAGGTTTTTCCCCCCCAATCAAGTGGTTATGAATTTTATGAAATAAATAAATAATAGGCACCGTATGTCAAATACACTTTGAATTAAAGGAGGGCTTAAGGGAAGCCTGACAGAGTTAAGACAAACTGTTAGTAAGAGCAGCTAACCCTTTCTCCCCAACTCCCACCCTCAGTTGATGATTGACAGTTGTAGTTCACAACAGTGCAAAGAGTTTGGAAGCTACAAAAAGCAAATAGAGATGAAAAGAGGATCAAAAGGGGAAATTTGTATCAATCCAAAGTCAGTAGAAATGTATATTCTTTGAAAACTGTTGCTGAGGGGAAAGATCTCGACCATATATATTTATTGTGATCTCCACAGGCTTTCCCTCCTCACCCAGATGCTTGACAATATACCTTTGAAATAAAACAACAACAACAACCAAAAATAGGTTGTTTGGCTTACAGTATCCTGCAGAGATCTTTAATTCTGCAGGATACCACTGTATATAAATTCTTTTCCCTTTCATCACTAAAGAATGGCATGGCAAAGAGTGTTACGTAACAGAAAACTAAGAATAGTCCCCAAGGGGATAGTGACAAAACATGAGAAGAATGATCTGGTTCTTTGCCAAGCCAGCTTTCCTTTATGCTGCTATGGAAAAAGCACTTCTGAAAATGAGCAGCTTGCTTGGTCGGCGGTCACTGAGGGCCAACCACACTCATGGGGCAGCAGGGAACACAGCTGCTTCTTGAATCTTGCTAAAGCTTGCACACAAAGGTCCCCCCTGCAAACTTAGGCTATCCTCACACACTCTCAAGCCTAGAGCTACTGCTGTTTTCCTAACACTGTCCAAGAAACACACACTGATTGAAACATAGAAATGTCCTCTAATGCTTATCCATTTATTTTAGTTGTCTCAAAGACCATCTACCAAAGGAACAATACAGTGGAACCTCGGTTGTCAAACGCTTCAGAAGTTGAATGGTCTTCCGGAACGGATTATGTTCAACAACCGAGGTTCCACTGTACCAGCCTTAACATGCTATGCAAGGACACCAGAGCCACACTCAGACGTGATGGCACAGCTATAGCTTGTTCTATACACTGTTGAACAGGACACAATCTGTCTTGCAGATTAGCAAAGAAACCATGGTTTGCTTCGCCCAATGTTGATTTGCTGCCCCACAGTCTCCTCTGTGAACACCTGGCTGACTGCAGTCAGTCACTGTAAGAAAGAAGACCCTGGATTAGACAGACCTTTGCTCTGATCCCGCAGGGATGAATTGTTATCCTGGTTGCCTTTGCAAGGGCGGAGGCTTGCTACAGTCTCACTGCGTCACCATTTTCCCTACCCATAGCAAGCTACAGAAATAGGGTGACCACTCTCAGCATAACCCCAGGCCAACCACAGTCCTCAAGCCTCCCTGCCTTCCTAAACAGGCCACACAGAGGCTTGCTGTCACTGTTCCTTAACCCAGAGTTTCCCAGCCTTGGGTCTCCAGCTGTTTTTACACTACAATTCCCATCATCCCTGACTACTGGTCCTGCTAGCTAGGGCTACTAGGAGTTGTAGTCCAAGAACAGCTGGAGATCCAGCTTAAACCTTCCTCTCAAGACATTGCCTACCTGGACAGCCCCTCAGACTTCTAATGAAATCTGCTAGCAGCCCCAAATTTGTGAAAATAATAATCAAGTGCAAGCAGAACTTGGTCAACAAGGGAGAATTGAGAGCATGTCCTGCTACCACAAAGAGGGGAGGAGGAAGGGCAGCAATAGCCATTTTTAAAAAGAAAGAACAGAGGACGGGCTTGAGCTTTTTTTTTGCACAAATGCTCAAAATATCAGGCCCCCACCCAGCAAATTTTACCCATGATTAAACCCCACTGGAAGCAGCGTTATGTGATTGACTTGTGACCACGTAACTCTCGCTGCTACCAGTGGATCGTGGTCATGACTAACTTTGGCTTATTTATGTCCTTATCTTTTTGGAAATGATTCTCTCTCCTCAGGGCAGATTTGGAAAGCAGTGAGGAAATCATGTTTCCCCTCCTTCTTGCAGAATAAGAGATTACACTGAACTAGAGGGCAGCTCTGCTAACTAGATTACACAGGATTTAGTTACAAATCCCTATCCTAGAGTATTTCACCTGCAAAATGGCTTAGGTGTCTAGCACACTGAAGAACACTTTGATGATTTCCACAGATGGCAACGTACTTCGCAAAGTGCAGGAAGTGGCCCAGGGCAGAAAATACAACTCTAATGGTGTGACATTTTTAAGAACTATAACAAATAAATTAAGTTAGAAGCAATAAATGGATTCTTTCATCACCTCAGTAGTATACATATTGTGTTTCCCTACATTTCTGTTAAGGTAGCTGAAGCAGATAAGGCAGCCTGCAATGCTGGATTCACCCCCCAAAAACTGCCACCATTCTAGAAGCCTGAAGAAGCTACTTTAAAATGTTCTGCTTCTGGCACTTCCCTGCTCATTTTATGTGGCAAAGAGGTGTGCTCTCGGAGGCTCCGGTGCTGCAGTTACTATTCCAAACATGGTTGGTAACCTCTTAAATATAAACTAACTTCCAATCAATGTTCTAATCCTGTGCAAAACACATTACTGGAGTATTTGAACACATTTAGTTTCAATTCAGCGGCACAGATTTAATCTGGGGGGGCGGGGATCAATCCATATATGAATTAGCGGTTTCTAGATTTCTGTGGCATTATTACGGAGGGCTGATCTCAGAGACAGACTGGTTCCAACTCCAACTCCACTGCCTTTAATCTCCCAACACTGCTATAGATGGGTAGTCAGTCTAAAGTTTTACAGTATAGCAGCAGCTAGACCATATCAGCCACACACCCAAACACTGATGTTACCCTAAGAGCAGGGTTGCCATATTTTGAAGAGAGAAAAAGGGGACACATTTGTCAGCACTTGGGGGGGTGGGAGTGGGCACATTCTACAATTCCCCTTCAAAATATACAAAAACAAGGGCCTGGTCCTTTCCTGCATCATGCAAGACTCACACAGCATGTCTATGTTTTGCACTTGGTTGTTTAGTACTGCATAGGCAACATAGAAAGTAGCCCACTCCAGGACATTTTATAAAATTCAATAAATCCAACCAGACAGAAATTTTACCCCTGAGAAAGAGGACACGTCCTGGAAAAAAAGAGGACATATGGCAGCCAAGAGAGAGAAAAGAGGAAGGGAAAAATTGATTCTAATATGACAAAAAGACCCAAATGCAGAACTTGTCTATTGGTGAAATCTCATTAAATTGTGCATAATATTTCTGTGCGGCAGAAAATTAAGATCCTGCAAAAGACTCCAGTGTTTGAAGAAAGAATGGAATCAAGCGATATATTTTTATTCAGGGATTGAAACTTTATGCCCAACAAAATGAGCTACACTTAACACTGCGATTGCCAGCAGAATGGACAGCTATCTTTTCCTTACTACTTCCTTTCAGCATGATGACTTAATACTATTTGCTGTTGTAGTTGCATACTTGACTTTATCTTATAAGACTTGACATAGATGATCACTTAAGGCTACGGAAAGCCACTTAAAAATGAGGATCTGAGTCCAGAGGATGGGGGAACTGGTGGCTCTAAGCCCCCCTTCCCCCTCCCCACCCCCTCCAGCCTCCCAATTGATCAGTCTCGGAAAGCCAAGCCAAGATCCAAGAGCTATTCTCAAACTTCGTTCTAGTTGCTTTCGGATTTAGGGCATAACACAAAAACCAAATGGAATCTATTAACCTCAGGTCACCATTTGTGATTGCAGATCTCATGTCTGGATTATACATAATTCCTGCTTCACAAAATGCTGAAGGGATTTTAAAGATAGTATAGGGACACCATTTTGCAACACTGTTGACATTACTACCAGCCTTTCCTGTATTTGAAAGTCAGACATGTGGGATAAATATGCAGTTTTAACTTCTACCAGTGTTAGCAAATGAGATATATAAACTAATTGCCAAATGGCAGCTTAAACCTCGGTTACAGTTGCCACAATGCAATGTCTAGGTGTCATTTTTTGCAATGAAATTTATTGTTTTGCAAAAAATATTTTTCATTTCATTTCTACACAGCTTTATATTTTAAAGAATAATCTCAAAGCAGTTTATGACACATTAAAACATCAAATAAAACAATCCGGAATAAAACAAATGCAAGCTTCAAGGAAAATATTTCAGGTCTTTCTCTAAGCGATGTTTTGCTTTTCCCATATTTATTTATTTACCTACTTAATTTATAGAGCTGCCCCTTAGCAGAAGGACTCCAGGGAGCCAGTGTGGTGTTGGGATTATTCGAGTGTCAGACTAGGACCCGGGAGATCAGGGTTCAAATCCCCACTCAGTCAGGAATCTCACTGAATGACCTTGGGCCAGTCATGGCCTCTTAGCCCACCTTGCCAGGTTGCTGTAGGGATTAACTGAGAAGGTGGGTGAACCATGTATTCCCTGGAGAAAAAGGTGGGATAGGAATGCAATAAATGAGCTCTTCTGCTCACCTGCTTAAGAAAGCTAGAGGGGGCACTGGGTGGAGATGTCAGTCGCCAACCCAGCATCCAGGGATCTCCACATGGTCGCAACTGAACAGCGCCAGGCGCAAAATGCGCCTGGCTAACACTTCCTGGAAGATGGGGAGCATCCACAAGTACAGGAGGCTTCCTGTTTCAGATGTAGCAGCTGAATGTCAGAGCAATAAGAAAGAGCTGTGCAATGACAGCGCCAGGACTGAAGGACTTGCAGCCCTCTTGCCACTTGTGTTTCCTCTTCACGGCAGTCATGGCTGTAAAGGACCAAGATGTCCAAACAGTCACACTGTTGTGTGGGGGCAGGAAAAATAGTTACATGCAATATGATTGATAATCAATTACCCTTTATCCTACAGGGCCATGTTCACAGGTCATATGCCAAACTATGCAGTGTCCTTGCAACTCCCCCATTTGAAATCTTGCAGTCCCACAACAGTGAAATAGCGCTTACTTTTCAAGCCGCATACTGACCAGGAGCAAAATTTAAGACTAATACCAACCCCACTCCCAGCCTCACAATACGGATGCATTTTGCCCATTGTACTTTCAGCTTCAGAATAATTATGTAAACAGCAGTCCATCTTTCCAAATGGACTCACTACCTGTGACGGCAAGGAATTTAACTCTGTGCTTTAGTTTCCATCTACAAATGGAAACTGAAGCAATTACATAGGTTCCTTCATGGGTGCAAAACTAGGGCAGACCTCAGCTCAGACTAAGGAAAAAGTAAGGAAATATAAATGCATCCTAGTTATAGCTGAGAGTCTCCTCCTCTTGAAAGCAGTGGGGAAGGAGGCATATTGACACAGTGCAAGCCAGAGTCGAGAAATCAGACATGCTGGCTGGATGCTAAAAAGAAAGAAAACAGAGAAGGAAGGAAAGAGTGCTAAGCCCAGGAACAACTTCTGTCACGGCTAGGAAGCTGAACACACCAGGGACTTCACAGAGAGCTAGGACTGGTAGGCAATAGCATGAATGTGATGAAATGAAAGCATATTAAAATTAGAAAGCACTAAACTGCAGCTAAATCTCTGGCTACTACTTGCTGGAATCCAAGTTAAATGTTAATAAGTAAATGTATTCCAATAAATTGTTAGCCTAAGGGCTAAGAGCACCACTGCAGAATAGGCATCGCTCAAGGGCTGGTGGAGCCACATGGCGTCTGCATAGCTCAAACATTCCAGGTCACAGATGCATGCAGTCCACTTGCTCTTGAGAAATATTCTTGAAAGCCACCACATTTGGGCCATAACACTCTTGCACGCAGGAAGAAAACAGCATCATTGTCCTATTGACCAAAACAAAAACAAAAAAATACCTCCCTGGTGCCTGAAAAAAATCAAATTTGCAATACTGGGTTTTTTAATGTACTAGAAAGGGGAAGGATGCAAAAAAAAAATCCATAGGCTTCTGGAAATCCTGGAAAACAGTCTCCACAAATAAAAAGACTAGACTTTAAAGACCCCTGCACAAATAAAAATCAATATTTGTGTGCAGTGATGGCAGACACGCATCTGGAAAAGTTGATTGCTAGATAAAACCTACATCCTTTTGTTCATGTTGTTCTAGCCAGCATAGTTTGGAGAGGAAAACTACACATCACACACAATAGTCTGTAAGAAAACCCCAACACCTTTTATCTTAAAAAGGGGGCCCTGAGCTGAGATGCCACAGGGGTTAGTATCTGTGACACATACCTGCCTATTCCTCCCACCACCTGCTTTTCCTCTTCTTCAAATTACGGCCCCTTGCAGGTTTCTTTCTCCACAAATATTGCACTAGCAGATAACCACAGCTAACCAGTCTTCTCACTGGCTCCAAGATACATAGGTTTTTCTTGCCAGGTAAACACAGTTTATGAATGACAAATCATAATAATTAATACATCAAATAAGTAACAAATCAAAAGGATTTCTCTCACCATATATGGTGGACCCAGGGAGGCCCTCATTTGTGTGCCCCCTCCATGTGAGGTCCAGAGAGTGGCAATATGAGAACGGGGCCTTTTCTGCAGTGGCTCCCCATCTGTAGAATGCTCTCCCCAGGGAGGTTCATCTAGCACTTTCACAGTATATCTTTAGATGCCAGGGGAAGCGTTCCTCTTCAACCAGGCCTTTGGATGATTAATTTTCTACAGCCTTTTAAATGTGTTTGTAGGGTGATGGTTATCATTTTGTTGTTTTTATTTTAACTATTTATTTGTGCATTTATCTTGTGAACTGCCCCAAGATCCTTCGAGGAAGGGCGGTATATAAATCTAATTAAAAAAAAAAAAAGACCTAATTACAAACATTAGCTCAATAAACATTAGCTTTCAAAACTGCTGGAACCCAGGACAGATTTTTATATTTAAGCATGCCTATACGCTGAGGACACCTCTCTCTGTAACATCCGAAAAAGGAGAGGCCTCGCAAGTCCTGGACTGATGCCTAGACTCTGTGGTGAGCCAAAAAACTGAATCCTGGCGAGACAGAGGCACTGTGAGTGGGTGGTTCACAACCCTGGATAATTGGTCAATTGCCTGCTTTGGACGGGGCTGTACTTTCCCCAAAGAGCTCATGGACTCATCTTTGTTGCTAGAGGCCCAAGTGACCTTGGTGGCTAGGTGCGCTTCAACAACCAGCTTCAGCTAGCAGGACAGATGTGGGTGTTTCTGGATTGGTATAGCCTGACAGCTGTCATCCATGCGCTGGTAACATCCAGGCTGGATTACTGCAATGCACTCTTTGTGGGGCTGCCCTTGAGGTGGGACCAGAAGCTGCAGCTGGCAGGATATTGCCAACAGGTCACCCCACTGTTGAAAGAGTTGCACTGGCTGCCAATCAGCTACTGGGCTAAGGTTAAGGTGCTGGTTTTGGTGTATTGGTGTCCCTTGTTGCCCTGGCCTCCTTTGGCTGGAAGGGCAGCATATCAGTTTAATGAATAAAAATAAATAAATATCTGAGCCCCACCATATAGTTAAAAAAGCCCTCAGAGATTCTCAAGCAGCAAAGCAGACTCAAACTGCATCTAGAAGCACCTGCAGTGTCATCCAAGGTTTACTTAGGCAGAGTTTGCAGGCTCAGCTGCAATGGCCTGTGTCTGATCCACACACTCCATGAAAGGCAGAATTCTCAAAATCACTTCAGGCAGTTTGCTTATCTTGTCACAAACAGAGCCATGACTAAGCCTCACAGTTAGAGGGAATAAAACAAGTGAACAGAGGGTTTGTTTCTTCCACGCTGTCACCACACATAAATATTAAGGGACCTTCTCTCCAGACACCATCATTTGCAAGCAAGGGGGCCAACTTGAGTAAAATATGGGAGGGGCAGGTAAGCCCCACCCCACATAATTAACACAGTGTACACACACCATTTGAAAGGCAATGCCCATCAACATGGGGGGGCACAGTCCCGCAAATATTTTATTGGGTGGGCCAAAGGGACATTGGCCCCTTGGAGTTGGCTCCTACGTTTGTAGGATCAGGACTGACCCAGCTGTCACTCATGTTGGCATGCAGCTCAAGTGCTGTCCCTCAGAATCCCCTCACCTGCACTGTACTTTTAAAGAATCATCACTTCAAGCAGTCCTGGGCTCCCCCAAAGAATCCTGTCAAGGAGAATTGTTAGGAGACGCCTATTCCTCCCCCAGAGCTACAATTTCTACGCAGTGGCTTGACAATCAATCCCTCTTCCCAGGGAACTCTGCAGATTGCAGCCCTTTGAGGGGGACGGGGTCTTCCAACAGCGCTGAGCACCCTTAACAAACTATAGTTCACAGGGTTATTTCAGGGACTGTTTAAAGTGCTATGGTGCTGCCTTAAATGTAGTGAGCTTAGGGTCTAAGAGAGGGATGGGGAATCTTCCGCCATCCAGAGGTTGTGACTCAAAGTCCCGTCTCTCTCTCTCACACACACACACACAGTCAGCATGGTCAGGGCTGATGGAGCTGTGGTGCAGCAACATCTGCCGGGTTCCCCATCTCACTGTAACACATCAGAGTGCATTAAGCGGCATTGGTCACTGTACCACCAAATCTTCCCATGTACCAAGAGTCCTGGATTTGTGTCTGCTGCAGCCTCTTGGGCAGGCAAAATGTCTTGACCTGTCTAGAATTGGATACTACCGAAGTTCTCTCAGAACTTGAAGGCAAATAGCCAGATCAGAGTGATGCCAAGTAAATGTTCTGCTGCCCCCTGCTTTGTGGGAATAAGTAGGGTGTGTGGAGAACAAACTAAAGCGCTAAGAACTGATTTGCCCGGTACAATAAGAGAGGTCATCTCTACTTTCTGACTCCTCACCAGCGGCCTTAGCCAACAGCTTTGAAAGTTTAGCTATCCCCATGCAAATACTAAAATGTCATAAAAAGATTGTTTTTCTAATCCGGACTGAGTTTCTAGTTTTAAAGTACATTATAAATACTTAAATGTTTGTATCATCATCTCAGTAGATGTAAAGGGGGTTGGGGGAGAGCACATAACACAGGAACTGTTTGCACTGCTATTCAGGTTGCTGCAATGATTTACACAACTGAAGAACAACCTTTTGCCCGTAAGCACTTTTTTTGCTACTACTAGCTATAGTAAAGTTTAAAAAAATAAACAAAAGCATCAGCAGAATATAATGTCCTGTAAATATCATGGAGGAATGGCCAATTTTTTCTGCTGCTTTATATTAGAAGATTTGGGTGCAACTTATAGGCTGCTTGGATAAGATTAATAAACAATGATAATTTTATTTATATCATACTCTTAAGAGATAATTGAGAGCAGTTCACGCAATACAGCAACAAAACCTAGTAATTTAAGTTATTTAGCAAACACAATGAAAACCACAGCACACCAGTGGCGTAGCGTGGGGGGTGCAGGGGGGGCCGGCCACACCGGGCGCAACATCTGCGGTTAGGGCAAATCCATGGGTTAGGGGGCGCAAATCCATGGGTTAGGGGGCGCAAATTACTTGCCTTGCCCCGGGTGCTGACAACCCACGCTACGCCACTGCAGCACACCCATCTATAATCTATAATCAACCATCTATAATCAACCATACAAAATACAGCCGCGGACAGAAACAAGCCAGACCACCAGCCAACACAGAATTACCCCTCCCCAAAGGAACCGGATCATATTGATCACATTTCTCCTCCTGGCTTTACTAGCATTCCCCCTTTGCGGTGCTATGCAGGAGATCCTCAGAACAAAGCCCGGTTAAACTTTTGGTGTAAAAATTCGACTTAAGAGGGGGGTTCAAAAGAACAGCCATTGTTTTCAACACATCAGATAAGCCTTCTCCACGTGTACTCGACCGACTTCAGAAGGGCTCACTCCCACGATCGCAGCCTCGGGGAACTGCGGCGGGTTCTTCTTCTGGATCCGCAAAGCCACACGGGGCGCCGTCCCGGGGGCCCAAAGGGACCCGACCCCGCCGCCCCCCCGGGGCCAGAGTTTCCCTTCTTTGCATCCAGCCTGGGCAGCACCCCCCCCGGCCTCCATCCAGGTCGCTCGCCCCCCAGCTGCTCTTCCCATTCTCGAAGGAAAGGAGAGCACCCCGGGCGCTGGGAGCGAAGGAGCGGGTGCGGCCGAAGGGGAGAGCCCGGGCGGGCCGGGGAAGGTTGAGTCCCCCTCCGCCAGACAGGCGAGCAGCGGCGCGCAACGGAGCTCCCTCGAGGGCGCGGCGCTTGGGCCCGGCGCCGGGGCTTCTCTGCCCCCGCTCCCAGCCCGCATCCCTGCGGGGTATTGCAGACCCCAGCCAGCCTGCTCCAAGGGAGAAGCCCCCCCCGCCCCCCCCAAAACAACCTTCCGCCCCCGGGTCCCCGCCTCGCCGTCCGCCTCCCTCGGGGTCCTCCGCGCACCGTCCCTCCAGCCGAGAAGCTTCCCCCCAAACACCCCCTTCCTGACCCCGGACTTGGAGGGAGATGGGGGGGGAGTCCCGGCGCCCCCTTACCTCCTCCGCTGCCGTCGAGCCGCCCGCCCCGGGGCCAGCAAGGAGGGCAGCGCTCCGGCGCCGAGTCCCTCGCCCAGCCCGGCCGGGAATGGAGCCGAAGAGGAGGCGAGGCTGGCGAGCGAGCGAGCGAGCGCCTCGGCGTCCCCTCGACGTCCGCGCAGGGACCTCCTCGCTGATGTCACTGGAGGGGCCGGGCGTGGAAGGGGGACGCCCCGCCGGGAGGAGGAGGAGGAGGAGGCGGAGGAAGGCAGCCGACGGGGAGCCGCACGGCGCCCCTCGCCCGCCCGCCCGCCCCCTCGGCCCCGCGGGAAGCGGAGGGCTGGAGAAAGCGCCCCCGGAAACCCCCCCTCCAGGCTCCCTCGCAACAAGCAGGCGAGCGGGAGCCTTGCTGTTTCCCCCCTTGATTTCGGAGGGCTGTGCAAGGGGCGCCCTCCGCCTTTCGGGGGGGCGGGCGGGAGAGGCCCAAGCGCCACGGCCAAGCCCCCAGCCTCTTTCTCCGGGGTCAGGAGAGCGATCACGGAAAAGGTGGTGGGTAGGACTTGGAGGGAGAAGGCCAGGTCACCCCCACTGGGGAATAAAGAAGGGGGTCGCCACGGAGCTGGAGAGTTGCTTAAATATATACATTTTACAAATAACAGAATTCCTTCTGTGGTTTTCTTTTTTAACTGTTCTCCATCAATTAATGAGAACCGAACTTCTGAGAATTATGGAAGGGGAGAGAAAATGTTGGTGGGATTTTCAGAGGTGGGGTATAGGATTGCCACCTGTCCTCTTTAATACAGGATTGTCCCTTATTTCAAAGTAAAACCTTGTGTCCTGTATTGATTCAATACAGGACAGTTTGCCCTTTATTTCTCGTATTTCTTCTCTGCTCCTGTACACTCTCTCTCTCTTTCTCGTGTGCGCCAAGTTAAGGATCCTATCCAATTGCCTGTCTCTGCTCTTGCAGGGAAGGCTTTGCCGGCTTGGCGGAGAAACTGTCTCTCCCATCTTTCCTCCCTTTCCTTTTTTCTCCTTGCTCTCCTCATTCTACCCCAAGGAGGAGCAAACCAGGGCAAGGCTTGCATGTTGTCCCTTCCAGTTCCCTGCAGCTTGGGCTGGGTTAAGGTGGCATCTGTAGAGTTGCAGCCTGGGAGCGCTGGGCCCCTCAGAGACAAACAGGTTCTGAGGCTCCAGAAACAAGCAGTTTGTGTTGGTGTGGCCCAGAAGCCCCAGTTCTGAACAGACAGTAGTTATTTATCTGCATTATATTTGAGAGAAGAGGGTGGGAGTGAAGTAGCTCCCCACAAGGCTCTCCCACCCCCCAACCTGCCACCCTGTCATATTTTCTCTCTTTTTCAGAAATTTAACATGTGGAACAAAGCTCTCCCCCTCATCAGAATATGCCCGCCTTTATTTATCTATTTTGCTCTGGCCTGCAAGTGTGTGAAAGGGTTTGTGAAAAGTCATGTAAATTTCAGCTCTGGGTTGCAAAGCACAGACAGATCTACAAAATAATAATAATAATTGTGTGTGTTTCGGCATGTGACAAATTCCAGAGGGGCCGTATGGCTGGGCTGCAGTAGATCATAATGGAGTGCTTTGAAGTAATTTCAGCACCAGGTGGAAAAGAAAATTGCCGCCCCCCTCCACCACCACCCCTCCTACCTGCATGCCACCATCCTGTCCTGTATTTTGCTAGAACAAAGGTGGCAACCCTAGGAGAGTACCATGTATTTGTGGCCCTTACCATAGCTTCCAGGTTGCCAGAGCGGGTCTGTGAGCACTCCTCAAATCCTCTCAATGGTCGGCAGCCTTCTTGGGTGTCCACACTTCCTGAAATCCTCCATCATAGTCTGGGTTTTTCTGTAGGAGCAGGAGGGCCCCTACCATGTGCCTGACAGCTGTTTATTGTTTTTATTCAATTGAAATATGTTCACATTTAAAGAAATCAGTGCAGAAAGCTCCTTCTCCCTCTCCCCCCCCACCACACACACATGGTGAAAGGAAGGGCTGCCCTCAAAAACAAAACAAGCCAGTGCACTAATCTCAGGTATTGCTTGCCAGCTTCCCATTCTTCAGTGAAAGCCCTGGGGTAGATGTTGTGAGGTTACGCCTCCCATGGAGTTTTCGCTAAGATCAGTAACTGGAGGCATCCAGGGTGACTGCAGAGCTGGGCGGAAAGGTTTCCTAGGAAGACAAATGCATCCCTCATGGCCACCTCATACTGATAGAGTAACTAAGCACAATGCCCCAGCAACAAAATTATAGAAAAATTCCAGAACACCTTCCAAGTGAGGCAGAAAAACGGAAGTTTATTTTGTAGATGAAGAAAACTTTCAATAAATTGAAGGAGGGATTTTGGCACACTACTATTTTGAAGTAATACACATTACTATCTCAAGAGGGGAACCCTAAGTCCATTAAGTTCAGAGTCTTAAAATTACTTAAATGCCTTATTTCCCTCCTCTATTCCTGACTCTTGTCAAGGTCCCATCTGCACAGGGGCTTTTGTGAATTCAGTCCAGGCAGCTAATATATTCTTCTCTGCTGCAGCCACGGAGGAGCAGCAGACATCTTTCAGAGAAGCAAAGCAGACTGCCCAAATATCTCAGGGCTGTTTATATCCTGCCCATCTTCCCAAAGGAGCCTCAGAAGTTACTCATTGAGTTCAATAAACTTCCACGTGTGTGGGAATAGGATTGCAGCTTCATATATGTTTCCGTAACTAGTTAGCCTGGAATCAAGTTTGTGACAGTAGCAGAGAGTGCAAGTGATAGGAAGCTGAGCTATTGGTGAATTTCCCCCCAAATTTTAGAGAAGCAGGCGTGATGATTTCCTCTTTATATGCTTGATAGAATCCATCCTTTGCAGCACTGCAGGTTTGATAACTCCAGAACAATCACCTACTGCAGAGCGATGCAAGCAGGATCTGCCAACCCAAAAACAGCGTAAGAGCCATGACGTGCTTTTGTCCCATCTCCTACAATCTGCTACTTGCCCCATCAAACAGTGGAGGGGGGGAATGATTTGTCTTCTTCTTTTGATCAGCTTCTGCGGGTATGTGGAAGAGCTTCAGTTTCCTCATTTGCCATCTATTCCAAGAATGCAGTGATCAGTGAATGGCTCTTAGTAGGCATGCAGGGGCAAACTGCCCTGCTAGAGCTGGTCAGAGGAGACATGACACTTCTGCACAGGATCTTGTACTGCAAATGGATAAATGGGCTGGAGAAAGTTCACCCCCCAGGCTACCACATATCAGTGTTGCAGGGAGGGTGAAAATAATTTTAGCTAGGATTGCCATATTCCCCAAAGTGGAAATGCAGACAGAGTTGCTGAGCCTTTCTTGGGAACATCCACCCCCCCCCCCAAAAAAAAACATTTTGGGGCTTTTCTTTGATTTTGTTCAGATTTTAAAAATAAAAATAGCCTAACTTGCCATATGTCCAGGTTCTTCCTGGACATTTGGCCAATTCAGCAAATATCCACCCAGATGCCATTTTTCTGAGCAGCCCTGTTTTAGCAGTGTTTCCAGTGTGGAAGTCTATTCGCTATGTTTTTGTCAGACATAGTATTCTCTCTTGAGTCTCAGTCAGGGGAAACGTGTTTCATGTTTTTAGGAGAAGCTAAAGTTCCCACTGTAGAGCTGGGAACTGGTCACTAAGCATTTCTCCCCTTCCTCCTCTGTTGTAAAAATGATTCTATTTTTTAAATATATATGTTTTTAAACTCTAGTCATTGATCTGATTTATTGCCTGCCCTTCAGCATGAGGTCCCAGGGTGGGTTGCAAAAAAAATTTAAAGGCAATATTTACAACACTTAAAAAATTACAATCAAGAAAATTTGGAGGATGCTGAAATGTGTGTCTCAGGTGCCCTTCTGTGGGGAGGGAGTTTCACAATGTGTTTGTGAACAAGGCACCACTTGAAAAAAAATTAAAAAGACAATAGAGCTGCCCACTTGAGTGGTGGGGAGAGACTGCTGAACCACACTGGGTTGGTCTGACTGGGAAGCTGGCGGAAAGCTGGGCTCCATCAGCTGGAGAGAAAGAGCTCCAGGGGAGGCCCACTTGCCCCTGTGCAGCTCCAAGGAAGCAGGCAAGCAGGGAGCTTAGCTGGGTGCCTGGGGCAGGACCTCACTTTCAGTCAAATGCCATTGTTGGTTTTCAGCATCAGTTCTAGAATATTTTCAAGTGAATCGGTTTTATTTTTCCCATTCAACTTTCCCTGAAAAACTGTTCTGTGGAATGAAATGTTCCTGACAATGCAAGTATCAGGAATCCACTCCATCAGTTCATGCAATGCAGCTAATGATTAACAATGTTGTTGTTGCATCTGTCACATAATAGCTCCATCACTGGGAGTTTTCAGCATGTGCTCATTTTGTTTACGCTGGCCTTTTCCAAGCAGCAGGCAGCTGCGAGCAGTCAGAGATGAAGTCATCACCACATGGATGTTCACCTGAGCCCATTCTTAACAGATTGCTTAAAAAGAAGGAAGTGGAAGCAGCTCTTAAAAGGCTAAAAATAGGAAGGGAAGAATGCCAAAGAAAAGACCCGCTGCATGTATGATCTAGCCCAGTGAAGTCCTTGTAAGTCCCATTTCTGTCTCTTTCCCAGTGAGCTTATAATAGTGCTACTTTCTGGCAGAATAATGTCTAGAGTCAAATGAAGCAGGAATCTGCAGCTGAAAATCAGAAACGATACCAAAACCTTAAAGAGAGATTCAACGATACAGTGTATAAAACTGAAAGGATGTTTTCTCTCCTGCAAAATAATCGAGAACACTGTGTATCCCGTTAGATGATACACAAAACCACGACACAAGATCCCTTTTATTGTTGAAGGCCTTAAATAGGCTATTCTTTATTGCAGGCATGTTCCATTAATAGTGTGCTATTGTACTGCTTTGTGTGGAGAATTATTGTTTTCAAAATAATCACTGAAGGGCACATTTTGCTGCTGTTGGTAGAAAGCTTGCCACACTTCACTTTTTCTTTTTTATATATTAAACTTATATGTAGGAAGTATGTTCACTGTGAACCTAAAGAGCTGGAATGATTTGGAAATGTACCCATTGACAGGATGTTAGGAAGCAACGTGAGACTGGTTAAACTCTTGGTACATCACTCCAGCAAAACTGGGGAAGATGTACAAATCCGGAGACAGCGCATGCTGGAAATGCAAAACTAAAGAGGGTAACTTCTTCCACATGTGGTGGACCTGTGAAGAAGTGAAAAGGTTTTGGGGACAAATTTATGATGAACTAAAAAAAATACTGAAATATACTTTCCCCAAAAAACCTGAAGCGTTCCTCTTAGGAATGATCGGGGAGGAAATTAAGAATGAAGATCAAACGTTTTTCCAATACGCAACGGTAGCCGCCAGGATTTTATTAGTGCAAAACTGGAAAACCCCTAACATTCCATCTATCAGAGAATGGCAAAGTAAATTATTCGAGTATATAGAATTAGCGAGGATGACACAAAGGATTAGGCATCAAAAGAATGTAAAATTCACGAATGATTGGAATAAATTTTTAAATTACAGTGAAATAAACTTAGGTATTACTAAAATTACAGTAGGTGAAATATAAATCCTGCGATGTACAGAGCTAGTAAAGTATAACTGCAGAAAGGTTTCGAGTTTATTCAGCCTAAACTGTGGTGGAGGGAAGTCAATTGAGTAATGCTTGTATGTTTGTTGGCTGTATGTTTAATTGTGATGTTAAGCTTATTTGTTTATGTCGGTATTATGTGTTTCTTTTATTATTATTATTATTGTTCTGTTTTTTCTTTATTGTCTTTTGTGTTTGTTTTTTTATGTCGGCCTTAAAAATTTAATAAACAGAAATTAAAAAAAAGAGAGAGAGAGACTGGTTAAACTCAGTGGTGCAGAAAGCTCTCAAGTAATGGTTCCTCCACCCCTCAATCTTATTTTAGGCTGAGAGGCAGACTGGATAGGAGATTGGTAGATCTGTGTTCAAGCGAAGAACTGCCCAAGTCCCACTGAAAAAACAGAGCTGAGGGAGTGTGAAAGAGAAGAGTCACAGAACCAAAAGGGGAGGGGTGCAGAGTCTCATTTTCCAAGCAGAATAGGGAGGATGGAGGGAAATGAGCCTAAGGTAGGGGATGAGTTCAGTGTCGTTCTCCTTCCTGTTAAAATTAGAACCCTCTCCTTTCTTTCTACACACAGAACTCCCACTGTCACAGGTGGGTCTAATCATCATCATCATCATCATCATCATCTTACCTGTCCATCTGACTGGGCTGCCTCAGCCAACTCTGGGCAGCTTCCTAAATGGGTAGCTCTCCTTTCTATCCTCCCAAACATACAGTGCATTTCTTTCCTTTTCAGGCAATAGCAAGGCATGCAAGCCAGACTCTGATGAGTAGGCATGGCAACAGACAGGATATTAGTACTGCATACAAGTCCCCACACCACACACACAATTTGTCTGATTTTCTGTGAGGAGAAATACACACTGGCTTTTTGAGTTTAACAAGGTTGTGTGGATGCTTGAAATTGAAATACTTTATTGTCACTTGTACAACTTGTATACAGTGAGATTACACCAGCACCCTCCACTCAGCTCTCTTAGTCTTAATTCCCCTCATTTACTGACGCACGCACACCAAACCCAAAAGTCAGTTACCCTGTTGTTATATTTTCATTCAGCAGCCAGCAGCCCACAGGTAGAAGCTGTTCTTTACCTGTTGGTGTGACTAATCATGCTTCTATATCTTCTGCCTGAGGGCAGGAGATCAAGAAAGTGCCGCCAGGGTGTGAATCATCCCTGAGAATTTTCCTCACTCTCCTGAGGCAACATTCTTCTGCTATTTCATCCAGCGGATTCACGGGACAGCCCATAATATCTTGTGCTGTATGCTGCAATCATCATCATCACCACCCACCCCATCCCACAATAAAGACCCATCTGGAAGCACCCTAAGTTGTGGTTGCTGCCAGTCTTGTCTGTTTACTGTCAACAAGGGTTGCAGGGGGCCCACCTCTAAGGCCAGCCCAAGACATTTTCGTACTGGATCTTAATGGTACTCATCCTCCTAACACAGAGCATAACTCACCAGGAGATTTCCCTGCATAATTTTTATTGAATGAGCAGAAGCTGCATAAAATGCATAATGTGTTCCTGCTCATTTCGGAGTATTTTGTTCCACAAGTCAGGTCAAGCTGGTTCTTACTCTGCCTCGCTTAATGACATCCAAAATCTTCTGCCTGAGGAGCTGCTTCATTGTAAGGCTGCCTTCGCCTATCCCTGCCCTGAAGTCTCGATTCCAAACTTGTCTAGACTTTGCTCACGTATATTCAGAACAGGATGCTACAAGCAGTCACTGATGTTACATGCAGTAAAATACACAATCAGAATCTGAGAAAGCACTTGGCTTCTCCGCTGGATTCTCACTGCACAGCACAGGCTCCGTTTTCTCAACAAGCTGTTTCCAGATGAGGTGCTTTTTGTGTAATGGTTTATTTAATTTTGCAGGAGGTCCATGTGGCAGTAGATCATCCACACCCACACACCCCGTCCCCAGCCCCCAGTGCTACACCCATCTTTTTGGTTATTGAAAAAAATGTGTTAAGGAGAGAAAGAGCATAATAACAACACAATCTGTTTGCAGGTGTGAACAGAAAAATATACAGCTGAGGCCAGGTTGGGGGAGTGGGGGGGTGATCCCTGGGAAAGCTGGATGGTGCATTGAGATGCCTCTTCTTTCTTGATTTCTCATTGTGCACTTCCTTTTGTTTCCTGCACCACAAGTCCTTTCTTTAAAGACTTTTGCCTGTGTTGCAATACTTTGCCTGTAGCACTTCAGCTCTCACAAACTCTTAATTAATTACTTCCTCTCCTGAAACAAGATGCCCTCAATCTCTATGCTGCCTTTGACTTTTTTAAAAAAAAATGGTAAGACCACAACAATATAAGGTGATTTTATTCGTGAAATTGACCAGAAAAATCAAGGGGACAGTTTGACACTGTCTAGAGAAATCCTGCAGGCCATTTTCCTGGCCCAGTTAGAATCTCCCATATACTCTCAGTGACAGGATCCCCAGCCCACCCTAGGGCATGATCCATGGATTGCAATTAAGCTCATCATCATTAAAAAAATAATAATTGTAAAAGCTGACCACTATTTTGAGCAGACAAGCACTCTTGTCACTCTTTAAAAATAAAAGTACACAATGACACAGTTCCCAAAGCAATTCTCTGGTATTCTGTGTACCTTTTTGCCCATTCTGTCTTTCATGGGAGAAGATGCATCTGCTTTCTCTAGCAATGGATTGCACCCCCACCCCGCTTCATTCTCTCTCTTCCTCTTCCCTCCCAGCCTTTTCACACTCCTGGAGCAAGGCTTATTTCTTCCTCCTTATATTTGCACAATAATCCTTAGGATGGGGCTACTAGTAGCAAATCTGGCCCAGCTAAGAAAGGGATATTATTGCAAAAGTTGGGTGCCTCCGCCTCTCTCTGCCAAGCAAGATTCCTGGGGGTACCAGGCACTGAGACTGTGATTTCCTGGTTTAGCCTGCATTTTAAATCTAACCTCTGTCATCTTCCCTTCAAAACTCAAAATGTTATTGTTCCCTATCTTTAGCAGTTATGGGTGCCTTGGCACCCACAAAGTCTGTACCAATTCTTGATTTATAGCTGCAATTAGATGTGGTAAGAGAAAGATGCTTTTGTCGTCAGACAGCACCTGTGGGCATATACATGCATGTTCAGGCATCTTTTAATCCAAAGAAAGTATGCAAGATAATCCATCTGTTAAAACTGGGTGAAGATACATGACATTTACAAATGTGGGTTCAAAAATCCCCTCACCAGTTTCCCCCGGCAACTTGCTGGTCCAACACCTGGGGTTGCCATAACACACCTAGTTATGCCCAGGGTGTTTGGTTTTTTTATGGCAGTACTGCCCAGTATGAAGTACTGGTGCTTCTTTTGTTGCTACCCATGGCAGTCATTTTGTGTCCTTACTCATGGCACTTTTATCAATATATGAGCATCAGCACCTCCTCATTTTTTAGGTAACATAAGCCTTGGTTCAGCCCATTTAACCTCTCTTTAGGGTATCCTGGGTAAAAGTCCTAGGCCCAGCACAATAGAACAACTGCACTGGCGTGTTGCCCTGACCCAAGTCCTTACACCAGGGCTACTTTGAGGCTCCTGCACCAGTCACTATTCCTCAGTCCTAGCAAGAGCCATTGTGCCACTCATCCATCCAGCGTGGTTCAATTAATTGGCTTGAAGAAGTTTTTAGAAAGTCACACCTGTAAAAATAACATTTACAATCAAGTCTGAGTATTGAGTCAACAATAGATTATCTAATTAGCGCTAAGCATCAGGAAGTGCTGTTATGCAGACTCTCTGCCCTAACTAGTTTGGGAGATAGCAGGCTCTCAATCTTTAGTGCCTCTAAAGATAGCCGGCTTAGGTGCATCTGAGAGCAAGAGGACGTGGAATTATTGGGCAAAGCCTGAACAGGTGCCTAAAGCTGCTAATTAATATGCAAAAGTTGATGTTTTTCTTTTCATCCTAAATTAAGCAGGGGTTAATTTAGGATGAAATTTTAATAGGATTGTCCCTCAGGTATATTGTCTAGACAGAAAGGCAGAATGAGAGCTAGTGAGTCATTGTAGTGTAAAAGAGAGAGTTTTTCCAGGCAGACTGAGGTTCTACACTGAACCAAGAAGCAGCCTGGGTGAGTCTGGGTCAGTCGTTCTCCCTCAGCCACAGGTTACTGTTGTTTAGAGCGCTTATTTTAAAATAGTGCTTAACATCTGCATTTTTGTTAGCATTTGTATCGTGATCACCAACATTTCTCCAATGAAAATAGGGATGTCCTATTCAATAATGATAAAGATAACATTAATTATTATTATTATTATTATTATTATTATTATTATTAACAAACCACACCCATCTGACTGGGTTCCTCCAGACACTCTGGGTGGCTTCCAACATATATAAAAACACAATAAAACATTAAAAAACTTCCCTATAGAGGGCTGCCTTCAAATGTCTTCTAAAGGTTGTGTAGTTACCTATTTCCTTGGCTCAGGGATCACATAACTCCACACCTTCCAACATTTTTCCGACAAAAATAGGGACGTCCTACCAGGGGCGCCATCAGGGGTTGTGGGGCCAAGGGACCCCCAACATTTTCAAGGAGGGGGCTGGGCCCCCTAATTCTGTGGTGGCCATGCATGCATGCCACAGGGTGTGCTCGTATCACTCACGCATGCCATGGGGCGAGCTTGTGTCATGCACACTTGGAGGGTCTGTTGTATTAAAAATCTTTAAATTTTGTTTAAAAATATTGTCCACTTGTGCCTTTTTAATCAATCAAAAGGTTTTCAAGGGGAACTTCCAGAGACTGAGCCTGGACATTCTGTAATCAAAGCAACTGCTCCGTGGTCTTTCCTCAGACCTCAGAGGTGACCAGAAATGGTGCAAAGGAGAGTTTCAGATCAGGACTGAGTCATTTGCCAGTATCTGACTGAACTAGCAGGCGTCAAGTAGGGAAGAGGAGAGCCATATAAATGTAGCTGCCATCGCACTGTGTCTGTTGCTTGCTGTTGTAATAGATTTAACATGAGGCTACATTTTAAAATGCAATGTACTTGTAGCCTCTGGTGGTACAAGTATTATGACAGCTAGTAAATCACTACAGTGCTCTTTGCATTGCCTTGTTCTTTGCTGGTGCTTCCTAAACGTGGAGATACTCAGTGCCTGCTCTCATGCCTTATTTTCAGCACAGTACTGATTGCCGGCATGGGAAAGAGAACAGATTAGCTTTATCTTGCTCACCCACTCTGTTGTGAGTTGCCTCCCTGTGTCGGTTCAATAATATAAACTCAGGGCCCTCCTGTTGTATGGAGTCTGCAAAAAGGATATGAAGCACAAATGGGTGGTAACATTTATTCCATAGTCAATAGTGAGAGCCAGTGTGGTGTAGTGGTTAAGAGCAGTGGACTCGTAATCTGGTGAACCGGGTTCGCTTCCCCGCTCCTCCACCTGCAGCTGCTGGGTGACCTTGGACTAGTCACACTTCTCTGAAGTCTCTCAGTCCCACTCCTTCCGGTAGTGATAAAGCAGGATATCAAATCCAAACTCTTCTTCTTCTTCTACCAAGTACCAGTTGATCTGCCCCCACAAATTTGTCCAGAAATAATAACAACAATTTTATTGTTTATACCCTGCCCACCTCTTTTGTAGAATTCTAAGTAGGAGACAGGATATTGCAGCTGTCTGAACAATAAACTTGATTCAGAACTTGGCAACTGCACACTTTGGCTGTGATCCTAGACACACTTCCCCAGAAATCAGTCCCACTGAACTCAGTGGGGCTTGCTTCTGAGTAGAGTAGGCATACACAGGACTCAAGAATAATTACAGGGCACAGACAAGGTGAACATTTATATTCTGGATACAAATGGCCTCCGCAGGACTTCTCCGTTGTGTCCACTGATAGTTTGCAGTTGATTGTCAATCGATTTTGGGTTCTCTCACCCCTGCCTACCGTTGCTCCCAACTCCTATCCTAACCTCCTTGACCAAGGTGGTACTCTAGTTAGTGAGATGGGATTTTGCTCAGGTTTGCTTACCAACAACCTCCCTACCTGCCTGCCTGCAGCTTTACCAAGAATAGGTGGACCTCCTCCTAGGTACTTATTAAGTGTCAGGTCCAGCCCTCCCCATGAGGCAGAGTGAGGCAGTCACTCCAGGCTTATTTGGAGTATCATGAAAGGTAATTTGTTGTTGTTTACTATTAGAGAGGAGATTTTCTGATTCAGTTGGGATTTTTTGGCTCAAGTGCCTTGGGTACTGTGCACATTGAATGGGGGCGGAGAGGGGGTGGAGAGGGCTTGTCATTGGGAGTTGGCCAGTGACCTCATGCCTCTCCGAAAGAGCCGGGACACAGTTTGCCCACCGTCCCCTTGAGAGGTGCTTCTATTCAAGGTGGATCAGAAGAAGTCTGGTTCCTTCTCTTGCTATGCTGAGGATATCTACATTGCTTCATTTAGACACATAAACATTTAATGACTCAGTAGGGAACCATAAAATATTCAAAAGTCATTCTCTGACTTAGCAAAAAATGAATCAAGGCTGTTCCGGGGTAATACATTTTCAGAATGTGAAGATCAATCAGCAGTTCATCATGTCACATTTCAACATTGTGGCAACTTTCCCTTTCCAGGCCAACACTAAATCAAAATGAATTACAGAAGGAATTTCAGATTGGCACAATATGATTACCTGAGCTGGACGCTTGCCATGAAATTATGTCTATCATTCTTCTTCTTCTTGAAAAGTTTCATTAGGAACACTGGCTATGGCTAAGGCTTCAGTTCTCTCTTCATAGCCCCTTCCAAAATAAAGTCACAGCCGCAGCAGCCACTGCCATTGCAGCCCCCCCCCATAGTTTGCATGTGGTGTGTCTTGTGATCAATTATGTGGGGCGGGGCTTATCTGCCCCCCATATTTTATTCAAGTTGGCACCCCTGAGTGTTGGTGTGTTAAATAGGATTTATTCCCAGGTGAGTGGAATTGCAGGTATGTAGGCTAACATCAACCTTGATGGCAGAAAGTGAGGAGGAATTAAAGAACCTTTTAAGGAGGGTGAAAGAGGAGAGTGCAAAATATGGTCTGAAGCTCAACATCAAAAAAACGAAGATCATGGCCACTGGTCCCATTACCTCCTGGCAAATAGAAGGAGAAGAAATGGAGGCAGTGAGACATTTTACTTTCTTGGGCTCCATGATCACTGCAGATGATGACAGCAGTCACGAAATTAAAAGACGCCTGCTCTTTGGGAGAAAGGCGATGGCAAACCTAGACAGCATCTTAAAAAGCAGAGACATCACCTTACCAACAAAGGTCCGTATAGTTAAAGCCATGGTTTTCCCAGTAGTGATGTATGGAAGTGAGAACTGGACCATAAAGAAGGCTGACCGCAGAAGAATTGATGCTTTTGAATTATGGTGCTGGAGGAGACTCTTGAGAGTCCCATGGACTGCAAGAAGATCAAACCTCTCCATTCTGAAGGAAATCAGCCCTGAGTGCTCACTGGAAGGACAGATCCTGAAGCTGAGGCTCCAATACTTTGGCCACCTCATGAGAAGAGAAGACTTCCTGGAAAAGACCCTGATGTTGGGGAAGATGGAGGGCACAAGGAGAAGGGGACGACAGAGGATGAGATGGTGGGACAGTGTTCTCGAAGCTACCAGCATGAGTCTGACCAAACTGTGGGAGGCAGTGGAAGACAGGAGGGCCTGGCGTGCTCTGGTCCAGGGGGTCACGAAGAGTCGGACACGACTAAACAACGACAGGCTAACATCTGTTAATTGGCTGTAGTTCGACAATATCCTTTTTGAGGTAAGGCAACCAGAACTTTACACAGTATTCCAAGTGCGGTTGCATCATAGATTTCTCCAATGATATTATTATTATTAAATATATTCTTAACCAACAAGGGCAGAACCTCATTTCACTGTCTAATGTGGGGGATTTGTATCTTTCTGCCTCTTGGCAACTGAAGGTCCCATTATTTCTCATCTGCACTTTCATAATTCTCACCCAAATGGCATTATAAACAAAGAGCGTCTTGTCAAGGCTTCACTCTGATGACTTTAAACTGTTCAAGATAAGCTTTTGGCAGTTCTGTATCCGGCTCGCTTGTTGCAAGCTGAAACATGCTGCTTTTGTGTAAGAATGCATTTGGTTTTCAGTGCTTCAGGGTCACAGTAAATGAAGCAGTTCAGCTGATTGCCCAAGAAAACAAAATTAAAAGTCTGCAAGTGTATATTTTTCTGGCACTTTTATGTTTACTCCAAACCATGGGATCTTGAAAGCAACCAGATGTGCCATGAGCAGGCCTGGCCCTACCTTTACTCAAAGGGAGCATCAGGTGCTGGGTGGGCAGGGACAGCAGCTGCCCTCTGGCTGTTCCTCCTAAGCCCCAGGGCTGCCACCCCCCACTGTAAGAAGAGTTGCAGGGCTTTCTCTGCTACATGGCCAAACAGCCCTGGATAACCCCCGTTATCAGGTACAAGGGGGACACCTGCCCATCAGCAGAGCTGAAGTGAGATCCAGCTGCCAGCCCTGGTGCCTCCGTAGGTGGAGAGGGGGAAGGAGCTCCGTGTTGTCTTTTGCCTCAGGCAGAAGCATGTCACTTTTCAAGGACCATTGATAAATCAATCCCACTTTGAGAAAATGATGTGATGGGATATCCCAAATTCCCCTTGAATATTTGCCTTTTTGCTGTTTCCTGATGGCCCTGATCAGCACCATCCAGAAATGACATGGCAACAGAGACTTCCTCCTGTGTTCTGGTGCAGCGGATTGCCAAGCAGAAGGTGGGCCTCCTTAAGAAATTGCCAGAGGTTTCTTCAGGAGGCATGATGACCCTTTCATTGTGCAGCTGTTGTTCGCCCAGAGCAAATCTCCTGAAGAAGAAAGGAAGTAACCAAACTGCACAGCAGCAACACACTGGCTCAGCCTTTGTACTGCAAATAAGGGGAGAAATGTGCATTTGGTGATGTTTTATTATTTATAATTATTTATTATTCCCAAATGGGGCGGGGGTCTCATTTTTTGTAAACAGTTTGTTGTTGTTTTTTGCTAAACCACTTAGCGATTTATTTATTTTTACAATCAAGCAGTAGATATCCTGTCATGATGTCATGGCATAGCATGCATGTGCCAGCCCCCACGGTTTGGGGCCCAAGTCAGCACCACTGACCCCATCCCAACCTCACTGCTGCCCTGTCCTATACCCAGAGCATCCCAGTAAGTGATAGTGATACTGCCGCTTGCAGTCCAGCCTCTCAGTGGCTCCCTGCCAGCCACTCCTAGTGATATCTAAATAGAACTGCCATAGCTGTTTACATGCTATCTGAAATAAAGCAAGAACCAAGTTGCTTTGCAGATGTCAAATACCACTTCTATCTGTTAAAGAAGCTTCTGGTACTTCTGCTATGTGAAGGTCTGTCATCCATTGCCTAGGAGAACTTAACTAGAAGCCTGCTTCTACTCCCACAAGATTTGCCTGATAGGATCATCAGTTTCAGCTTGGCTGAAAGAAGGAGAGTTTGAATAGTTACAGTGCAGCAAAAGGAAACTTTCTTGGACTGCCATCATCATGGAGGCTCAGACAGTTAACAATATCCCTGTGTGCATTGACCACAAGATTTGGTTCAGACCCCAATTTTGCCTTTGTAACTGTGACTCAACTTGGACCAGTGAGGAGGCTGGTTCTGCTCACGAGTCTGAGTTCAAATCCTTCTCCCCACCCTCAATCACTATTTGGAATTCAAAACTTGTTTTCTCTTTTGGCGGAAGTGAATGAAATTTGCAGGCATAATAACCCTTTCAGAATGGTCAAATCCTGCCACATTACAGGCAAATAAGTCAAAGAACATTTGTGCTGAACATCTCTAAAATACGCACCCACCCACCCCAAGGAACTGTCTCTAACTTGTTACATTTTTGGCCAGAATTAGGTGAAATTTGGCATGAATCTTGGGCAACTTTGGATTTGGGCTACACTGCTTACTTTCTACCACATAGCTTTTGAGGAACTGCAGTGTTCTTAGAGGAAGGGTTTCTATCTGAACAAGCTAGACAAATCTAGCATTCGAAAGTACCCAGTTTACTATGTGTGGAAGAGGACATGGCTGGTTGGAGCCCTGAATGAGGGCATTCCTCCCCATAATAAACTGGGCACTTTTGAATACCAAAACCAGCTTCCTTCTGGCTCTCTCTTCTTCTGTGGGGATTCTTCTGTACTTAAACCCCATCTAGCAGAACCATAAACTGATGAATGGACGAAGGAGAATGTGACAAGCTGTGATTATAGTCATTGTGCATTTCAGACATTATTGGTTCTTTTGGCAGGGGAATTAAATGCAGTATTGCCTGCAGATTTCAGTACAGCCTCCACCTATGATTAAACTAAATTAGTCTGGCCTCTTCAGATAGGACCCCCTTTGTCTAAAAATATTACCGTGGCTTCCAACTTAATTGCTTTGATGCGTTCAATACATATGGTGCAAAAATAAAATAATGTAGCTTATTTTCCATCAAGAGGTCAATGCCTACTTGATGTAAAATAAGCAGTGTGGCCCCAATCCAAAGTATGATGCAGCCTGATCCTAAGAGTGTTTACTCAGACTTTACCCCCACTGTTTTCAACAAAATGTATAGACCAATCTTATGAATGGTTACTTAGAATTCCATTTAGCTTGCTGTTGACTCTAAAGCACTTTCTTTCTAGGGAATAAATCCTGTGCATTCAGTGGAACTTGCTTCTGAGTAAAAATGCTTAGGATCAGGTATCACCTCTTGGCATTGCCAGGTTTGGCACCAACTTTGGGTGGCCCTTTGGGCAGCTTGGCCCGTGAAAGCCCCCATAATTGTCTGGTGAGGTGATGGCAAGGGTGATGGTGATGGAGAGATGTTTAGAGGACCAGCTGATGAACCAGAGGATGACCAACTGCAAAGATCATTCCAAGAAATGGGAAGAGTTATCATTTGGCACTTGTGAGCTTCAGCATACATGGCTGAATGGTAAACTCTGTGGGTTTCCTCCTGAGCTTTCATTAGGCTGCCAGCTTACAGTAAACACAGCTGAACTTTGCGAGGGGAGGGAGGGGAATGCTACTGAAATGCTACTTCATTAATTTGCTCCCCTGAGATTATTCTTTTGCCTTACTTTGTTCCTGTCTGACTCAGGGTGGTTCCAGATGACAACAACAAAAGCATGTTTGTGCTGTATTAATGTTCTACAAGTACAAGGCTGAGTCACTTGTAATTGCATAATATCTAGTCCCCCTGCAATGAATCGCCTACTTCCGAAGACATAACTATAATGCTACTTCCTGAAGAAATGAGAAGCTGTTTTTCTCTATTTCATAGAATGTGCAGATCAGTGCTTGAATAAGACTGTGCACACTATATGACGCTCAACACCTTGGGATTTTCCTTAAAGAAGCTCAACAAATATGGGGGTGTTTGGATTTTTACTTCTTAAAATATGGCAACCCTAATATTTCCCTCTTCATTCCTACCAGAGAGTCAAGCTACAGTTTCAAGATTAAAAAATGAAAAAGTGTCAAATGGACAATCAATTTCATTTTCTTTGCTTTGAAACCAAAGAGATGGTTGGCCAGACCACACCTTGGTAGAATCTAAAACGTAAAGGGACCCCTGACCATTAGCTCCAGTCGTGACTGACTCTGGGGTTGCAGTGCTCATCTCGCTTTATTGGCCGAGGGAGCCGGCGTACAGCTTCCGGGTCATGTGGCCAGCAGGACTAAGCCGCTTCTGGTGAACCAGAGCAGCGCACGGATCGCTGTTTACCTTCCCGCCGGAGCGGTACCTATTTATCTACTTGCACTTTGACGTGCTTTCGAACTGCTAGGTTGGCAGGAGCAGAGACCGAGCAACGGGAGCTCGCCCCGTCGCAGGGATTCGAACCGCCAATCTTCTGAACAGCAAGTCCTAGGCTCTGTGGTTTAACCCACAGCACTACACACATATAAAAAAAGTTCTGAAAATGCTTTTTTAAAAGTGTTTTTAAAAATACATTGAATTTAACTCTCCATCGCCATCTAGCATCACATTGTATATTGCACTAAAAACACACTTAAAATGTTTTATTTGCAGCTGTATAGCTGAGTCCCTGGAGTCCTGTGTCCACTTCTGGGAACTGTAGTTTAAGAAGGATGTTGACAAGCCGGAAGGTGTACAGAGGAGGGTGGCCAAGTTGATCAGTGGTCTGGAAACCAAGCCTGATGAGGAACAGTTGAGAAAGTTGGGTATGTTTAGCCTAGGAAAAAGGAAATTATGATATCCATCTTCAGATATCTAAAGGGTTGTGACATAGAAGATGGAGCAAGCTTATTTTTTCCTGTTCCAGAAGTTAGGCTCTGAATCATGGGCACAGCTGGGGAGGTGCAGGGGGGGCAGCTGCCCCCCTAAATCAAGTAAATAAATAGAAATACTTAACTAACTGACCATTTGCAATTGCAGATAATTTGGTTCTGCCCCCCCCAACAAAAAGCCTGCCCCCCTAAAATATATCCTGGCTACACCCATGTGCCGAAGCAATAGCTCCAAGTTAGAAGAAAGGAGATTCCGACTAAAAACCAGGAAGAATTTCCTGATGGTAAGAGCTCTTTGACAGTGGAAAGTCCAAGTGCCTCATTTTAAGCAGGATGTTCACAATTCCTTTGAAGGTGCCCCAGGCTCTGCCTTCGTCCCGGGGTGCCCTGATTCGTGCGGCCTGAGGACAGGGGTTGCGGAAGTAGCTCCTGTGACTGGGAAGGAGGCATAAGAGCTGCTTTTCTCCCCCACCAACATGGCACCCTTCTTCTCTACTGCAGCTCTCATCAGCCCCCAGGAGAGAGGGGCCCATGGTTGGCACGCCTGCCCAGGATGTTCCCGCACGGCTGCTGTCATGTGTGCTCTATGGTTGGCATGGCGTGCGCCAGTGAAGGTAAGTCAGCAGCATGGTGCAAGGGGTGTGTGTGTCCCGATTTGCCCTTCCGAGATGACAGAGGGTATGGGAACGGACTTCTTAAGGAGGTGGTGGATTCTCCTTCCTTGGAGGTTTTTAAGCAGAGGTTGGATAGCCACCTGCCATGTGTGATCTAGTTGAGATTCCTGCATTGCAGGGGGTTGGACTAGATGACCCTCAGGGTCCCTTCCAACTCAACAATTCTATGATTCTATGGATAAAATTGCAGCAGATGGACAAAATTTGAACAAAGTGCCACAGCAATAGAATTATATGTAATTGCTCCAAGGAAGAAAAAGTAGTAAGCATGGATGTAAGCAGGGTCAAGCTGGTTTTAAACAGAGCCTGAACTCAAGACAAATAAAAACAGTTCATGTTTGCAGCAGTTATCCCACAGCAGACAGGCGCATGAAGGATCACAGAGCATGCCAATTCCTTTTCTGCCTTCACCTCCAGTAGTAATCCTAAACGGCATTTAATGTATTTTGAAATAATCTTTCTATTCTGAGTTGCTGCAGAAGCCTCAGCTCAGCAATCTCTAGCACAAAAGGATTAATCCAAATAAAGCGATAGCAGCCTTGCTATTGTTCCGTGATCATAGATGTACAACTGGCATTTGAAATCTCCTGCACAGGGCAATAGATTTCTACTTCTTCATCTGTTTCTTAATGGGATGCAGCATCTTCTCACCTCACAGCCTGGGCTTTACATGGCCAGTGGGTAATGAGGTATTAATCTTTATTTCAGAAAACTGAACCCAAGACTTGCTGGATTAGCAATTCAATATAATGTAAATCAGCAGGTTCAGGTGAAAGGAAGTAGAAAGGCACTGTCCCTTGGCCTAGAAAAAACATTTTGCCTCTTATGAGAAGAATACATAGAGACTCTTCCCCCCCCCCCTTCTATTTTTACTTCATTTCATGTTGGTGTTTTGAAAATAATAATAACAAAGATTTGGATCACTGTCAAAGGTATTTCCACAGTGCAGGGAGGGAAACAGAGAAGAAAATACTAGATTAATTTACCTTACTATCTCTGTTGTAGACTAACTGCTATCCCTAAACCTTTAGCCTAAACCACTACATTGACTTTTAAACTAACTCTCAGTTGAGAGTAGGAGAGAGCCAGTCATTTGCAAATGAGAATTACCCTTTGTGTTGTCTGAATGGCTCTTCTCCAGGCTATCACCTCAAATGGAAATTAGCCTGACTTAATTAGCTTTTAACACTTGTGGATTCCCTAGGATTAAAGAGGTGTCTGACACACAGCCTAATACACTTGGAGTCATGATTAAATTCTGACACCTATTAGACCCAGGATATTATGGTGTCTAGCACCACAAACTCCTAAAAATATTATCCCTGGGTCAGCTGCACTGGTTCCAGACCCAGTCCATTGGGGGCTGATTGTAAGGTGCTGGTTTTAAGTTTCAAGCTTTTAAGCTTGTGGCCAGGTTACCTGAAAGATCACCTGCTCCTATATGTCCTACGACAATGTTCAGATATTTGTCTGAAGCCCTGTTCTGAGGGCCCTCACCCAAAGAAGCCAGGTGGGAGAGGGTCTTCTTCAGTGGTAGATGGTTATGGTTATGGTCCAGTGGTTATGGAAAACCTCCCCAGCAAAGCTTGCCTGGTGAGGTCCTTATGGTCTCTTTGGCAACAGGTAAAGACCAATTTTTCAGTCAGGCCTTTTAAGCAACTTGTGTTTTTTCATCCAAGTACTTCGATTTATTGTTATGGATGCTGTAGATTGTTTCACTACTTTCTCTGCCAGAAATAACAAGTTTTATGCTTCTTCTTTTTAGATTTTTTTATTTTAATTTCTGCAACTCTCCCATACAAGGCGGCCATACAGTTGTGGCAAGCAAGCAAGTAAATAAAATAGTGGTGAAAAGACACTGCAACATTCTGTCACAGGCCCCAGTTGTAACTGTTGTTGTTCAATTGTTTAGTTGTGTCTGACTCTTCATGACCCCATGGACCACAGCACGCCATTCTCTGCGTGATCCATGAAGGAGAGTTGTAACTAATACATTGTTAAGGACAACTACTAAAACTAGTGTGGTGTAGTGACCAGAGAGTTGTCTTAGGGGAGGGAGATTGAATGTCAAATCTCTGCTGAGCCACTGGATGACCTTGGCAATCATTACCTCTAGCCTCGCCTCCCTCACAGGGTGGATCTGGGGATAAGAACATGGGCCATGTACATTGCCTAAGCTTTTAATTAAAAGGGCGTTATAAACATGGAACAAGCAAACCAAATGACAACAGTAACCTACCCAGTTCCCCTTGTTTTCCTTTCCAGCCAAAGTGGACAATGGCAATAACAGAAGCCTGAAAGACTAGGGAACTGAGAATAAAAATAAACCAACATAGTTCTAAAGGCTGCACCATTGGATGGTGTTCTCGCCAAATTTAGTTTCTGCTCTGGCCAGGATGCCTTCCTGTACCTGTTATGTAAAGGGGCGTGCGAAGATTAAAGATGCACAAGAGTAAGATTATGTGAATGCTGAGTTTGACAAACTCTCAAAGTCTATAAACAGAAAAGTGAGAACAGAAGGAGCCCCTGGAGAAAAACAACTAAACATAAATCAGCAATTTCAGAGCAAGTTACTTCTTTCTTTCTTTCTGTGCAAAACCCCCCACCAGCCTCAAGTTCGTTTCTTAACAGTTTGCTCCTCTGAGTGTTCATCTGGTTTCAGAAAGGCAGAGCAAATACTGAGAAGATGGAAAGTCTTTAGAGAGATAATAGGAGTGGCATGCAAAGAATGTAGCTCATTAGAGGCAGCGCCTTATGAAATATGGGGAGGGGAAAGATCTAGAAAAGGGTTGCTCGTTTAAGAATTTAAACTTATCAGCTTAAGGTCACAGCAATGAGATGAGATCATAGAAATTAGTTGTCTCCAGATTTTTGACAACATTCATGCAAATTAAGCTTTGTGTGTGCATGGTGACAAAAAGAGAGGAGGGGAACTGTAGCAGGGAAAGCCATAATCGCAAAACAAGCAAGCACTAAACCAGAGCAGGGGTGGCTAAGCTGGGACCCTCCCAAATTGTTGGACTCCATCAGCCTCAGCCAAGGACTCACTAGAGTAAGAATGTCAAGTTTCTTGAAATATTAACTGCTTATTGGGTTGGCCGTGTGTCCTCCTTTAAATAGGTCAATCCTCAGTTTGAAGGCATATTTTATGCGATGCACTGCTTGATCCAAACTCAGTTTACAAATAAAAAATGTGCAGAAGAGAGAGCAGGGGGCACTGGTAGAGGAAGGGGGTGTGATGGGTGCAGCCCACCCCGGGTGTCATCCCTGAGGGGGGGTGACATTGCCCCCCCCGCCCCCTGGGCTGCTTGCCGCTTGCTGTGGGCAGTGCCCCCAGGATGCTCGCCCCGCCCCTGCGGACGGCTAGCCCCGCCCCGGGTGCACAGCATGTGAGCCACTGCGGGTGCTGGAACAGCCAGCTCCGCCTCTGGCTGGAGGAGCCTTGAAGACACCTGCCAACAGCTGGCACAGCTGCAGAGCAGACTGAGCAAGCACAGCGCTCACCTGATCACAATCTTTCCACTATGGTGAGTCATACTGAATTATTATAATTTATAAATTTGCATATGTTATAAAGTTATGTGTATATAATCATATGTAAACATTCTGCAAATCTGTGTTCTTTTTTTGGCACATGTAAGTGACCACTCTATTGTTGACAACAACAGAAGGCCTTTTCTCTTGAGCCAGTTGACACATTATGCGCGCGGGGGGGAGACACTTAATGTACATTTCTGTGTACACTCAACAAGGAGCTACAACAAATCATGTATTATCTACATGGGTGATACACTCACGCTTTACATGTTCAATTTTTTCCATTTAAAACACTTACATTTAAGAATATAATCCATGAAATGCTTTTTACACTGATGAATAGAAAATTTTAGACTTCAGTTAATACGCAGAGTTAGTATATTTCGTTCCCCTCTCTCCTGCCATAATGTATTTTTATTTATCATTTACAAATTTATTTAAAGGCTACCTTACTAAGAAATTTGAAAGGCGTCATCTCACTCCTCATGGCCAGACCCCACAGTCACTACATAGAATTGCAGGGAAACCTGTGAACCATCATCCTTTCCTGCACTTTTTCCAAAGTCAACATTGCCAGGCTTTCAAATACCGTACATTAAAAGTTCTGAACTGTCACAGAAGTCAAAGGATTCTGCTGGTGTTTTTTTTCAGATCAGGTTTCCAGTCAAGCAGTAACGGTGTGACTAGTCTTAGATCTTCCCGGATTACTGTTCAGAGACATTTGTATTTATATTCCATAGTAGAACTCCTATTGACTTCAGTTGCGATAGTGGCTGTTCAGCATTTGTGCAGTGATCCATGGTGACTGACCTTAAATTCCACAATAAATGATGGTCACACAAAGCTGGTATGTTCATTGTGCCCTGTGCCCTGTGAACTGTGAACTGGGAAGACAAAGACTGCCATCAGCCAACTGATTATGTGCCACCAACAGAAGGATCACTCTCAGGCAGTGAATCAAAGGGGTGGGACATGTCACCAGCCTCTGAAACAACGAAGTAGTCTCAGAAGCTACACACACACTTCTGGTTCCACCTCTAACTGCATTCCTGAGGTGACTTAAGCAAGATTGACTTCACTTTTGTGAGTAAACAGAATTCATCTGCTACCATGTTTTCTCCTGATCCTAGTTTACACTGCATGGTGAGAAAATTATGTTTGTCTCCCATATGACCTCGCAATGCATAATAATGTCTTTCTTTATTAAATTTGTATCCCATTCTTCCTCCTAAATGAGACCAAGGTGGCTATATGAATAAGGATCATGAAAGATGCTGCCGTAGAAAAGATCTTTGCCCAGCTGTTTGTAAAGAGGTGGGCAGAACACATCACTTTGTATGCTAAGACTTTCCCACAGTCTTTTTTGAGTTCCTTCATTAATGCAAAATATAAATATATTTTGTATGTGGGACTTAAGATGGGAGAAGAAACTTGCTGCTCAAAATCTGCTTTGCCCCCTTCTTTATCCGTCCCCTCCCCTTATATTTTTGCTGCTGCTGTAACTCTGTTTGTTTGTTTGTTTGTTTTTGTTTGTTTTTATCACACACAAAACTGAACTGCATTTCTTGAGCTTTGGATCTCCAGTCATCCTTTGTTGTGGAAGCTGGTTGCCAGAAGCCAGAGATATCAATATAATTTAGAATTAGCCCACAGAAAAGTGATATACTGTATAGGAGTATTTCAGGTTAACTTTTCCTCTTTTTCCTCTGCTCCATTTCATTGGAAAAATTGTACTTAAAGGAAGCAAACTGTTTGGCTGAAGCTGTTGTTTGAGAAAACACTGTTTGTGAAGACTGGGTCCAGTTTGATGCACCAGAGTGCTGCTGATACAGCTTGGTTTTGCAAAAGGAAATTGTTGCCATTTGCTTTACAAGCTCAGATGATGCAAGCCAATCAGCAGCACAATTGAAGCATGCAAGAACAGAGAAGGAGCCTTTAATTATGCAGTAGTTGCCATGACAACTTTGCGTATCTAATAGGATGGCATCATGGACCATCCCCCCCTCCCCGCGCCTTTCCCAATTGCTTTCTCTTTATAGTTTGC
Source organism: Podarcis siculus (assembly GCA_034642415.1). Lineage (NCBI taxonomy): Eukaryota > Metazoa > Chordata > Lepidosauria > Squamata > Lacertidae > Podarcis > Podarcis siculus. The sequence continues at coordinate 243,204 of JAXCMG010000199.1, read as the reverse complement.
CCTGGAATTCCTGATCAGCGGTCAAAGGCTAAGGATGAGTCTGTGCCAGTTCTGGAGCCAACTCAAAGACCAGATTCTGCACCAAGGAAACCTAAACCATGTTGTGTCAAAATGTATGATTCAGGGTTTAAAAAATCTTTAAGATTCCCTATGGGAAATGGTGGGTGGGTGGGCTTGTAAGAATGACAGATATTATAGCAGCAGACATGCCCAGAAGAGAGGGGCAATTGAGACCCAGCAGCATGAACAAGAGTGCCCTCCATACATATTTGGACCCCCACTCCTCCCCCTCTCACTTACAGCCCCCTCATCCATGAAGAAGGGCTGAGACACCCGGGAAGTTACTCGAGCATCTGTGCGGAGCCTCCAGTGCTCAATGGGTTATGCTTTTGAAATAAGAATAATGAGGAGAGCCAGTGTGGCGTAGTGGTTAAGAGCGGTAGACTCGTAATCTGGGGAACCGGATTCGCGTCTCTGCTCCTCCACATGCAGCTGCTGGGTGACCTTGGGCTAGTCACACTTCTCTGAAGTCTCTCAGCCCCACTCACCTCACAGAGTGTTCCTTGTGGGGGAGGAAGGGAAAGGAGAATGTTAGCCGCTTTGAAACTCCTGAAGGGGAGTGATAAAGCGGGATATCAAATCCAAACTCTTCTTCTTCTTCAAGGGGTTCAGCTTCTTAAGGAAGACTGGACCTTCAGAGAGAGCGTACCTTTTAAGGCTCAAACTGGTCGGGAAATGAGACCAGACCAGGATATATGAAAACAAAGCAGCTATAAGCCTGATCTTTATTAAAGCTGTTGCAACAAGGTGCTCCCCCCACATGCAGGAGAGAGGAGGAGGACCCCAGACAATGGTGTGCAAGCCCTTATATCTGGGGGGTGGTCTTGAGCTACAGGGTGGGCAATTTCAAAGTCTATAAATCATACCTACATCACAGAAGGGGTGTAGCCCAAGACCACCCCCTTAATACATCAGAGAAGTGGTGGACTACAACAGAAATCTGAGTGCGTTGTTTTTCTCCTGTCTGCTAGGTTACTTGATTGGATTACCTGGGCATCCTGGCCACTCTTTTGTTATGATAACTACTCAATTCCTGAATCCAGGTCACGGGTCACAGGCTCACCCTATTCATATCTTAAATGTGCCCTTGAAAGAGGATTTGTGAGCAGAGAGACAATGGGAGGCTCCCCATTTCCTTCGACCTTGCAGAGAAATATTTGAGGTCGATTTGGAAGAGAGAAAATGGTTTCAGGACTTTTCTGTGGGTTTCAGGCATGTGTTTTACATATTTGTATGTGTTTGCTTGGTACATTTATGAACATCTAATATATCTAATCTTAAAATTAGATTTTAACATCTAATCTTAAAATTCTTATAACACTTTCAAAGGATGCCTTTTCAGTGGAAGTTTTGGGGGCTGCAAGAAGATTCTCTGTTAGTGAAGACTCATGAAAAATAAAATTAAGACTCTTTTTTCCAGCAGTTAAAAGTAGGTGAAGAAGCTGTTTTTAGAAATCTCATCTGGGAACTCAGTTAAACGTAGGTGTATGAAAGGTGTGTTTTGCCCACTTTCAGGTCAGAGTTTAACCTTCCCTTCACCATTGTCCCAGTTCAAGGGCTTAGCTAATGCTAGGCAATTAAGCCTCAAGGTCAGCAGCATCATAATTTATTATACAATGATCTATTATAAGTACACAGTTTTATGACTGTGAAGTTTAATTAAAAGTCAGTAAACTCAGCTGTTAATTACAAGCTGAAAATGAGTATCAAAGGAACTTGTGACATTGTGTTTGATGCCTTCCTTAAATTTTCTTGAATTAAACTTCTCTGGGCATTTTAAAGCTTGAGGGTCTATATATGGAATACCCACAGTAAACACTCACAATGCACCGCAGAACCATTAATGAAATTCTAAACCTCACACCCTTGAATTGCAAATGTGCAGGCACAGAAACGTGCACCACCAGTGGTCAACTGATCACACATGTCCTTCCTCAAGACCTAATCAGAGACTCCTCATTGGAGGCAGAAGCGGGATAGGAGATGTCAGCAGCATTGCTTGGTTGTGATAGGAACTACGCTAGCGCCTGCCTTTTCCTCCCAAGCAGCATGAGAGTCTTAATCTCAGGATCGAGAGTTCAAGCCCCAGGTTGGGCAAAAGATTCCAGCAATGCAGGGAGCTGGACTAGATAACCCTTGTGGTGCCCAGGGCTTTTTCTGGAGGTACTCAAGGGTACGCAGTGGCGGCACCTCTTGTTGTTGTTTAAAAGTGTGGCACTTACCGTAACTACTTCATGGTGAGTAGTACCAGCACCTATTTTTCTAGAAAAAAAGGACTGTTGGTCCCTCCCAACTCTACAATTCTATGATGCTGTGATTCTACTTTATATAGGGTCCAGACCCTGATTAGAATTGACCCAGACAGCATCTTCCTAGTCCTAAAGGGGGGGGATCACACTTTAATGAAAACTAGATTCAAAAAATATTTTTACTTATTCAATTCTTCATGTTTTGCTTTACCATTCCCCAAAAATCTGAAAGCTTTTGAGATAGCAGAGAGAGAGAAAGAATTCAAAGTCCTCTATCGGGGGTAGATCTGAATCCTTATCTCACACCAAAGGGGGTGGGCATCCCAAGTCTCATCCAGGAGCTTCCATTTCTTCTCCCAGCCTCCCATGCTGGGAATTCTTCCCTTTCCTGCATCTCACCCAGGGTCCTTCATCAGACATCCATCAACTTTTTGTGAGTGTCCTCATCAACCCAGCGCAGAGGACATAAAAATCTGAAATGAAACAGCCAAGCTATCTTAAAGGCAGGCAACTTATTTTGTATGAGCCCCTTAGTTTCACGCCCCTTAAACACAGCAAATAGATCAAACAGCTGCAAACCTTCCTAATACTGTATTCCATTATTGTTAACTTACTGTTCTCTGAACCAACTAGCCAGCCAATTAAAAATGATAATTCCTTTTTTGTCTTTGCATTTTCAAAAGAACACAAACAAACCCACAAATCTTATTTATATGTGTGTGTAGTTTCATTGTGGAATGTTTCATCTTCAAGGAGCTAAAAATCAAAGGCCACCAAAGTGTGATTGACTTATACTGGAGGCAAGTCCAAACAAGCTCGCCATAAGCCCCCCTCCCTTCTCACACCTGGATACCATCAGGCCTCTTCGCATTCACTTCTAGTGGCAAGGGCAAAAAAAGAAAGAGAAATTCCATTTCTTGATGGGGCATGCAAGTAACAAATTCAGCAGAACCCTGTCTAGAATTTAAACCTGTTCCTTGTCTGAGTGGGGTGGGGGAGCCAACAATTGCACCAACTTTCCCCCATTTGTCATTGGTTAAGGAAAGCCTGTGCTACTCAGTAAGATTTAAAAATAAAATAAAAATAAAATAAATACTCCTTATAGTGGGATAAGCAGCCTTATATAAGCAACATGTTTAAGTCTAAGTAATGCATGAAAATAATAGAGAAAGCTGTCCTTTCAGGCTTAGCGCCTCTTGGGAGGACTTAGGCAATCAAACCTTTGTTCCCTCCAGTCTACTTGAGAAGCTCAGCATGTGAAGAGGTCTGAGCTGCTTGCTCCAAGCTCAGCCTGCATGGCTCTAACAAGCCTCTCTTGAGTTTGTATATCTATAATTTAGGAACTTTCGCCACTTTCTAATGAAGCCAAATTTTACTGCCTATGCAATTTTTTTGGACATGACCTTTGAAGAGTCATGACCTTTGAAGAGTCATGAAGAGTCATGACCTTTGAAGAGCACATGGACATGACCTTTGAAGAGTTTGTAAGTAAACCAATTTTTAACTTACCAAATGTGTGGTCTTTTTCCATGCTTGGGGAAGAGGGGCATTTTGGAACTCAGAAGGGCATATTTTAAAGGTCAAACAGCTTATATTTCCAAGCTTTGCTGCATATTTGTGATTTTAAATCTCTGTTGGAGTTCTCTCCCCAAAGAGTGCTTGCCCCAAACCTGGATTTTGGCATCCAAGTAATTCTTCTTTCTATCCCTATTTTTCCCTTGAACCAACATCTTTGAGCAGGGCTTACCTTTGTTTCCCTCCATGTCCTGTCCTTTCATTGCCTGCTTCCCTTGACCACCCCTATACGGGCTTCCCCAGACCTCTGCATTCAGCAGCATCATTTAACAACCCATTCAGTGGACTGTCTGAGCCCCTGCTGCCCTTAAAACAAACAGTACACTTTACAGCAGCCTATTTAGAAGTTCAGCTTTTCTACACTGTAAGTGCTGACAACTTATACAGTATGAAATACTACTGCTCTCATAAGCTGCTTACATCTCTGCTTTTGTAACATTTCAATATGATCCAGTTGAGCTGCAAAATGTAATCAATTCCAGCCTGAGTCAGGGATGTGGAACTACAGGCCAAATCCAGCCCACCAGGAATACGGCCCCCAGCACTCTCACCACTTTCTCTGCTGGTAATGGAAGTTGGGTCGGTTGGTGAAGCTGGAAACAGTGCTCTGCCCTGTCAGCCGCTGGACAGGCTCAGGTTTCTGTATTTCCTCTGCATACAATGACAAGAGGGTCTCCTTTATTTTTTATTTTGTCCGGGGACAGATTTGTAAATCCGGGGTCTGTCCCCGGGAAAAGGGGGCGTCTGGTAACCATAGTCTAAGGGCACCTTGGATCTGGATTGCCTCTTACATTTCTGCACAAACTTGTGCCTGCATTCTCAGTGGACTTACTTCCACGCAAAACATTCCAAAAATTGTGTTTTATTCTGTAAAAGCAGCGCACTAGGCTAGAGGGAATTAATGAAAGAATGTGGACAGGAGGAAAATGCTTAAACAAACACACCCCGGGTCATGCATGTAGCCAGGATTTTTGCTGGGGGGGGATGCCTTTTGTTGGGGGGGGGCAGAACCTCTGTTTACTATATATTTTTATTGATTTTTATTGATTTGGGAGGGCAGCTGCTCCCCCGGCTATTCCCATGCCTCATGTTCCTCCTCCATTCAGCTTCTCTTACTTTTCCTGCTGTTCTGGGAGGGCTCCCTCCCAAGTCCCAAATGGGGGTGGTCATTAAGTCTCCTTAGCAATGGTGCTGCTTCCCAAGTGCCAGAGCATGAGAGTTGTCTTCATGTTTTGTTTTATAACTTTCTTTAGAAATGTCTGGTTGGCTTTCTTTTTTTCTTTTTTAAGGAAGTCTATGGACCTCGGGCTTCTGCTGCATGTATGGGGCCTGGTACATATCTCCCCCCTGTTGGTGGCCCTAGTTCTGGCTCAGAATTTCCCCTGGCACGCTAGTTTTCTGTGTGCCATGATTGCATTCAGTCACCTGAGCTCTGACACAGGTTTATCAACTCAGTGAGAGTATAGTCTCATTTTCTATATAAAAAGCCTATCCAAGCAACTGATGTGCAGGTAAGTTGCTACTCATTATTACTGATAATTGCACCTTAAATCATGTTCCTTGAAATTCTTTTACAGATCTCTCCCAAGCACACACCTGAGATTTCAGCATCTCACTTCAAAGCGACTCCCTGCTACTCCCTGTGGCTGATCCCTACCATCTCTGTGCTTCTGACTGTGCTTCTCCTGAACCTCTTGAACTGTAGCAGGACCCCAGGAGCTTCTTAGTTAGATGCAAAATAACTCTAATATTTAATAAACCAGGAAATGATTTAACAGCTCTAGACACCATGTCTTTGCCAATTAAGTATTTGGCAATATTCCCAGTGTTGGCACAATAACTGTTTAACCTTCAGAGGTGCCTTCAGAGCACTTCCATCTTGCCTTGAGGTGACTCCTTCTCTGACAAAGATATTCAGGGCAGTGAAGGGCCAATGAAGTAAGGTAGCCTTGCTTTCCCAAGTTGTGATATCCTGGAAAACAGTAGATAATGTCATATTTGAAGTGGGGGAATTTAAGTGTGTAAGAGAGTTTTAACATGAATATTGGTGAGAAAAATCACCTTGTGGGGATTTTTTTACCTTTAAAACAGCCAGGAATCAGCTACCCGCATTCACACCATCATGTTGCAAACTGGTGGGTTCCATTAAGTACTAGAGACAGATGTAAATAAGGTAGCATTTACATTTCCCAAAGGGAGAGTAGCCATTCCTTGTCTGTCCCAAAATGCTTTGGTGCAACATGACAGTTTTTGCACTTGGCATAAACTCATTTAATCATTATGCAAAGAGCTTCCTGCATTAGATTTGTAAGATAGCCACAGATGGCTCCCAAATATGCTTTGCATCAGAGACATGTGTCTCCCCCCCCCCATTTCTTATTTATTTTTGTTGGTTTAATAGCTAGGCTAAGGTGAACTCAAAAATTAGTTCAATACTTTATGACTTTCAATTTATACTAATAAAGGCATTAGTTGATTGCTATTGAAGGAAACTTTATCCTCTGTGTGTTGCTCAGGCCATCACCTGAGGCACATCTTCCCTTGCCTTCCCTTCAGAAATGAGGTGGGCAGGGACACAAAGGCCTTCTCCGTCATGGTGCCACATCGCATGGAGCCAGGCTTTCCTGAGGGAGGTCTGCCTGACTCAGTCCCTGCTCAACTTTTGGAGAGCTGTGGAAAGGTGGTTGTTTAGGGGGGTCCCTTGGGACACAACCAAAGCTCAGTAATGTAGCATGCGCTTTTCATGTGCTTTTCATGTGCTGGGTGCCAGATCCAGCCTCTGGCACATCCAAGTTTAAAGAATGAGGTATCAGATGACATAAATAATAAAATTATTATTATTTTGGGAAGCTTTTAATGTTTGATGTTTTATTGTGTTTTTATACGTGTTGGAAACTGCCCAGAGTGGCTGGGGCAACCCAGCTAGATGGCTGGGGTATAAATAATAACATTATTAAAAATTACTATTATAAAGATCTCTGTCTGAGATCTTGGCATAGACAATACTAGGCTAGAGGGACAAATTGTCTGACTTTGAATAAAGCAGGATTTTTGCTTACTATTCCTCCTGCTGCTGCTACTAGATATAGTGATATTTTAAATGTGACGCCCCCTTTCCCCCCCTTTAGTTTATACTGTTCAATATCATTTTATTGTTTTGTTTTCAAGCTGCTTTGGGATTCAAAGGAGTGGCATTAAATATTTCTAAATGACAGATATGGATGTACAGATGAACTTTCTTCAGCCCCTCTTAGCAGAAGTATTGACTCGCTCAGAACATTCAGAGCAAGCAGGTAAATAGAGGTGAATTGTGTTTTCTCCCCCACCTCTCCCCCATCACTTAACTGTTCAAAGCAGACCTGTACCTCTGATTGATGGGCCTCTGGAAAGAGCACAGTCAGACTGTATCTCCTTCCCCATCACGGCAGGGGCTATTGCTGCTTCAGGGGCATATACACCTCCCCATTTTCTGTGTGTGTGTGTGTGCGCGCGCGCGCACGCGCTTGAGCCCAGCTTTGGAAACTTGAAATAAGCACCAGTGTAGCTCAGCTCTCTTGTTTTGAAAATCCAAAGCTGCTCACAGAAAGTAAGGTAAGAAACGAAATTTAGTCATGCAGTCTTTGTTTTGCTTAAAGCGTGCTTGGAACTAGTGTCAGTCTCTGATTTATCTCATTATCATGCTACAAATGGTGGACTGAGGCAAGTTGGGGGGTTATTAAAATATGACAACTGATGATAATTTGAGTTGTTGTCTCCAAGGGTGAGTTCGGATCATGAATTCAAGTAGGATAACCTTGTAGTAGACTTAGCACGCAGCTTTCCGCACAAACTGCAAGTGGTGGGGAAATGGAATTGTGATAGCAGTCATTGGCTGATGGATAAACAACTTAATGCTTTATCATTACTCCAGCAATGAAACCAGCGCAGAGCACATTTGAGGCATGGCTGATCTCCCTCCTTTTTGGCAAGTGGTGCACAAAGAAGCTGTGGAATCATCCAAAGCCCGTCTGGGATAGAAATAATAAAAGAAAACAAGTATTAGCTCAGCTGCTGGGTTAATTTTAGCAGTGAAAGCAAGTTCAAAGGTAACACAGCCAAAGCTGCGCCAATAAATCCTCTCCATCATCTCTTGGGACCTGGGGGGGGGGGCAGTGACTTTGGGAGACTGGCTTTTGTGCTTTGACTCTTCTGGATGGAATGCAAGCAATTTCTTGGTATTATTTTCCACAGGATATTAACAAGACAAAAGCAACTCGCTGGGGATTCTCTTCAAAGGCAATAGCTGAAATGCATAAAAGCCGGCTTGAGTCACAGTATGAGCTGAAATATTTCCTTTCCTCCATCCTATTAGAACACATTATTGTTCACAGATATGCACTGATCTAGCAGTTATTGTTTGCATCTCCAAAAACAACAAAAAGGAATTCATGGAGCATACTGATCCTCACCAGAGTAACCACAAGTAGCCCACCCACATCCTGGAAACCGAAAACGATATTCTAGGACAGGGGATGTGAATTCTAGGCAGGCTTGAATCTTGGCACCCAATTCTGGGTTTAGACATTTTCATGGCACAAAGCAAAAAGCAATGACCCAGCCATCTTTGCTTTCAAATCAAACAGAGCTCTAATTTTGGTTAAAGTGACATAGAAAGATAGGGACAAACAGAACACTATGGGCAGAGATGTGGAAGCCCAGAGAAAATGGGAGCGGAATTCCTCCCTCTTCAGGCCTTAACATCTGTATTACATCTTATGCATGATCCAGTTGACAATGTGTATTGAGACTTCCAAGAAGCTTTTGATAAGCAAGTTAGTTTAGTAGTCATGGGAGTTTAGTAGCCATACTGCCCTTATGGATCAGTAACTAATTAAAGAACAGGGAGGAGAAAGGAATTAGTGGACAATTTTCCCAGTAGAGAGGCTATAGAAAATTGACTCTCCAAAGGATTGATATTGGGACCAGGGATTGTTAACTTGTTCATTAATGTTCCAGCGTTAGGAATGAGCAGTAAGAGAGCCAAATGTTTTTGTTCACATTTTGTTCAGGGTAGTTAAAGGGGGTGGAGGGTTGCATGGGGCTCTAAAAAGATTTCTTCAAACTAAGTGAATTGGCAAATGCAATTCCAAGCAAGAAAATTGTGTGTGTGTATCTTAATATCGCATAAAAGCTCATGAGGTCTGAAACTGGTGGTGGATCAGGAATGAGACCTTGGGGTCATAGTGAATTGCTTGATGAAGATGTTGATTCTGTAGCTAAACCTTGGGACTCTTCCGCCAGGCCACAGCCCTCACGGGCTTGCATTGTTTGCAGCCCCCTTTGTACCTCCTTCCCAGTGCCTCTTTCTAGAAAAAAAGGTGCCAGTACACACCATGAAGTAGCCTTCTCTGCCACACTGCAGGCTGGGCTTGGTGCAGGACAAGTGCCAGCCGAGCACCCGGAGCTGGGCTTTCCACCGCCGGGAGACGTGGCCTTCTGCCTCTGTGCCATTTGCGAGGCCTTCGAAGAAGCTGGAGTCCTTTTGGTGCTGCCCGGCCGCTGCTGACGTGGCTGCAGCAAACTCAGCCCGCCTGCTGTCTGCCAAGCACCTTCCGCCAGCCTCAGAGCTGGCTGAGTGGCAGCAGTGGGTGCAGCGGTTGCCTGGCAGCTTTTTGCAGCTGTGCCGCCACAGGGCAAGGACAAGGAAGAAGTGCTGCAGCTGGAGCTGGCAGTGCCAAGAAAAGGTGCACCCTCCTCACACACTTGCTTTAGAAGCCAAGATTTGCCGGTGGGGTTTCCGGGACTGAATACTGGTGAATACCGCCAGAAAAAAGCACTGCTTCTTCCTGGCTGGACTAAGTCCATGGGTCTTCATAGTGTCTCTTGGTTGCCAGGATGGGGAGGGGCAGGTGAGTGCAGAAACTCTACAAAGGTAAAATTCACCCACTTTTGCTTCTGACCCCCACTGCCCCCCCCCAAGGTCACCCAGAAGGAAATGCCTCCCTTGGCTGAAAATAGTTGTCCCACGTCTGATGCGTAGGATTGCACCACAAAGGAAGGAAGCACAAAAGCACCAACAAGAGAGCTGGCTCTGATTTGAAGCAAAGCTGTCAACTTTCAGATTTGCAAATAAGGGATCAGCAGCCTCACCTGTCCCGGAGACAGTCTACGGGATATCTAACAATCCGGGATAGCAGCGGAAAACGGCAGGAAACGGTGCTGAAATAAGGGAGTTTCCCGCAAAAAAAGGGAAGGTTGACAGCTATGCTTTGAAGGCTTGTTCTGGCCGAGATATCGCCTTTTGCCCCTTTCCCTCCAGTATCTGTGTGACTGTGTTTGCCTCTCCGAGGTGTTTTTTGGGGGTGGATGGAGCTATTTTCAGTGGCTGGGTCTTATATCAGCAAAATTTCTCCTCCTTGTGCTTCAATGCCCTTTTACAATTTTTCATTGTTTTCTCAGATATATCCAATACTACTACTACTACTAAAAATAATAATAATAAAATTTCAAACCTAGGGGTTAGCCTAGGTCTCCAACAGGGGCTCATAGAACATGCAAAGAGGACAAGTAAGTGCTTTGCAAGACTGTTTGGGAAACTCCTTAAATATTATGTCCTCACAGATTCTGCAGGAGCAGCTGTGCTAAGATGAGTTTTCCCTTTTACAAAACTTGCTACCAAAATTCACCATGAAAGTCATTTTTGCTTAGCATCAACTGGACCCATTTTTAGATGGGTTAATGGAGGGGCACACACAGATAAAGAACTTTCAACCCTCTGCAAAGGGACAAGCTGAAGGGTCCAGAGTTTGTTTGCATGATAAACCTGGGCTGTCAGAGCGTGGCATTCAGAAATGTAATCTGAAAAAGAGCAATCGTCAATGAAAATGTCACTCTAGCTGCCTGCCCTTACAGAAACAGAGCTTCATTATCATAATGGTGAAGGCTGTGATTTGACAAAGTTAACATTGCCTTTTTAAATGGTGGAGGACAGGCATGAGGAATTTTAACGAAAATAAAGGTTGTTTTCCAGTTAGAGCATGACTTGTTGACAATCGTTGGACGCAGGTCTGTCATACTGTATTATATGCTTCACTTCCTACTTTTCAAGCTCAGTCATAAAAAATTCTCCCTGAGCAGATCTTTATATAAATAAATAGAACAACCACCTAAGACAGGGGTGGCCATCTGGCAGCTCATGAGACACAACTGATCCACAAGGGCCAAGGCCATTATTTTATTGGGCCTTGGGCAGCCCTACCAAAGGTTAAGCAAAGCTTTGTCAGAAATATATGCCCACATTTTCATTTGAAAGTAAAAGAAAAATATTTCCCAAAGCTGTAAGAGATATTCTTTATTTTAATGTTCCATGCTTCTTTGGGTTTGGGTGCAATGCTGTGAATGATAGCTGCTCAAAGACTTTATTGAATAATCTAATATTCTATGAAAGAGCTGAGTTTGTGGCAATAAATACTTTCAGACTCTGAATCACTATCTGGGAACTGTGTGTGTGTTTGTGTGTGTGTGTGTACGTACACATATATGAATCATTTACTTATTTTTACTAAATCTGTGATTAAAAGTAGGTTATTCAAGAATGTAAATGGGAATCTTTTTCTGGCTTAATAGATCCCCTTTGTGCCGCAGGGTTCTGTCCTAGGCCCATTGTTGTTCAACATCTTTATAAATGACTTGGATGAAGGAATTGAGGGAATGCTCCTCAAATTTGCAGGTGACACCAAACTGGGAGGGGAAGTAATGCCTCAGAAGACAGAATCAGGATTCAAGATGACCTTAACAGAATGAGACCTGGGCGCAAACTAACAAAATGAGTAGGGACAAATGTAAGGTTCTACCCTTAGGCAGGAAGACCATAAGATGGGGAACACCTGGCTTACAAAGATGATCAAGGTCTGGGAACCAAGCCTTATGAGGAATGGTTGAGGGAATTGGGTCTGTTTTGGAAAAGAGGAGACTGAGAGGAAATATGATAGCCATCTTCACAACAACCTAAACTCCCAAACAGCATATGAATTGATATGGCTAACCTGGCCCAACAACTCCAACCCCCTCACACAGGCATCCAATCAATCGCTGCAATCAACCAGGCCCTGGGCTATCTCTCACAATACCAACAAAAACAAACAAAT
>JAXCMG010000199.1:145890-226194 GCA_034642415.1 Podarcis siculus | reverse complement strand
CGGGGCATTGTCCCGATGGCGGGCGGCGGGGGGAGGCGTTCCCCCCCGCCACCCGGGATTGGGGCATCGCGCGCGGAGCCTGGCTCGGGTCGCCAATGCTGCGGGCGGACATGGCGAGCTGGGCGGGACTCGGGCACGCGCTGGGCGCCTGCTGCCTCCTGGGCCTCTTCTGCGGCGCTGCGCTGCCCTTCTTGCTGCAGGGCGCGAACGAGAAAGCACCCGCCTCCCTCCCACGGCACACCAGGTAACGTCTCGCGGCACACTAGTGTGCCGCGGAACACTGGTTGGGAAACACTGGTCTACAGGAATATCACAGACCTTATGCAAGGTTTGGTTTGATGGTGGAGGACCTTCCCTGCAGATGTGGGTGACCCTGGCCAATTCAGATGGCCTTCCCATAAACACCTAAGGGATGTCTGAATGCTTTGGGAAGATTTCTTGAGAGAGAGGGCTTGTGATTCTGTCCGTGAGTTTAAAAAATGTTTTTGTTTATCTTGGCATTTGACTGGTGGCTTCATATTTTAATTGCTGCTGCTTTACTTGCCAATATTGGTACTGTTTTAATGTCTTGTTATTTTGTATATGTGTCTTGCTGATTCTTGTTAGCCTTCTTGGGAGAGTTTTACCCTAAAACCCTGGGAGTTTTACCCTGGGATACAGATATATTCAAATGAAGTTCCTGATTCCGCCTTCCCTTTTCTAACTTCTTGAGAATTAGGCAGAGGGCTAAGCTTCACCACAGCAGTTGCAATAGTTTGCTGCTGAGGAAGATCAAGAGGTCCTTGTTTACCAGAAAGGCAGGGATGTTGTCTTTGAATTCAGATACTTTTTTGTTTTAAGCCATCATTGACAAACGGCTTGAGTGAAGGCAGCTAATAAGAAGTAATTTCTTAGACTCAATAGGTAGTACGCTGGCCGAGCTAATCCTGCCAACTAAAACACAGGCATGTACATTAAAGTTTGGAGCAGGAACTCATTATATGCTTCAGTTAACACTAACAGACCTGCAGGATTAGTGATTAACAGTCCTCCAGTGTGGAAGTCAAGAATTCTAGGCCTCTGCAGGCACATCACCATGTACAGGATAACACAATTGTAGGAGCACTTTCTTTCTTCATGAAGTTGGATAAGCTAATACAATTTGCTCAAATTAAGCACACTTAAGAGAGGTGCTTGCTGCATGATCAGTTCCGAGCACATAAAGGGCCTGTGGGAACAACCCCTCAACGACGACACATGTGCTGGCTGATGCATGAGTGATGTTAGTCTGGAAGCGGCAGGAACCCTAGTCCCAAATGCTGCTTGAAAATGAATTTGCTAAATATGTGGGCACATACCAGGAAGTTACAGCCAGTCACGGGTCCCCAGCACATGTGTTCTATGTGCCATATATACATACAACCAACTGAACTTTACAGTCTTCATCAGAGGCATGAGTGTATATGCATGACACAACTGTCACGTAAAGTGAGAACACGCCCTGTCTTCCAATCTTGTCTTGTTCTGGATTTAACTTAAAGGTTTGTGGCGGGAAGAGGTACTTGCCGAGTAGTTTATGTTTTGATGCATTTTAATACCGTTGCCAATTTTAAAGTTTATCCTTTACCTTTCCCCAACCCAGCCACAATATTTCCAGCCCACCAAACAGTTATTTGGTGGGCATTGCATGGGGTAGACCTATCTTATTTGCACCCAAAAACAAAAGATCAACATCAGTGGCAAAAGCAACAGCAGCAAGGAACATTCAGGGAGCCATGGGAGAGACTCATCTAAAACTGGTACCCAAGAGGTCAAGGCCATCTGGTGGCTGCAGAATAATGGATAGCTCCAAGTGAGTCACTTGCTTCAAGAAACACTGGAGGGGACTGAAGACTTAGGAGTCTCTTTCACCTGTTCACCCTTCTAAAGCTGAGGACTGAAGACTGTGAATCTTATTGGATGGATTTCCCCCAAATTGATTTTTGAACTTTGAATTTTGTTGTTATTCATGTTTTTATACTGTATTTTATGCTGCTTCTATGTTGTATTACAATTGTTTTAAATTTGTTGTTAGCCGCCCTGAGCCCGGTTTTCTGAACTGGGAAGGGCGGGGTATAAATAAAAAATTATTATTATTATTATTATTATTAAAGGGCCAAAGCCCTGGCCTGACAACAAGCATCTCTCCTCCTTTCTGTGATCTCCTACCTGACATGCTCCCTGAGCCGCTGGATGCGTATACCAGTATGAGAGACACTATATTTCTCTGTCAAGTCAGGCTCAAGTATTACATCCGTGAAGGCCTAGGCTCAGGCTCTGTAGGCTCTGAACCACCAGCATCAAGACACACAGCCGATAGTACAGCAGTCCTGGCTTCTGATAGCCCGTTTCTCCAACTGTAAGCCTGAGGTCAGAGCCGTCTTTCCCATAGGGCTTAGTGGTGCATTGCGCCAGGGCGCCGGCCTCTCAGGGGCGCCCCAGCAAGTGGAGCTGCGTGGCTTTGCTGGCAGCCTCCCCTTTCCCTGCACGTCTGCCAGCTGTGCCCCGCCAACCGTAAGGCTGACAGGCGCACAGCTTGCCTCCCAAGCTTCTGCGGAGATCGCTCTCCTGCAGTGGCATGGGGGAGAGTTGCAAACCCACCCCCCCCAATGGCTGGCAGTGCGCAGCTACGGCCACCCCAACACTATCCGTGGTAATTTGGGGGCGTTGAGCTAAGTTATTTAGGGCTTAAAACACTAAAGTGAGTACTATAAAATGCAGCTCTTAGAACAGGGCCAATATGAGGTTATGTTCAGAGTTTATTTTCATTCAATCCAGTTAGAGGGAGCACATTGTTCTGGGACAGTTAGCTTAGCACAGTATTTAAGTGTGCTCTGTATCAGGTGGTACATGACCCCAGTCAAGCTTGCAAAAATATACCATATGCCCAATAATAAATGTTGGAAATGTAATGAAGCTGAAGGTACTTTTTATCATCTTTGGTGGACGTGCCCAAAGATTAAGGTCTTCTGGGAAATGATCTATAATGAAATTAAGAAGGTTCTTAAGTGCACCTTTTACAAGAAACCAGAGGCCTTTCTCTTGGGCATGGTCGGCCAAATGGTATTAAGGAAGGATAAGACATTTTTTATGTACGCCACAACAGCAGCAAGAGTTCTTTTAGCAAAGTATTGGAAGACACAAGAACTACCCACACTGGAAGAATGGCAGACGAAGGTGATCGACTATATGGGACTGGCTGAGATGACTGGCAGAATTCGTGACCAAGGAAAAGAGACGGTGGATGAAGATTGGAAGAAATTTAAAGCTTATCTTAAAAACTATTATAAAGTTAATGAATGCTAAAATGTCAAGGGTAACGTAAAATATTTAGATTCCAGCTGTAAATGATTGGGTAAAGGAAGAAGGAAACGGAAAGAGTTCAAAAATTAATAGAAGTCAGGGGTTGCTGAAGAAAATTACTAAACAGGGATGCAGAAAAGGGAGGCATGGGTAAGTCGGTGAAAGAGGGTTAATGAAAAAAAGGTTATGAAATTATACGTGTTTATATGTTTGTTTGTTTATGTATTGTGTTGTGTATTGTTTAAAATTTATGTTGGAAAATCAATAAAAATTTATTTTAAAAAAAAGTGTGCTCTGTATCATTCTGTTCAAAAAGACATAGTGTATTATTACTATTATTTAATTTTATTGGGGGTTTTTACCAAGGTAATTCAAAGCAACTTTCAATATATGTACATACAAACATTGAAACCAGCATAAAAGAAAAAAATAAAGACTCTAAAGGAAAATCCTATTTTAAACGGCAGGATTAAAACATTCCACCCACTCAAGGCCAAAGATAATTAAAAGGCAAAGGCCTGGTTAAAAAGGATTTTTATATAATGAGGGTGCCAGAACATTCCACAAACAGGGAGTCACCACTGAAAAGGTCCCTTCTCACACTGCCACCCTCCAGATCTTCCAGATGATGAAAGCCAGGTCCAGGGTGCTTTCTATGGGGAGAGGTGGTCTTTGAGGTATTGGGGTCCTGAACTGCATAAGGCCTTATAGGTCAAAAGCAGCACTTTGAATTGGGCTTGGAAACTAACTGGTAGCCGGTGTAGTCAGGTCAGGAATGGTGTTATGTGCTCAAGCCATCTTGCTGGTTTTTTTTGGGGGGGGGGGGGGGGGGGAAGGGGGCCCCGGGGGGGGGGGGGGTTGGTGGGGGGGGGGGGGGCGAGGAGAAGCTGGGCCCAGGAGAGCTGTGCAGTACAACTGGTTTGAGGGGGGAAGAGAGATCACACGCTGATTTAGGAGTGGAGAGGAGATGAGGGAGGAGAGAAGGAGCCCTGTCTCTGACCAGGCAAGGCAGGATGAGGACCACCTGCAGCATCTCCTGCATGGCTTTCTTTGACAGAGGGGGGTGGAGAAGGTGGGATCTGCATTGTGATCACCTGCACACCCCTCTTTAACAAATTTCAATTGCGGGGGGGGGGGTTTGACAAAAATAATTCTGCACCGGGTACCACTTGACCTTCCTACACCACTGTGTCCTCCCTAATATGAAGTTAGGCTCGCGGGCTATTTTATTGAAACGATTTGACACGTGTCTTTAGCTTCTTTCCCCATCCTGTGGGAAGCGGGGTTTCTTTCTTTTTAATAATAATTTGTATTAAGTTTTCCATTTTAAGCATCCAATCTAATCACATTAAATATTCCAAATTATGCAAATACATATCATAAAGTCCTAATATTTTGCCAAATTATAAAGGGAAGCGGGGTTTCTAAATCATGATTGTTTTGTTTCTTGGTTTCTTCCGCCTCCAGGTTTGGGGAATACAGCCTCGGTGGCCTCAGAGGGACGTTTTTTCAAAAAAGAGTTTGTCCTGTCTGGAGTTTCTGGTCTTTAAAGCCTCCGCAATTTTGCCTCTCTCTCCTCTAGCTTCAACTCCAATTGTGAAAGGGAGACCGGCAGGTGAAGCGGATCTCAATCAGCCTCCCCATTCTCAAAGGGAGACAAGCAGCTGATTTCAATCGGTCGAAACTTGTGGTCGCGGATTGAGCATCTACGTCCCCAGCGGACCAATCGGGAACGGGGAAGGGGAAGTTAAATGGAGGGCAGAAGAAGCCCTGTTTCCCGAAGAGAGGGGGGAGGAAGGGTGTGTCTCCTGTGAATTTTCATTCCAACAGGTGTGCGTGCTGCTTGGCAGGTGAGTTTCTGGGGGCGGGAAAGGGGAGTCGTTCCAAAGTGGCGCCGATTCCCGCGTCTCCCAAGCCTGCAGCGAGCGGCGGAGAGGCGCAACTCCCCTGCTTCCCCGGCCGGAGGAGGCAGGCAGGCAGGGCGGGCGTCGCCCCTGCAGAGGTGGAGAAAGGCGGGCGCCATCTCGGAGGGGGGGGAGGCTGGGACCGGGCAGGAGCGCCCAGCGGTTAGAGCTGCGGTCCGCCCGGAGGACGGGAAGGGCCCCTCGGGGGGTTTCCCTGCCATTTCCTCCCCAAGAGGAGGGGGACCTTGAGCTCCCCGCTGCCGCCGTCAGGCTGCTCTGCCTCTCCCTGGAAGCCGCCTCGAGTCCTGGCCAAGGGCGGGAAGCGGGAAGCAATAATCTCCTGCGAGCAGCGGGAGTTTTCAGTCAGCGGGGGGGGGGGGGGGGGGGGGGGCCCCCTCCAGAACCAGAAGAGGCCCCGCTCCGCCTCTCCAGCCCAACACGCTTTGGAGGCGCTGCCGGAGCCAAAGCGGTTTAGCAGTTACTTCCACGAACTGCACCAGCGCTTTGAAGGGGACGCGTGTAATCCACGCGCTGAGAATCCGATGCAGCCAATCAGCAAGCGGCTTCCTGCCTGGCCTGACCCATCCAAGAGACGAGAGGCGGGGGGGGAGAACCGAGGAACCTTTTTAACCCCAGCACCACCAGGGCCCTTTAAAAAGAAAGCGAAGGGGGAAGCCAGGGGAGAATTCCTCCCCCCTTCACTCATTTCCCGAGGGACGAGGAGGCGGCTCGAATCTCTCGGACCTCCCTCTGGGCCTTCCTGCAGGATCCAGCGCCCTTGTCTCATCGCCTCCCCCCGCCCAGGCGCCTGAGATGGGTTCGCCCACACCCCCTCCCCTTAGGCATTACTACGGAGCAACGTGTGGGCGGGGATTGAGCGCCTGCGTCCCCAGTAGACCAATCGGAAACGGCCCCGGGGGAGGGCAGAGGCGGCTTTTTCCCGAAGAGATTGGGCAGGCAGGCAGGGAGAGGGCGGGGGCGGGACATCCTCGAGACGCTCGCCCCGCCCCCTTGGATGTTCGCCCCGCCCCCTCAGGCGATTGGTTGTGACTGCGATGATGTTGTTTTATTATTATTATTATTATTATTATTATTATTATTATTATTATTATTATTATTATTTATTTAGTTTTATTTTATTTTACATTTCCTACCACTGGGCGATTTACAGTATAAAAAAACAAAAAAATGCCATAATAATAAACAAAAACAATAAAACACAGACATCGTTTAAAAGGCCATAGATTGTTTAATTAGCCAAAGGCCTAGGAGAAGAGGAAGATTTTTGCCTCCTGGCAACTAAAAAATGTAACAAAAGCACCAGGCGTGCCTCCCTGAGGAGAGCATTCCACAAGATATGCCAGTTCTAGGTTCTGTTGGTCGAGGGCAGGTGTGCTACTGGATATACTGATCCGCAAGGTACAAACTGGTATTACTGGTGGCTGGTTTTGTTGGTCTATAACCTGTGATGGTCATAGTAAAACAAGTTCACAACTTTGCTTTCTTTTTTTAAAGATAATTGAAAGCAAAGAGATAGCTATGATGGCGCAGTAATGATATCTCACTTGGTGAGTTCTTTGAAAGATAGAACGGAGGTTTGTAAACGGGGGTTGGCAGAAAAAACTACCACTGAAGGATGCTGCAGCTTGTGTGCGTTACAGGAACATCCTGCTGGATCAGACCAACGATACCATGCATAATCTTAGACACCTCTATCAGGTCCTTCCTTAACTTGCCTTTCCTCTGAAAGCCCCAAATGCTTCAACATTTGGAGGAAAGAGGTAGGACCTGCTCTGTCCTCTAAGCTACACTGCTGCCCTAAGATGAAGGGGTAGGCAACCTAAGGCCCGTGGGCCGGATGCTGCCCAATTGCCTTCTAAATCTGGCCCACGGACAATCCGGGAATCGGCGTGTTTTTACATGAGTAGAACATGCCCTTTTATTTAAAGTGCATCTCTGGGTTATTTGTGGGGCATAGGAATTTGTTCATTTCTCCCCCAAAAATATAGTCCAGCCCACCACATGGTCTGAGGGATGGTGGACCGGCCCACAGCTGGAAAAGGTTAACCCCTGAAGTAGAGGATTTCGTCTTGGCACCAATCTGGTTGACTTGGCTATACTGAAAGAGGTGGAGTGCCATCTTCTGCTTCGGCTCAGGCAGCAAAATATATTAGGCCAGCCTTGTGTGCTTTCTGCTTGAGATGTAGCCGGCCAACTATATATTACTGTGAAAGGCTCATGAACTTCTGAAGTGTTTAATGGGGCTGTTTCTGCCTGGGAAATAGCAGCTGCAGAAATTCAGCTGCTCTGGGTTTCAAGTCTGTTTGGCACAGCAGTCCTAATACTTATTCAAAAGTAAGTTCCATTGACATTGCTGGAATGTGCTGAAGAGGTGCAGACTAAACAATGCCCATGTTACTACATTTATATCCCACCTTTCCTCCAAGAAGCTAAGAACCTCACAGAGTGTTTGTTGGGGGGGGGAGGCAGGGAAAGGAGAATGTTAGCCGCTTTGAGACTCCTTAGGGTAGTGTTATCAAATCCAAACTCCTCCTCTTCAAAGAAGGCTGCAGTGTCAACTGGAGCCTCTCCATCTTGGGCCAAGTTATCAAGAAGCTTTGTGCCGATCAGGCTGGGTAAGAACAATACAGTTAAGAAAGGTTCTTTAGTTTGTGCTGCATTGAAAAGTGTTCTCACTTGATTCTAGACCAGGTAGCCAACATAGTGCCATCCCTAGTTGTTTGACTACAATTCCCAACACCGTAGGCCATTGGTCATCTGTCTGGGCCTGATGGGAGTTGTCATCCGACAACTTTTGGAAGCCACCACATCGGCTGTCTCTGTCCTAGATGTAAAAGATCGGCTCTTGGGCCAGTTTTGCCTCTACTTAATAAGTAAAAACCTCCTTGTTCTTTTTTTGGTCATTCTCCTTCACCAGAGACTACATTAACTACAGGGGTAGCAAGCTAACACGGATTCTCCAGAATTCACTAGATGGAAATACTAAGACGGTGATTATCTGCACAGTCCCTCAGACATCCTTGGAAGAAACTCTTAGCACTCTCCAGGTAAAAGTAGACAATTCCGTTTCCTTCCCCAAAAAGTTTTGTAGGCAAAGTTGCCCAAAGTAGCAAGTAGGCAATAAGTTATTTCCCTCTCTTTAAACTGGCATGCTTTGTTCTAGTGTATGTATCTACAGTTATAGAACCGTGAGAAATCAGACTTCCTCTTCAAAGGGAAGTAATGTAGTACTTCCTCTAATAGCTGGGGTGGATATTGACGTTTGCAGAAGCAACCCCTCCAACTCTTAAAAAGAGAGTCTATGAAGACTAAGCTTTCATGGTAGTCATGGAGCCTTGAATATCAGGCGGAAAAGGAAAGGTGGGGGGAATGGCCTACTTGAGCTCCTGATAGCTTATCTGTTGCCCTCCAGATGTTGGAGGACTCCAACTCCCATCAGCCATGGTCAAATGATGGGAGTTGTAGTTCAACAACATCTGGAGGGCACTAGGTTGGCTAACCTAGGCTTCTCCCTTCTATGAGAGGTGAACGTATGCTGCAACATTTCGTTTAATGGGTCCCTTTTGCATTTACTGTAATAGCAAATGTTGATTTTTTAAGATTCCATACTTCCACTGTAATTTTTGAAAAGAGATTTTAACAAAGGTATTTTTTCTGACTTCTCCTTCAAAGAGCAGTTCTGACTGCATGTGCCTATCTCTCCTAGTTTGCGAGTACAGCAAAAAATATGGAAAATCTTAAGAGAGATCGTTGAAATGACACCTAGAAGAAGTAAGTTGTTTACTTTGAAATCTGAGTTCTAGGTTGGAACAGGTCAAATTGCATCTATATCTTTTTTGTTTTGTTTTTAAATAGGATTCATGCTCTGTTTTGCCAGCAATTACACCTTAAAAGCATAGCATTCTTTTAGTTGGTGACTTGGATTATAAAACTTTTTCTGTTACGGGTAAGCTACCTATACCAAGTGAGGAGGCCGTAATCTGTGTTTAGACGCACTCTCCATTTTAAGAGTCTGGCTGAATTTTAATGGCAACCCTGAATAAAGTTGACAACCATTTTGTGCAGGGGTTCTATTCCCGGCCCCACATACGTTGGAGGGGCATGTATAAGTGTACCCCAGCCCAGCTACGCCCTTTTCGTGACATGCTGAGCAAAGTTTTTGGGTCACTTCCAGGTTCGTTGCCATATGCAATCGCATGTCTTTCGGATGTGCATTAATCGGTGGTTGTGTGTATGCAACCCTTTCCGCACTGGGGGTGGTGCAGACTTAATTTCATAGAACTGACTTGAGGAACTTAAATGCTTTCATTGTTTCACACTGATGTTTAACCTTCACAGCCATTAGTACTTACAGTACGTTATTACCATCACAGTACAGTGGTACCTCTGGTTACGTACTTAATTCGTTCTGGAGGTCCATTCTTAACCTGAAACTGTTCTTAACCTGAAGCACCACTTTAGCTAATGGGGCCTCCTGCTGCTGCCGCACCACCGGAGCATAATTTCTGTTCTCATCCTGAAGCAAAGTTCTTAACCTGAAGCACCATTTCTGGGTTAGCGGAGTCTGTAACATGAACTGTCTGTAACCCAAGGTACCACTGTAATATACAAATTAGCAGCCACAATCCTCACAAGCAAGAAGGGGTCTACACCAAAGCACACGGGTATCCTATCCTTACTAGGGACATTGTGTGCCTTTCAACCTTTGGTACTGATGCTTTTCCTTTCTGGTTTCATCAGAATCCCAGCTGGCACAGATCCTTGAAGAGGAGAAGGTTCTTGAAAACGAGGAGAAGGAGAAAATAAGGATTGCCACCGAGATGCTGGTGACACCATCTGCTTCTTCTGCATCAGCAGAGGAGCTCAAGTTAATATTTAAAAATTTAAATGTTGTAGGACCTTCGGTGGAAAACTGGTGACTCTTCCACATTTCTTGTCTCAGCTGTTATTAAGTAACCAAATCGGGCGAGGGACGCCTGGGAATGGCTAGAAGGGTGTCCCTGTAGAAAAGGACCTTCTGATGTGTGGAAGCTTAACCTAGCTCTGTTGAGGCATGCTTGAAGCAGGAAGTTCATCCCGGGAAGCTGGTATATCTCCAGTGAGCTGCTGCTGGTGGCGGCCTTGCATGTATAATCAATCAGAACACTATTGTTTAGTCTTAGCCAAATGCCTTGAATTCTTTAGTCGGTTTGTCAATTTTAATGTAATGCTGCACCACACCTAATACTTATTATTCAAGTACTTATTATTCATTTTAACTCTCGAAATTTTAAATCCTCAATTTTTATAATACTGCTCTTGGTGTTGTTTACTATTAAACTGGCTTGTTGTTTTTTTATATATTGCTTTGACACCTCTACAGAATTTTTCTCCAAGAGCTGATAGTTCTATCGTTTTTTGCAGAAAGGCCCAAGATCAAAAGTTTTTTCGGTGTCTATTAGCATAAATGCTACTTTTTTGCTAGGTCTTAATTCCAAATATTCAATTAAATCAATAACCACTCTAGTGTTTGTTTTCGTATGTCTGTTTGGTAGAAAGCCCGATCATAATTAATAGTATCTTTTAGTATTAATTTGAGTCTGCTTGCCAGGATGCCCGCAAATAATTTATAATTGTTGTTTAATAGCGAGATGAGTCTGTAGTTGCTTACTGGCTCTCTAGGTGTTTCTTGCTTATGAATTAATACAATATTTGCTTCTTGCCATGACATTGGAATTTTACCTTCTTCCAATATTTTATCCATTAGATTTTTTAAAAGGCAGGACTATGTTATCTTCTAGGAATAAGGAGAGATTCCTTCTTCCCCATATTTCTAGATTCCTTTTTATCATTCCAACATTTTTCATAATTATCTTTATAAATATTAATATTTTGATCTTGTTTAAATGATTTTGTCAGCCACTCTGAAAGGTGTAAAAAGAAAAGATGGCCTAGAAATAGGATTATTTACACACCCACTTTATCTTACTTCTTTTTCTGTTTCCCTTTCCAAGAGCCTCAAACCAAAAGTAGGTATGTCCTTCCAGATTTAATAAATCAGTATTTTCTAATTTGACCCAATCCTGCATCCAAGTAATGCAGCTTGCCTCATAGAAAAATTTTCAGTCTGGAAGACAGCCATTTTTTCATATGTGGTGGAATTGTAAAATAATTATAAATTATTGGGATATGATTTATAATGAAATGAAAAAAAATGTTCAAGTTAACCTTTGTTAAAAGTTCAGTAGCATTTTTATTAGGTATTGTAGGGCAATATTTACCAAAAGATAAGAATCTATTTATGTATGCGACAACAGTGGCCAGAATTCTACTACGTCAAAGATGGAAAAGCGACAAAATATCAACAAAAGGACATTGGCAAGAAAAGTTGATGGAATACGCTGAAATGGCGAAGTTAACTGAGAGACTCAAAGATAAGAACAATAATGATTTTTAAGATTGGGAACGTTTTATGATATATATACATAAACAATGCACTGAAATGAACTAATTTGCAGGATTCGAGTAATCCACTTACAATGGACATATATAAATAGAAAATAATAATATGAGGTAAAAATGTTGAGAATAATTAATAATATAATTTTAATTTCAGTATATAATGCATCAAAACTATAAGCAGAAAAAATAAATATGCTATAAACCAAAAAGGGAAGTTGGGGGAAGTCACTGTGGGAGGGGGGGTTAATTGAAATTGAAAATGTACGGTAATTTGATTTTTGTATTATGTTAAAATTTGTAAGCTTAATAAAAAAAATTAAAATGATTGCCAAGCGTTCCAAGATCAAGTCCTTTGTGAAGGTCTACAATTTTCACCAATAAATATCTTTTAAAGCCCCCCCCCCAAAAAAACCTGTTCATGGTTTTTATACTTTATGTGTAGAATACTTATTTTTAATGTGATTTTAAAAGATGAAATAAATAGACCTTTGCACAAATATTTCTGTTGTTGAAACTGAAGTCATCTTTCTAAAGTGTGGTGGCATAGAGATAAATTGAGACGTGTGTGAGCTCATCATGACAACCGGGACTCTGTAGCCACATCTCCAAGGGGATCAGTGGTTCCCAAACTTCCATGGATCGCTTGAAAATTGCTGAGGGTCTTTGTGGACCATTTAATGGCCTTTCTGCCTCTTGTAGCAATTGTAACATTCTGCGATGAGACAATGTATGGTCTTCCATTGAATTTCTATTGTTGCTTTTATTTCTTGTCTTTCATTGTACTACAGTTTGCATTCCATAGAACTCAAATAATACAATAAACTACAATATGAGAAATAAAAGAAGCAACAAAAATTACAATTAAGAATTTAAGTGAATATTAAGGCAGACCACCTGAATGAAGCTCATGGACCACAATTTGGGAGCCTCTGTTCTAGATAATGTATGACTGTAAATTGCTTATAAAAATCAGAAGCAAGGCCTAAGCAAGATTTTAATTTGGTGTGCAGATTGGCATTGGCAAAATACATGTGAATGTTTGCCTAAATGTATGCAAGCTGGAAGAATCTGCTTGTTTCCTTGTGAGGTAAATGAGTTTAGCCTAGTATAGAAATAAGCTTCATTTTTCTGATGGTTTACACAACTCTCATCATGGTCTGCATTCCCTGAGATTCGCCTTTGGTATAGCTGGCAACTGCCAATAGTAATAAAAATTAAAATAGGTAGGCGTATTGTGGAGCTTGCACATCCATATAATCTTTTATTTTTAGAAGTAATTCAATGCAGTGGGCAGTATTCAACTAAATGTGTGAGTGGAGCAATTTCAGTTTGCACCTTGGGAATTTTTCGCGCACTCCTCTCTGCACGGGCTCCACCTGCCCTCCCCAAATCTGCTCCAGGTGGTTGAGGGAACCACTAGAACAGGTTTAGGGGTTGCTGTGCTGAATGCAACCCGATGCAATTTTAATCTAATTCATTTGTGTGACATGGCCAACTCTACTGAACAGTTTTTATGAATTGCATCTAGTACAAAAAATTGAACCTGTTGCCATCGACCCCGGTGCACTCACTGGCGAGGCTTGGGCTTCCTGGTCCCTTTGAGAGGACGGAAGGTTTGCCAGTCTACCCACCAGAGGGCCGGGAGATGCTGGTCTACCTGGCGGAGGGGTTGACAGGTCTAGCAGCCCATGGCCTCCTTTAGACCTACGGGTCTACCTCATGCATTGTGTCCAGTGCCCCAGGGTCTACTCCCTGGGAAGGCTCCTGCTTCCCAGTCCCCTTTGGAGGAAGAAAGGCTTCCCTAAAGCCCTAACCCTAACCCCAGCCATAATCCCTAACCCAACTTTAGTCCCCTAACCCTAAGACAGAGAACAATCTAGACTTAAAGTGCTTGCTGGTAAACATTTGCAGCCGTAGCCTGGTCTGTAATAAAAAGGCAAAGAGTTCTAACATTAGAGAGAATGAAATACTTATTTTGGGACTGATCTTTACTAAGCTGTTTTCTGTTTGCAGCTTCACATTTCTTTCCTGATGTGTGCTAAACAACGAATTGGGTGCAAAAGCTACACAAACAGAAGGCTGCTGGTGCCGGGATGGAATGTGGCCTTCTCACTGGGAAGAAGTTGCCTCCAGTTCCCTTTGAGCAATTTATTCCCCATATTGTGGCTCCCTGCATCACGACTGTGTTTAGGAAGATTATCTGTCAGAAGGCTGTTCTTTATCATAGAATCACAGAGCCTTAGATTTGGATAGGAGCCCCCGGCAATGCCAGATTCATTTTTATTCCTTACCACATATGTTGACACTTATTCGCAATGTTTTAATATAATGTTGCATTTGCGATTACTGAAATACCACAAGTCTTTCAGTTTGACAGTTCGCCAGTGCCTGATACAGAAAATGGCTTCAGCTGCCTTATGACAACCTGCACATGATGTGCACCTCCTTCCCCCACATTCCTAACAGTCTTCAATGTCATCTAAGTGAAAAATGCCATCAATATTTGCACTACTTTGTTGGCCAATGGGGAATACAGTTTGATGCTGCAGAGATCTTCCTTCATCTGTTTGTGTGTGTTAGTATTTATTGATAAGAACACATTTTTTGCTTGACTCTTAAAACTTTTGAATTGAAAGCTAGAAAGCTGCAATCTTTTACACTTACTGAAATGTAAATCCCACTGCAATGATTTTTACTTATTTATGAACATGCATGGAATTCAATATCAAGAGTACTTCTGTGACATATTGCAACAATTCAGTTTTATTGCACTCTATGGGAATAATTATAATTATAATTATAATTTTATTATTTATATTCCACCCAACTTGGGCAGCTCCAAACAAAATACTAAAAGCACAGTAAAACATCAAATATTAAAAAAACTTCCCTATACAGTGGTACCTCGGGTTACAGACTCCGCTAACCCAGAAATAGTACCTCGGTTAAGAACTTTGCCCCAGGATGAGAACAGAAATTGCACGGCGGTGACGCAGCAGCAGCGGGAGGCCCCATTAGCTAAACTGGTACCTCAGGTT
This sequence comes from Podarcis siculus, assembly GCA_034642415.1. Taxonomy (NCBI): domain Eukaryota; kingdom Metazoa; phylum Chordata; class Lepidosauria; order Squamata; family Lacertidae; genus Podarcis; species Podarcis siculus. Next base: position 211,469 of record JAXCMG010000199.1, on the reverse strand, counting down.
AAGAACAGTTTCAGGTTAAGAATGGACCTCCGGAACAAATTAAGTTCTTAACCTGAGGTACCACTGTACACGGCTGCCTTCAGATGTCTTCTAAAAGTCAAATAGTTGTTTATTTCCTTGGAATCTAATGAGTGGTCATTCCACAGGGCACGTTCTGCTGAAATAGTAATGCATCTCCCCTCCTTCCTCAAAAGAAAATTGATGTTGAAAAGTCCTGCCATACTAGCTGTTGGGGGAGACAAACAGTAGAGAGGGCTGTTGCATTTCCAGGTGGCCACTGTAGGAAGTGGAACACTAAACTAATCAAACACAGATCAGTTGTTGGTCTGATTCAAGACTGTTCTATTTAGGCTCTTATGTAACAAATGCTATATTTATATTCTTACAAGTTTCATTTCTGGTAACCCACATGAGGTGGGTGTACCACATCCAATCAGCTTCCTGTTTTCATTAAAACAGAAAACAGTACTCCATAAACCAACTAACTAAAAATGAAACACGCAACAGATCCAACCCTTTGTACAATGAGCAATGAAGAGCTTCACAGAAGTCTGACTGCACCAAAAAAAGTGGCATCTCCATTCAAGACTATCTTGGCTCCCATCCGCGGAACGGTGAGCTGAAGCTCATCCCCTTCTTCTAATTTTGCAATACCTGCCAAGAGAGTTTGAATATCCTTACAGAAATGTAAACATATAAACATGTACAGATTGTTATCAGTCAGTCCAGAGACACCTCTTTGATTTAATGTTGTTATTGCTGTGTTGCTAATAATAAGGTCCCAGGATGTAAAATAAAACTTATAATGCAACAAATCAAACATTTTATTTTCCCAAGTACAGCATAATACCTGGAAAGAGACTGTGTGGGTCTCCAGCAAGTGTTGGGAAGCAACACCTGTCTGACACATATGGTATCAGTCTGGGTGGGTGACTCTTCCTAACTCCATGGGATTTTTGAGAGGATAAAGGGATGGACAATTATATATACTGCCTGAGATCCTCGGAGAAAGTGCAATATAGAAATGTACTAAAATATTAAAAAATAAAGATTGACTTCTAAAACTGAGGCCCAAGTTGGCGGCCACAGCTTTCAGGTCATGGAACAGGAAACAGAACCTCTAAACTACCCACAACAGATCTTAAGTATGATGTGAGCATTGCTTATAGACAGTTAATCATGCAAGTTCTCCAACACACACTTTTCAAGGGCAGGAAGTCAAGTGAATTGTTCCTCCACCCCACAGAGACTGTTTGTCACCCAGGTAAGCATTTGCACTCAGGCCTCAAAATTACTGAGCACATTCTGCTGAAAGTAGCTGGAAATAACAGCCACAACTCCACTGAGGAGAATCTATTATTGTCTTTGAATATTGTTCACGGGCAACCACCACAGAGTAGGTAAAGATAAGGAATTTAGGAATTTATGTATGAAACTTAATGAGTTCAGTGAATGGTTGCAGAAATATGTGGCACACACCCACACCACTTAGAAACACTGCGTCAGATATTTTTTAAAGCTCCTTCTCATTCCATGTTTGTGGGACTTGACAAAATGTATTTACCAGCAGTATAACAAGAGTTGTTAGGATTAGTGAGAGGCATGTTTTGGATGCAACGAAATAGTGTAACCAAACTGAGATCATCACCAACTACATGAGCTTTTTTCCTCTGGATCCAATGTCCCATTGCAAACATTTCATCTGTATACAAAACCTGAAGAATAAAGACAGACAAAATGGATTACACTATGAAACTTTAAGAAAACAGAACAAACTCCAGGAGCTTACTGAATTCTTTACCTGACCATATATGAAAAAGTAGCCAGTTTCTCTGACAAGTATTTTATTTCCTTGCTCTTCAAGAGCAGTTCCTCTTTTAAAGCTGAGAAGCCATGGAACTATACTTGAACCATCTAAAAGAAACAAAAAAAATTTGTAAGAATAAGCTAATCCGTTTATGCTTCCTTTTAGTATCAAAGGCATGTTGCTGACTTTTGAAGAGAATCAGTTGGATTTTTTGAAATCGGTCGTTTCTACCTTTAAGATGAGATTCAAAGAGCTGTGGTAACAACTTCTTTATACCTGCTTGTTTTTCTCTTGGGTCACCAGGAATAAGGCACCCTCTCCCCATCACAGATTATTCATGTTTTCAAAAATTTCCAGGAAGGTTGGGGGTCCCCACAACTGCAGCAGTGCAGCAAAAATAGAAAATGTGGATTGCCCTAGTATGCACAGAAAATTTCACTATATGCACCCATTCGAGCTGGTATGGCTAACTTTTTTCCCGGCTGACAGCCAGACTGACCCGTGGGTCAACTATCTAAGAGGGCATGGCCATTTTTTCAAAAAAGAAAAAGAAAAAAGAACAATTTGAGGGGTCTTGAGGAAGGTCACCTCTTGCCATCACAGAAACACAACAGAGGGCATGCATTTAACATCTTTAGAAAAAGAAATTGACAAATTTGGAAGGGCAAAAATCTTTTGAATTCACAGTGGGGAACAGAAGGAACCAAACCAGGTGTCTTGGGATGCTGTCTGCACTAAAAACAAGTACAACAACGGAACAGAACTCAGATACAGTGCTCACCTGAGCATGTGCTCCAGTGAAGCAGCAGCTCACAGGATTTGAAGACAGAGTCACAATTTCAGCATAAGGCTGAATTGGAAATGTGAAGGGATGTTACTAATGGAAATGAAAAGCTGAGCACAATTTGATGTTTCTTGCCCTGTAGCAAGTGAAATGGAATCATAGGTGGTGCTGCCCATTTATTTGTGGCAAGAGTAAAAAGAGGTTTAAAAAATGCTGCATTACCATGTTGCTGAATGTCACGCTTGCTGTCAGCCATCAGCTGAAGACATGACTGTAGAACTGAAGGGGAAAACAGAAGGAAGTAACTAAAATATACCTCCCAGCAGCCGAGACACAAAAGTACAATTTCCCTGCAGTGGCCGCAGAAGCAGAACAATATTGATGGTAGGTTCTCTGTGTGTGTGTTTCTCCTGCCGTCAGGGGCAGAGGAAGAGGGGTGAGGTGGGGGCAGGCTGCCCCGGGTGTCACCACTGAGGGGGGTGACAAAATGCTGGGTGGCACTCACCGCGGAGCCTGCAGAGTGTCTGAGCCACGCGTCTCTCAAGAGCGCCCGCAGGCTCCACGCTGCCCCAAATGGTCCGCCCGCCGCCACCTCCGGCTCAGCTGTAGGGCGGCTGAGTGGGAAGAGGCAGGCAGACTCCGGAGGCCCCGTGGAGCACCCTACCCCCGGCTGGCCCCGCCCTGCGGGTGGCTGGCCCTGCCCCTGGGCGCAAGGCATGCACACAGCAGCAGGTGCCCGATTGGCTTGCTCCACCACTGCCTGCCGTTCCCCCTGCCCCCTGCAAACTCAAATTACTCCTCCTAACTAGTGTTGGGGGACCTGCAGCCCATGGATTGTCAAGGCTTCATGTCATTGTGATGCCAGGTGACCGACATCTGACAAGTGGCCTCACCCACCTGTCAAAACGTGGCACAAAAGGGCTGAGAAGGATAAGGATCCTACCAAATTGCCAGATCCAGTTTCCCATACCCAACTTAAGTTATTGCTATATTTTGTAAAATAGTGTTTTCTAATATTTATTTTTGCTATTTGTACCCCACTCTTCAACCCAAAAGGATCCCAGAGCAGGCTACATACACACAATTAAAACAAGGCAGTCCATGCCCACAGGCCAACATTCAAAACAGAACAAGTCATGCAAGGGAAAAGGGCCTGGCAAAGAAGTAGGAAACTTGTGCGTGAATGGACTCAATTTAGGGATGAATTTAGGAGGTCAAGATGACACCAAATTATTCAGTGTGGTAAAAAACAAGTTACTCTGATAACTTGTTCATTACAAAATTTATTTATTTTGTTTTTTTATGTATGTTTTTAGATTTCATATTGTAATTATTCTGGGATGCCTTTGTAGGCCTGCAGAACTGCCTATAGTTTGTATGAATAGTCTAAAATGGAAGATTACCCTCATGCAGCCAAGTGTAGTACAGAGCTCAAACAAATTAAAGTGGTACCTCGGGTTACAAACACCTCGGGTTACAAACACTTCAGGTTACAAACTCCACTAACCCAGAAGTAGTACCTTGGGTTAAGAATTTTACCTCAGGATGAGAACAGAAATTGCGCGCCGGTGGCATGGCGGCAGCAGAGTCCCCATTAGCAAAAGTGCACCTCAGGTTAAGAACAATTTCAGGTTAACAACGGACCTCTGGAACGAATTAAGTTCTTAACCCGAGGTACCACTGTAAAAATTTAAGTTTAATGGAGAATGGTTTTCTGTCATCATATTTATTTTCATGGCATTAAGTTCAGGTATTTGCAATTCAAAATTAATTCAGTTAGCAGAATGAAGCAAAGCAAACATTGAAATGAGTACTTTATTGACTACCTTTTGAGGAATTATTGTTTGAGTAAGACCATACCAAACCAAAAGCTCTGAGCTTCATAATTTGCCCCTTTAAATACAACAGATATAGAAAGTGAAAGGCAGCTATGGTAGAGGTGATAAGCTGAGCAAAAATGGGATTTAACCAACACAAAACATAATGAATCGACTTTTCCAGAATAGTGCAGATTTTTATGGTGACATACCATCAGCTTCTGAATATATTGATCTATACAGATTCAGTATTCTGTTTTTTTGAACAGATTAACCATTACTTATCTGCTAATTATGTATTGTGTCTTTTCTCCAAATCATGTTGAAGGCTAATAGTAAAATAATACAGATATTGTGTATTGTTTGTATTTGTATTGTTTACAAATTTTAGCAATGTTGCTTCAATGAATCTGCATAGTTAGTTTGTTCACCTTCTATAGATAAAATAACACTAGTGAACCTACCAGAGTTGAAGTGTTCCCCATGTGTGAAAACAACAGATCAGACCAGGTGTGAGGGACATTTTTCAACCTAAGTGGGAAACTTTATGGAGACTACCAGCGGAGCAAGCGGATTGGGCGCCTGGGGTGGCGCGCATGCCCGCCTGTGGGGGTGGGGCCAGCTGCCCGTGGGGGCGGGGCTAGCCGGGGCAGGACGCTCCACGGGGCCTCCGAGGAGTCTGCCTGCCTCCTCCCATGCAGTCGCCCAACAGCTGAGGGAGAGGGGGCGGGTGGACTGTTTGGGGAGACGCGTGGCTCAGGTGCGCTGTTGGCCCCGCAGTAAGTGCCACCCAGCATTTTGTCACCCCCCTCAGTGGTGGCACCCGGGGTAGCCTGCCCCCACCCCCCTTCCTCCGGCACTGGAGGCCACATGCTAGCAGTGGGCAGGGCCAGAGGTAGAAGGGTGTGGAGCAAGCAAGCACAATTCTAGGACACATTGCAGCTAGGCAAAAGCTCTCAGGGAGCTGGGAGAGCAGGGCTGGTGAAAATCATGACCAGGAGAAAGTCCTAAGGAATGGATCGAGTCATTCGGTCCCCGGGTCTGAGATTTCTCACCCCTAGTGTGTGTGTGTGTGCGCACACACACATGCACACACACACACTGCTTTTTTTCTAAAAAAATATTCAGGGGTACTCTCATTTTCCTACTCATATTGAAAATACTGCCCCTCAATGAGGCCAAATTTAAGATTCACAAAATGTTTAGGGGTGCGTACCACTGTATCCCCCCAGAAAAAAGCACTGTGTGTGTGTGTGTGTGTGTGTGTGTGTGTGTGTGTGTATCAATGTTACATTTTCCAAAACCATATTCATATTAAAATAAACATTTGCCCATTCATATCTTTCTTTAAAATAAACCAATCATTTATGACTTCCCTTCTTCCCCCTCCCTGGTTCCTTTAATTCTCCCATCTATTCTTGTCTTTTCATTTAATTTCCTTAATCCTTTATTATTCCTTTGTTATGTGTTATACTGTTGAATTTACCTTACTCCTACTAATGTTTTCACATGGTTATAGTTGTTTTCCAGATACTCCACAAAAAAATTCCATTCTTTATATACTTTATGTTCTTTATGTTCTCTTACTTTATTCGTTAGACCTGCTAACTGCATATTCTGTCATTTTTAATTGCCAATCCTCCTTATTTAGGACATCACTCACCCGCCATTTCTGGGCTAACAAAATCCTAGCTGCTGTAGTAGCACACATAGTTTTTTTGTGAGACCTAGGTACTTCCGTCTGTACTATTTTCAAAAGAAATGCCTAATTACCATAATTTTGGCTGTATGCCACAATCCCAGCAAAAAGGCTTAGATGCCATCTCTGGCTTTCATATTTGTTAGCCCATTTACTCCTTGGGGACCTGTCTTCTTTACTAAGCTCTTTTCACTTACCTGCTTCTCCTGTGTGCACAGGAGACCTTTTCCCCCTGTGTTTGTCTCGACTCCACATTATCTCTTCACTACTTTGATGTGGTCCAGAAGAAATTTGCTGCCAACAACATATGCAGAAAGTCAATATTAGGGCTGTGACTCCTGTCCTTCCCCAAAGCGAATGGAAATTTCAGAAGACACAAAGAAGTATACATTTCCTTCCAAATGGGCCTGCAGCTCACCTGACTAGAAGCACCCTCTAATACATTCAAGTAGGGAATGAAGGATTTGGCCTCTTTGCTCTTTTCCAAAGACCTCAAGAGCTGTGGAAATGATGTCCTTGTCTGGACCCTGCAGTTCAGCTTGCTGCTCAGCATTGCTAGTTCTGATTTTAATGCTGTAACATAGTAGAAAGAGACTGCTGCAAGGCAAGATGACATGAACACTGCAAGCCCTAGAAATATTAGTAAGAACCCTTTAGGATCCAAGCCATTAAAAGGATGGGAGGTGGTGATATGGCTCTTTCCTCGTGTGTAGGTCATAAATGCCATGCCTCCTTTCTTAAACTTCAGCTGATTCTTTCTGGTGATGAAAACTTCAGCTGATTCTTTCTGGTGAATAACTACATCTTGCCAGTTGCATCCAAGATATGTGGCCAAAATGCAGACAGCACTTACTTCCTGTCATGTGGGTCTGTTAATGCTCTATGCATGACATTTAATGCTTGCTTCTGCTTTATGGCTCTGTTTCTGTAGTTCCCCAACTCACCTTCCTCATTTCAGTTTCAGCTTCATGTATAGCAGTTCAGCTACACGGCTTTGTATGATCGTCACCACATCCAAATGTCTGGTCATTTTGAATTCCATTGCACTCTTAGATAGCAAGCTGTGTAGCAAACTCTTGGCAAGGTGTAGAGAATACAATGTATTGGCTCCAAGTACCAAACATGACATAATTAGATATTTTCATTTTCCTCTTATACAGTCATACCTCAAGTTGAATGTGCTTCGAGTTGAGTGTGTTCGAGTTGCGCTCCGTGGCAACCTGGAAGTAACAGAGCGCGTTACTTCCGGGTTTTGCCGCTCGCGCATGTGCAGACGCTCAAAATGACGTCACACGCATGCGCAGAAGCGGCGAAACACGACCCATGCATGCGCTGTCGTGTCTTGCGTTCCGTTCGGGATGCAAACGGGGCTCTGGAACGGATCCCATTCACATCCCGAGGTACCACTGTACAATCCAGTAACAGAAAGATTAAAACTCTGACATCATCAAATATAAATCCTATCAAACTACAGGAATTAACAATGCTACTCTTGTTTTTCAAAAGTCACTAAGAAATAATTATTATGTTAAAGCTCCTAGACCATGTATGTCTTATTGATACACTAAGGCTGCAGCCCTATACCAATTTATGGAAATGGCTCATTGATCACAGTGGGGTTTAGAATCATAGAATCTTAGAGTTGAAAGGGACCCAAGAGTCATCTAGTCCAATCCTGTGCTATGCAAGAAAACAGTTAAGAATCTCTGACAGATGGTCACCCAACCTCTGTTTAAACACCTCCAGTGAATGGTGGTCCACCACTGTCCACTGTTGAACACTTATTTCTGTCAAAAAGTTATTCCCATTGTTTTAGTTGGAATCTCCTTTCTTGTAATTTGAATCCATTGGTTTGTGTCGTATCCTGCAGTGCAGGAGAAAACAAGCTTGCTCCATTGTCCATGTGACAGCCTTTTAGATATTTCAAGATGACTATTATATGTCCTCTGTCTTCTATTTTCCAGGCTAAACATACCCAAATTTCTCAACCATTCCTCATAAGACATGGTTTCCAGGCACTTTATCATCTTGGTTGCCCACCTCCAAGGTTGTCAATACCCTTTGTAAACTGTGGTGCCCAGAACTGGACACAGGACTCCAGGTGTGGCCAGACCAAGGTAGAATAGTGTGGGACTATTACTTCCCTTGATTAGGTCACTCTTGTTAAGCTTATGGTCTATTAAGATCCCTAGATCCTTTTCACATGCACTACTGGCAAGCCAGCTATCCCCTATCCTATATTTGTGTACCTGGCTATTCCTAGCTAAGTGTGGAACTTTACATTTGTCCCTATTGAAATTCATTTTGTTAGTTTGGGCAGTGATCTCTGATCCATAAAGATTATATTGAATCCTGATACTATCTTCTGTGGTATTAGCTACCCCTCTCAGACTGGTGTCGTCAGCAAATTTGATGAGCATCTCCCGCTATTCCTCCATCCAAGTCCATTATAAATATGTTGCTCAACAATGGGGCCTGGACAGAACCCTGCAGCCCCCACACTTGTCACTTTTTACGAGGATAACAAGGATCCATTGGTGAGCAATTTCTTGGTTTGGTCAGTCAACCAGCCAGAAATCCACCTCATAGTAACATCATCTAGCTCACACTTTCTCAGCTTCTTCAGAAGAATAGCATGGGGGACTTGGTCAATTTTTTTTACCAAAATCAAGACACACTATATTGAGAGCATTTCCCAAACGCACACGTCTGGCATGACTTATTTTTGAGAAAGCCATGCTGGCTTTATTGCTGGCCCATTGCTAAGTAATGTAGGGTGACTGGGGCTGTGGAGGAGGTGGCCCAGCAACAGACACCCTGCGGGGAGGCAAGCCACACGAGGGCCAGGCCTTTGGGGCTGGGCTGGGCCTCACACTGTACCTGCCCAAGTTGCCCGCCCACTGGCCAGCTGCTTCCCCCTCAGCGCAGACATTTCATTTGATGCGGTGGCACCGGCACTGACCTCTGACATTGCAACCAGGTGCCCCCACAACTGGTGGCAGATCTGGTGACAGTTCGCTGCACGGTCCTCATACAGGGCGTAGATTTGAGTGACTATTACAACCTGTCTCTGATGTGCAGGCTCCAAAGGCAGCAGCTACACACCAAAGGCAAGTTGTAAAAGTCACTCAGAACGACTCCCTGTACAAGCACCTTGTGGCAAAGTTAAGCCAAGGCTGATCTGAAGTTTGCTTATTCGAAATAAGAAATAACATCCGTATCCTACGAATCAACTGAGTCTGACAACCATCAAACAGGTCACTTCATTGGCAAAATGCAGGTTCAGATATCTCATGGATACTTCCCAAAATAGACTTTCTTATGAATCCTGTTTAAAATATTCATTGTTGGCTATAGCTAACACTGCTTGTGTAACTGTATACAACACAAACAAAAAATAATTCTGAACATAACAAAGGAGGTTGATTCCAACTTGTTTTAAGATTTGTACACTAGTACCCAGTGTTTGAAATTAGGCAGGCACATTTTGCACCTGACTATCTGCCACTTGCGACCAAGTGAAGATGCCTGGGGGCCAGTATAGCGCCTGACATCTCCGCCATCTGGAGGTGCATGCCTGGGGATCATTGGATCTTGACTGTTTTCACACACTAATACCACATCCTGTAGAATTCTGTCCATTATACTGTATCTGCACAATCAGAATGAATTTCAGGAACCAAAATGCTTTTTCTGTGCAGCCTGAGCAGGACCAGTGAACGACGTTATAGTTGATTGTAGCTCGTCTTCACTTACCCCACCCCACTGCCCTGCTCACAGTTGTGAAGAATATTATTATGTTATGAATGGTCCGTGTCACCATTAAGAAAAAGAGGTAGGCATAGGTCTTTATGTGGACTGTCCATGGATAAAGTGATTTTTCTTCTTAAAGTTCTCAAAGTTCTAGACATTCTGTTTGGGGACTACAACCCTGGTTTAAGGAGTTATTTGGTGCCTAGCTTATCTGAGTTTCTAACACTGCTAACACATTGAATTGGGTCTGGTAGCTCACTGGTTGTCTCTCCATCGGTCTCAGGACTTGTGGCACACAGCCCCATTGTGGTGCCCCCCTCATCAACATAGAAACTGTATTCTGTGCTAGTAGCAGCTTCCTGACAGTCTTCACCGTCCAATATTCCTGGTGGGAGATGAGGCGATCCCTGTAAAGGAACAGCCATGGCTGGTGAGCCTAAACTGTGCATAAGCCACTTGGGACAAGTTGAAATCCAGCAGTACTGCTAGACTACAAACTTGTACCTTCAGGGGTAGTGCAAACCCTCCAAAAGCAAGTCAACCACCAAACTGTCTTTGAAAAGAAGTTGAGAATGTGGCTGCCTGACTATTGACAGATTCAAGGCAAGCTGATCACATAACACTAATTCTGTTACAACTACATGGCTGGCCGGTTTTGACCTATAAAGCTCTTTGCAGTTCAGGATCCCAACATCTTCTGGAATGCGTATTCCAGTATGAACCTGCCTGGACCCTTATATTTTCTTCTGAGGCCCTTTTCCAGGTCCCCCCCCCAAGAGGCTCAGAGGGTGGTGACAACAGAGAGGGCCCTTTCCATTGTGGCTCCCCATCTGTGGAATGGAATGCTCTGCCCAGTAAGATCCATCTAGTGCTTTTCTTGACATGTTTTTCGCAACAGGTAAAGACTTATCTTTCCCCCAGAGAGAGATGATATTGTTATATTATCAAGTGTGATTGTGAAGCTTCCTGTTATGGGGGTGTTGGTGTTGTGTTTCTGTGGTATAATGTTTTATGTTGCTAAGGCCTTTGGGTAACAAGTGACAAACAAGTCACATAATAATACCAATACTACTAATAATTCAAGGAGCTGGTTTTAACATGGAAAGCCTTATACAGCTTGTGTCTTATACAGGCCTCTCTCAACAACAATATACCTGGACCTTATGAGCATCTTCTGAGGCCCTTCTCCATGTGCCCCTGCTGAGAGAGGCACAAGTATGGCAACCAAGCAGATGGCCTTCTCAGTTCCGTGCTCTCTGGAGTGAGGCCTGCATGGAGCTTCCAAACACCTTTTTGGAGTTAGATGAAGACTTTTCTTCACCAAGGGAATCAAGGCTTTATGTTAGTACTGCTCTGGGTTGCTGATAAAACACCAGCTCTCAGAGCAGTAAGCGGTGGCTTATGAACTTAATTGCTCATCGAAATTTTTATGGTTGCTGTTTGATACTCTTTCTCAGATCATTACCGGTTTGCTTACCTGCCTCTCCTCCCCAGGTTGTGCAAGTTTCTGGTTTCTTGAAATGGCCAACATCTCAATCAGTTCCCTGAAGCAGTTTCCACACAATGGAAAAAGTCAGCTGCAGTTTCTGAAAATCCAGTTACATCCTTCACTCCTCCAGAGTAAATACCAAGTCTAAATAGAAAGATCCACAGAAACACTACAGTACCATGTCCATGCCACTTACTTGGGCGAAGTCATATCAAAAGTATAAATGAAACACTGCCATCTACAGGATGATAATCTTCGTAATGTTCACTTCTTATGCAAAGCAAGTATATTAGAACTGTATCAGTTAGTAGTCTTTCAGAGTAAAAGAACTAGATCCATATTTCTTGACTAGAAAAATAAGGGTTGCCATAAGACCCAATTTTCTAGGGTTTGCTTGGATCTCTTTGGGCTAATAACTGGCCTGAATTTCCAGCTTTCATTCTAAAAGGGGAGAGGAGGAGGCCTCTGCTGTCATAGAATACAGGTGGTGAACCAGGAGCCCATCAACCTGATGCACTTTGGGAGCATTTTTCTATGCCTGCCCCTCACAATAATTCGCAATGGCACGGAGGGGGGAGGGGAGTCAGCAAACTACACGGGGGCTCTGCAGTTGACAAGGTCAGCATTCTTTTTTTTTCAGTCTTTGCCACTGTGACTGCATGGAGTTGTTCTCTAAGCGATTGCAGCAGCAGCATCATAGTGTTGGTTCTGCTGTTAATACCAGCATCCTGAGTGCTTCCTGAGAATTTGTGCAATTTTGATGAATGTCTGGCCCTTTTTCTCCTTTCCAGGTCAACTTCAACTTCTTCAATTCACTCCCCACCTCCAAATTAAGGAGTGGGTCGTGGGAAGAAAGCCTGGGAGCTTGAAGCCCAAAGAGTTTATTCCTGGAGTTTGGAGCCTGTGTTTGCCTTTTGAAATCATCATCATTCAAAAGTGAAATATTCAGGTGCCAGGATTAGGCAGCAGCATAACAAGAGAAACTGCAGGATGTGAAATAGTAAAGGTAAAGGTAAAGGTACCCCTGCCCGTACGGGCCAGTCTTGACAGACTCTGGGGTTGGTGCGCCCATCTCACTCTATAGGCCGGGGGCCAGCGCTGTCCGGAGACACTTCCGGGTCACGTGGCCAGCGTGACATCACTGCTCTGGCGAGCCAGAGCCGCACACGGAAACGCTGTTTACCTTCCCGCTGGTAAGCGGTCCCTATTTATCTACTTGCACCCGGGGGTGCTTTCGAACTGCTAGGTTGGCAGGCGCTGCGACCGAGCAACGGGAGCGCACCCCGCCGCGGGGATTCGAACCGCCGACCTTTCGATCGGGAAGCCCTAGGAGCTGAGCCTTTTACCCACAGCGCCACCCGCGTGAAATAGTAATCGTATTAATATGCCATGCTACAACATATTGAAGTAAGGAAGAAGAATCTATCTGAAAACAATTCTGATGCACTGACCAAAAAAGGATAAGCTTACTACACCAAACATCAATCAATCCTTACTCAAGTCATACATGCCTTTAAAATTATCTGAACTGAATATATAACAGATTAAGTTGGCAGTGTTGTAAGTGTTAAGAGATTATTTTCCACTGCTGCCCAACTGATGGCTTATTCTACATTTTGAAACTACAGGAAATTGACAGATAATTATTCTGAAAACAAAACAAACACACAGAAAAGGCTATTAGCAATTGTAGGTGTTATCAATTTATTGCATATGTTAGTACATAAAAATAGAGGTTATGTAAAAGGAAAATCAATCTACTATTGTAAAAAAAGAAAATGAAAGTGCTTAATTAAATGCATGTCTAAAAATATGAAATGACAAGTATTGTTTTTAATCTGTAGAAAACACACATATACCAACAGTCTGGCCCTAAACATGTTTACTTATAAGCAAATCTCACAGAACTCAACAATATTTACTTTAAGTGAAAATACATATGGCTGCAGTTTTAATTTTTGTTTTGATCTAAGTGAAACATTCAAAATTGAACCCACAAGTATCTTTAATTCTATTGCATGCAGCAAATTTATTTTTTGGCAAGAGTTCTACCATAAAGTTTTGTGTCATTTGCAAAAAGTTACACAACAGAAATCTATAGATGTTTCCCCATACTTATTTTCTAATTGAATTTTACTGAAATTTCAGTAGCCTTAATTTTGTGGATCTGCCAAAGCAGAAGGTATGGTATACAACCTTAGCAAATAAATAAGAGCACCAAAAGGACATTTAAATATCCTTACTCTGATTTCAGTATCACCTTGTGCCACAATGCACAAACCCTTGAGAACAGACCCTCAATTGGTCCCATAAATCAATCCAGATTTTTTTGCTGAATTATCAAAGATAAAAATGTATTCAAAACAATACATCTGTCATTACAATTGGACCCAATAAGCTTGTGCTATAATATTTAAAAGCCTGACCTTCCTGAGGGGAGAGGGGGGACATCTGAAATGGAAAGGGGCTTTATACAGTTCCTATGCAAATACTCATTGTGAAAACAAGCACAAATTTCATATAAGCATCATACTCTAGCTCCGCACAAGTACTTACTTGAAAGCATAAGCTTCTCTTATCTCTTCAGGCATAACTGGGGAGTAAATGAATCATTCTCCATTCAAAACTAGACCATTCCTAATCTTTCTGGAAAGTACCACAAATTTCAGAGGCAAAATTCGAAGCTCAAGTCTCAGCTGATTTACTGTCCCACAAAAGGCTGTTCAGCTGCTCTTATATAAAAGATAATGTAACCTATATTTTTCCTACAAGATGATGAGCTCCAAGCAAAGTCAAAGTGCACATAGCAAATAGACATATCATTATAAAAAGATAAGGGGAAAGGGATATATCTACAACAAATGCTATAAGATTAATAATTACTATAAGATTCTCTTCCAAAGCAATACTCAGGCCAATAAAATACTGATCATGGTGGTCTAGGGTGTCGTTGCAGCATTCCTGCACTGTTTTAACTTCACGCTTTCTACAACTGTGGATGGTATGATCTACATCCTAAAGTATGCCATTGCATGCTAATGCTGAAGGTTTTGTATAAGGCTTAATTTACTTTCTGTGAACACTAATAGAGGCATGTTTCCAAAACCGATGAAGCTAAAATAGCATACCACAAAAAAGAATGGCAAAGTACAAATGCTGTAGTTCCTGAAACATATCAAATTATTTAAGAGATGATTTGCAGTTTCTGTGTCATGTAATAAATGTTAATAGAATGATGAATGAGATGTTGGAAGAAGACTAAACAGGAAACAATTATGTCAGAGAAGATAGAGGAAAAACAGAAAGAAAATGTCCTCAAACAGATACTCAATATTGGTTCTAAGGGGCAATATCCAATGTTAGTCATACTCAGCACTCACTGAAATCAATGGATTTAAGTAATTTCAGTCCACTGAAATCAGTGTGTCTACTCTGAGTATGACTAACAATTAAGTATTACCCATTAGCTTTCCACTTCCTGCACAAGCATATGCATACCCTGATTTATGCGCTCTTCAAACAAGCACAACCAGTTTTCAAAACTGACTGTTTTATTTTAAAGGTAAAGGTAAAGGGACCCCTGACCATTAGGTCCAGTCGTGACCGACTCTGGGGTTGCGGCGCTCATCTCGCTTTATTGGCCGAGGGAGCCGGCGTACAGCTTCCGGGTCATGTGGCCAGCATGACTAAGCCGCTTCTGGTGAACCAGAGCAGTGCACGAAACGCCGTTTACCTTCCTGCCGGAGCGGTACCTATTTATCTACTTGCACTTTGACGTGCTTTCAAACTGCTAGGTTGGCTTACTACATCTTAAAAAATGAGTGGTTAAAATTGCATTCTGTAAGATTCTGGAGCACTCTAAATGGGTAAACTGTTTTTTCTCTTTCTCGGAAAATAAAAAAAACAGTTTTTTTGCAATAAATGAATTGTTTATAAAGCAAAAATAAAACAGAACACACACACACACACACATACTAGATATCCTAATAGAATAAGTAATTTGATTTTGTAAAGTATACTCAATATCAAACTCATTATTTAATACTCGTCTTCATCACTTAGTCTGGCCCTCTTAATAGCTCAATCCCAAGTATATTTTCATGAGGAAGTCCTGTTGTTTGGTGGGACTTATTTCCTGAGAAGTACACCTAGGATCCTGGCCTTTAATAACCAAAATATTTTCAGTTTTATTCATGTTACATGACATCTGTCAACAGTGTTTAGAAAATGACAACCATGCTGCAATGAAAGAAAACCAATTCCCCTACAAGAAAACTTTCTAATTAAACATTTTAAAATAGTTAAAGAGGAGTTTGATATGAAAAGCAGAAGTAAATGTTAGATAGTAGATTAAAAAAAAAAACCCTTTCCCTGTAGTCCAACTTCTCCCAATTGCCATATTGTTGCTTAAGTAGAAAGCAATAGACTTTAGGTTTGATGCATTTAGCACTCGTGGCTTCTAGGGCAACAAGCACAAGAGGCAAAATGCACAAGTGCTAAGGGCAGTAAACCTTCCAGTATAAGGATAGCAAACGTAGCAACATGAACACTAGTCAGCCCGTCTTCATGACTAGATGAGAATATCAACACTAATATATCATTAACTTTAAATGCATCTTTTCTCCATCCTGCATGTGGATGTAATAAGCAATGAATGCAGCCATGTCATACTGAATAGAGTGTACTTCCATAATTTTTTTAATTCCTACCCTGCCTTTCCTCCCAAAGGAGCCCAGGGGGCCATTAGTGCTACTTATAATATTAAGCGCACTACACAATCTGAGATGCATAACAAAAGAATTCAGGGGTTTATCATGCATCCCAAAGCTCTAGTTATAGTGTGTGTCACTAATCATGGTTACCTATGCAGCCAAGACATACACTGCATGCATCAGCTCTGTTCTTCTCTTAAAACCAGTGGGCAACATCCAATGATGTCTGTCTGCCTGCACAACAGAAATCTTCTTGTACAACAGAACTTCCGGTTTCTCTTCTCCCTGCCCCATCCCACCCTGCTCTATGAAGCATCCTATAATCCTCTGGAGCAAAATTTGGGAAAGGGGGGGGGACTACAAAGGAAAGAAGTTCCATTGCACAAGTGGATCCCTCTTGCACCACATCAGATCTCCCCAAGGGTTAACTTAAATTTTACCAATAAGTTTATTAATGTGTCTTAATCTAAGAAATGGAAATTAAGATTAATTTTATCAAAAACATCACTTATTTATAACGCTAAGTGTAAAAACTATCTGGCTCATAATTTATTAGATCTCTCCATGTTTAATTTTGCTCTTTAGATAAGTACAAGACAGAGTACACACTTTAAAAATTGTCATTCTTTATCACTTTCTACAAATCCAGGTACAATGCAGTTGTATCAGACAGAAAGACTGGAGTTAGTTATATTATTGTTACATTAGATGACATTTTTGCCATTTCTTCAGGGGAATAACTCTTTGCAACTTCTTTGATGAATTGTTCAAGTGCTGTGAAGTAGCCTTGGCACTGCCAAGTGTCATTATGAGTTCCATCTGGAAATATTGCCAATCTCTTAGTCCGAGCAGGGGAAAGCTCATAAAGCTGCTTCATCATAACTGGAGGAATCAGCTGGTCAGCAAGCCCAGAGATGAAGAGTGAAGGCATTCTGCACTGAGATATTTTTCGATAGGAGAGGAACTTGTTTTTATAGCACCACAAAGGAAGGTACCTCATCGGAAAGAAAGAAAACAGAGTGCTGGCCATATGTGGGATACTAAGGAATGTGTTCTCCACGATGATGGCAGAAATCCTATGGGAATTCTCAGACGCTAGGCGAATAGCAACTGCTCCCCCCAAGGATCGTCCAAAGAGAAAGATTTTTGTCTTGTCCAGATCAGATCTAGTCATGACATAGTCTAGCACAGCCTCAGAATCTAAATAGATGCCATCCTCGCTTGCTTCTCCTTCACTTTTCCCATAGCCTCTATAGTCAACCAGCAATAAGTTGACTTTCAGGTTTACCAGCATCAGCAAAGCATTGGGTAGTCTGTGACCAATGTTTCCTGCATTTCCATGAAAGTAAATGATAGTAGGTGAATATGAGGCATTGTCTCCTGTGTTTCTGAGAAGAATCAGATTGAGCAACACACCATCTTTGGTTTTGATGAAGATGTTTTCATGTGGGATGCCAGTAGGCATGGGGACATAGAGTCGTGATGAAGCAGGTTGCTCTGGGAAATAAAGCAATACATCCTGGAATTTATATAATATACCTGCAATAGATACAAATATTAGCAGAGGTAATATCATGCCTCCATACAAATGAAAAGTTACTATCAAAGGTAAGAGAGAGATACGGCAGAGGCCCCAGGACCATGAGACCAACGCAAGGAGCCACTTTTCAATGAAAGTCCAAAGCATCCATGATTTTTCCATTATAGTAGTCAATGAATCTTTAGTCCATATGAAGCCTGAAAAAAGAAAATAAATAAGCTTCTTTAAAAACAACTTTTAAAAGGGACAGCAAATGTATAAGGTAATTCATACCTATACTTTATGTAGTGCAAAAGACGCGTGGGCTCCAAAAGAAATTTAAATAAATAAAAAGACGCGTGGGCTTTCAACATAAATTGAAATACAGTTGGGGGAAGGAAATCTAGATCTAGAATATTGTGTGTAATCAAAGCCATTCGTATTTCTTCAGAGAGCATAATGTGTAATAAAGTGGGGAGATGACCTTCTACAAGAAGTAACTCCAAAGCTCAATAGCAAAAGCAGAAAAAATTCTGGAGCTGCTTAAATGACACTTTTCTAAAAACAATCACTAAGTACAATTTGATTAGCATCTTTCAAACACCCCTACCAGTCGTTATGCCCCCCAAAGCAGCTGCTACCCTCACAAACAGTACAGTACGTATGGGAGTGCGGAGCAGGATTAGGGAATCAAGAGAAACTGTTAGAAACAGATGTGCCTTCACATAATGAGGCTCTGGATCCCAGTTAGCATCATATAGACCAGTGGTGGCCAAACTTGGCCCTCCAGCTGTTTTTGGATTACAACTCCCATAATCCCTAGCTAACAGGACCAGTGGTCACTGATATAGACAATACACAAAATGCCTAAATGCTTCAAACTAAAGCCATTCAGAATAATAGGATAAAGTAACACAGGTGCCTGGTAACTGAGGACCAATAAAATTAAAATATAGGACTACCTAAAACGATGTTGTTAGATTTTATGGATCTTTGGAAAGCAATTAAAGACAAGATAGGGGATTCAGCTGAAGATGAAATAAATTTTGTGCACAAAATACGTCTTTTAGTCATTTAGAGGGGGTAGTTTCCCAAACCTGTATCTTTATAAATTTGTGAACAACTGTCAAGGAGCTATCAACAATCCAGGACAACCACAGGGCAGGCACATACATGAAAGGCACGGAATGCAATTAGCTCCTTATTAACAGAAAATAACACAGCAGAATCCTCTGGTTCATCTTAATCCAGCTAAGACATTGCTGAAACTGACCACTAGCTCTGAGCTTCCCACCTCTAGCCTTTCACTCTGGATCTCTCCCAAGAGGACGAAGTCTGCATCGAGGGGGCAAGCTCCTCCTCTGGGCCTGCCTGGCCCGTTGCTCAGCAATGTGCAGGACTCTTTTTGAGTGGGGTGGCAGAGAGGGAGGCAAGCCAGCAGGACTGGGACTGTTTTGCTGCTGTGTAGCAGGGCCAACCCCCGACTCCTCTTTGTCTAAGTTGGCACCACACTGTGACTCTCAGTCTCTAAGCCTGTCCTGGAAGGCCCTCCTTCTCCTGACCTCTCTTGATCGCTCAAACTCCCTGCTTCTAGGGGGGCCCTGCTTGCATCTCCCTCATGCTCTTCTAGTCACCCCCTTCCATCCCGCCCACAACCACAGTTGGTCACCCCATTTTGAACAGTGTAGCATCAAAGACACTTCGATGCTCAAAAGGCCAGGAGCGACAATGATTTGAGTTAACAGTAGTGTTGGCAGCAGAATATACAATACCAGAAAATTTAAACCCATAATAACAACACAACTCATCAAACCAGCAAAACACCACTTAAAACCTGCTAAGCTACCTGGTTAAAGCAAATAGGATTACAGCATATGTTAGGTAAAAGCCATCTGAAAGAGACTAATGCTTACTTAAAAGCTTGCAGAGACAGTCACCTGCACCACCACTCATGGGAAGTTCCATAGTCCTTTAGGTCCATAGCCACACACGCACAAAATGTACGATTCAGCCACATTTAGAATACTGCATATGCTGTAGTTGTAATTGCTCCATTTCAAGTGGATACTGTATTGTTAGGCCTTCACATCCAGAAACAGGACATACAGCACTTAAAGGAGTACCGATGGTGTGCCAAGTTACAAAAGGAAGTATATTAGCCAGTATTGCCTCACTATCATAACTGTTAGGGTAATTTTGAAAAACAGGAATGAGGCTACATTAATAACTGTTAAATTTATCAAATAAGTAATTGCAGCTTTGGAAAACATCTTGTATCAGACATCATTCTTATTAATTTCCAGTTAAGAGTTGCTTTTTTAATAGGGCATTACAGGCTGCAGTGTTCACATACAAAAGAGAAGTCACAAACTCAGCTATGCATCCCAGGGTGATGTTCCCAGAATGATGTGATTTTTCACAAGCAAGTTTTTAGGCTATTAAATAATATTTTTAACAATATATTACCCAGACAGCTTTCCTGGATTTCTACTGTGGCTATCACCAAAGCTTCTGGAATGACACCATCGAGCCAAACTTTTGCCTTCTAATAGAGTGGAGGCTACATGCATTATTACTTGGAAAAATCAGGACTTCCAGGTAAACGTGCACAAAGCCATTCTACCACCGTGAACATACTCACATCGAAGCAAATCCCAGTGAAATAAACTGGAACTAGGAAGCACACTTATTTCAGACACTATACAAACTCAGCAGGGCTAAATTCCAAAGAATGTCATTTAGAGCTAAGTAATGAGGCTGCCGGCAGATCTTCACGTAGCGAGGCAGAGAGAGAGCGGCAACCGGTCAGAACCGTCGGCGCCGGGCTGCGCTGCCCTCGAAGGCCCGGGCGTTTGGTGCGAGGCGCGGCAGCAGCCCAGGCGATACAAGGACGGGGATGTGGGCTCTGGGCAGGAGGGGGCTTTCACTCGTGAGGGGACCGAGGCGGCTGTCAGCCGCGAGAAAGGGCCTTCCTGCAGCACCGAGAGCCGTCCCCGCCGCCGCCCTGCCCAGGAAGCGCCAGGCAAGCCGCGCTTCGCTACCTGCTGCGAGGCGGAAGGCGAGAGCTCCCGGGCGCTGGCGCAGGGCAGGCGGAGGCGGGGGACGAGGCCGTCCTCGGCGAGGAGCGCAGGGCAACGAAGAGAGTCCCGCGGCTCCCGGCCGCCCCTACCTGAGCCTCCGCTGCTCCGCTCGGGCGGATAGAGCCCCGAGGCGCCCACCTCATCGCGGTCCCGGGCGGGACATGCCCGCGCCCCGCTCCCGCCTCCTCCGCCGTCTTCCCCGCCCCCCGGCCGGGAATCTCCTCGCCCACTCACCACTTCCGGGAAACCGGCACGGACGGCAACGCTTCCGGGTCAAAGTTCGAAGGGCAAGGGTTTCCAACGAGCGCCGCGACGGAGCCTATCAGGGAAGCGGGCGCGGCAGAAGGAAACCCCGCGAGAACAGGCGAGGTTTCGCGCATGCGCAGAGCAGAAAGGCCGCCGGCCGCTCTTCCTGACAGGCTGTGCTTTGGTCTCTGTGCGAAGGGCGGAGGTGGACGAGGAGAAGCGGAGGCTGGTCGAGGTGAGAAGGAAGGGACGGGGAAGCCGCCTCGTTGCGAGCCAGAGCCCTGGGCCCAGCGGGCCGGCCGCGGCTCTGCGAGGTCTCTCCCTTCTGCCTGCCAGGCAGACCCTCTGGCGCCTCAGGCCCAAGGCTGGACGTGGGAGGAGAAGCCCCCGAGCTGCTCTTGCCGGGTCGCCTTCGCCGCAGGGGCCCCCGAAGTGGCCTGGACACACCTGCGGGCAGTCGCAGCCACGTCAGCATGTGATTTCTGTATCGGCGTCTGCGACGTCGTGCTCCTCCCACAGGTTAAAACAGTAAAGATATTTCAACATTGTTCTCTAGTATGAACCTGGAAATACGACCTATCCAGACGGTGAGATACTTCTTTCTATCGTTTTTCATGTGTGTCTCTTGCTCTCTCCCTTTTCGGCCACTCCATTGCAGTCATCTAGCTTGACCACACCACTGACCCCTCAAGTCCAGCACCTGTTCTCTCAGTGGCTAACGCTGTGGAAGAAATGCCCCCACAGGAGATGAAAGCAACAGCCCTCTCTCTCCTCACTTGTGATTCACAGCAGGTAGCATTAAGAGGCAAAATGCATGTTTCTCTGGGGGTAGAACATTCCTATTATGGCTCCATGAATTTATCTAATGCTCTTTTAAAGCCATCAGATTTGGTGGTCAGCGCTATGTCTTGCAGGAATGAATTCCATAGTTTAGTTGTGCACTGTGTGAAAAAGGACTTTTTTGCCTTTCTTTCCAACATTCAGCTTCACAGGGTGGCCCTGAGTTATGAGAAGAGAAAAACTTCCTAAATCCCTCCACAGCTATCACCACATCATGCATAGATGGCATACAAATAAAATGATGTATGTATCATCTTACCATTTTTCTAAACTAAAGAGCAAGATGAGCGCGCAACCCCAGAGTCATCCGTGACTGGACCTAACGTCGTGCAATAAAACTGAGATTTTAATTCATTTTAAATGTAGAGCTATGTGGCTAATTCAAGGAAAAGCAGGAATAAGGTGGGAGTTGTACTATTTGAAAACAAGCATGCCGTTTTCTTTCTTTTTGTAGTGAAATACTCAAGATGTCTTCCATCTCTACTTCCTGTTCTCCTTCCCAACTAACTGTGGCGTCACAAGTTCCGTTTGAAGATCTCTGTTCAACATTAGAACGAATACAAAAATGCAAATCCCGACCTGAGAAAACCAAGAATTTCAAGGAGTTTTTAGATTCCTGGAGGAAATATCACGATGCTCTTCATAAAAATGAAAAAGATGTAACAGATTCTTTTTATCCAGCAATGAGGCTTATTCTTCCACAGTTGGAAAGAGAAAGGATGGCTTATGGAATTAAAGAAACCATGCTTGCTAAGCTGTATATTGAGCTGTTAAATTTACCCAAAGATGGAAAAGATGCTTTAAAACTCTTAAATTATCGAACACCTACTGGCTCACGGGGAGATGCTGGAGACTTTGCTATGATTGCCTATTTTGTGTTGAAACAAAGGTGTCCCAGGAAAGGTCAACTGACCATAAAACAAGTGAACGATATTTTAGATTCCATTTCTAATAATAATGCTGCCAAAAGGAGGGATCTGGTCAAGAAGAGCCTTCTTCAGTTAATAACTCAGAGTTCAGCAGTTGAACAGAAATGGTTGATCAGGATGATCATAAAAGATTTGAAACTTGGTGTCAGCCAGCAAACCTTACTTTCCATCTTTCATCCTGATGCTTCAGAGTTGCACAATGTTACAACTGATTTGGAGAAAGTCTGTAGACAGTTACACAATCCTTCTGTATTTCTTAGTGATGTTTCTATTACATTATTTTCTGCCTTTAAACCGATGCTTGCTGCTATTGCTGATATACAACAAATTGAAAAACAAATGAACAACCAGAGTTTTTACATAGAAACCAAATTAGATGGTGAGCGAATGCAGTTGCACAAAGATGGAGATGTTTACAAGTATTTTTCCCGAAATGGGTATGATTATACTCAGCAGTTTGGAGCTTCTCCCTTGGAAGGTTCATTGACTCCATTTATTCATAATATCTTCAACAATAATATTCAGAACTGCATTCTGGATGGTGAAATGATGGCCTACAATCCCACCACACAGAACTTTGTACAGAAGGGTAGCAAATTTGACATCAAAAAGATGTCAGATGATTCAGAATTACAGACATGCTTCTGTGTGTTTGATGTTCTCATGGTTAATAACCAAAAATTGGGTCATGAGATGTTGAGCAAAAGATATGAGAAACTGAATGAGATATTTACACCAATAGAAGGTCGTTTGCAGTTTGTTCCTAAAAAGCAAGCTAACACTCAGAAAGAAGTAATAGATTCTCTAAATGAAGCAATAGATAACAGAGAAGAAGGAATTGTGATAAAAGATCCCATGTCAATTTACAAGCCGGACAAACGTGGGGAAGGATGGCTCAAGATCAAACCAGAGTATGTTAGTGGACTAATGGATGAACTAGACCTTTTAATTGTTGGGGGCTACTGGGGAAAAGGTCTTCGTGGTGGCATGATGTCACATTTTTTATGTGCAGTTGCTGAGACTCCTCCGCCTGGTGAAAAACCATCAGTGTTCCACTCCATTTGCCGTGTTGGTTCTGGTTACACTATGAAAGAACTTTATGATCTTGGCTTGAAATTAGCCAAATATTGGAAACCTTATCGTAAAAGAGATCCTCCTTCTAATATCTTGTGTGGAACTGAGAAGCCTGAAGTCTATATTGAGCCTTGTAATTCAGTCATCGTCCAGATTAAAGCAGCGGAGATTGTGAGCAGTGATATGTACAAAACTGATTATACATTACGTTTCCCTCGTATTGAGAGGATAAGAGAAGATAAAGAATGGCATGATTGTATGACTCTTGACATTCTAGAGCAACTCAGAGGTAAAGCTTGTGGAAAGCTAGCGACTAAGCACTTTGATATAGATAATGACGAGCCACAAGGAAAGAAACGTAAAACTGTGCCCAAGGTTAAAAAAAAAATTGGTTTAATAGATCATTTTAAAGCTCCTGATCTTTCAAATGTAAACCAGATTTCCAGTATATTTGAAGATGTTGAGTTTTGTGTTATGACAGGGACACAAAAATATTCAAAATATCAGCTGGAAAGTAAAATAGCGGAATATGGTGGCAGCATAGTCCAAAATCCTGGTTTGGACACCTATTGTGTGATTGCAGGAATTGAGAATGTCAGAGTGAAAAATATTATTTCTTCTGACAAGTATGATGTTGTGAGAGCGGAGTGGCTTTTACAGTGCTTTCAGTCCACAACATTTGTACCCTGGCAGCTTGATTTCATGATTCACATGTCCCCAGAAACAAAACAACATTTTGCCTGTGAGTATGACTGCTATGGTGATAGTTACACAGGCGATACTGATATTGCCAAACTAAAGAAGGTGTTCTCAAGAATGAATAACTTTCAGGCAGAGATCTCTCAGGATGCAATTGCTGACATAGAAGCACGTTATTCATGGGAAAGCTCTCCACTAAGTATGTTCAGGCAGCACACGATTTACCTGGCTCCTTCTGATGAATTGAGTAATTCAGGTGCTAGGATTAAACAAACAAAACTATTAACTGCAGCGCTGATACTTCGATTTCATGGAGCAAAAGTGGTTCATCAGCTTGAAGAGGGTGTGTCCCATGTAATCAGTGGAGATCATGCTCATTTGAAGGAGATAAAGACTGTGAGAAGAACGTTCAAAAGGAAGTTTAAAATTTTGTCTGAGCAGTGGGTAAAGGATTCTATAAAGACTGGCAAGTTACAAAATGAAAATGTTTACTTAATTTAAATCAATTCATTTAATAGGAAAATAATTACTTTGATTAACTTCGTTTATCTATTTAATGAATTCTGCCAGGCTCTTTTTAATACTTCACTTCATTTTGAAGTTTGTAGATAAAGTTTCACAAGTATGAACATGGAAGAAAAGCTTTCAGGTATGGTGCTGAAAATTAGGTTATTTTTTAAAAAAACAAGCCTCCATTTTATTGAGCTGCAGCTAGTACATTTATAGAGCTGCTTTGGTCAAATGTTTGTTAAACATAAACCCAACTTGCAAATGAGTTAAACTGGAGAAAGTGGACCTGAAGTAATTTAGTCAAACCCAATAGGACTATAAACCAAGCAAGTGTAACCACCTCCAGTACTGTGGATCTAGTCCAGGCTTCCTCAATATTGGCCCTCCAGATGTTTTTGGCCTACAGCTCCTATGATCCCGAGCTAGCAGGACCAGTGGTCAGGGATGATGGGAATTGTAGTCTCAAAACATCTGAAGGGCCAAGGTTGAGGAAGCCTGATCTAGTCACTATGCTGGGCTCTGTAGAGCTCTGCCGGCACAGCTGCCAGTGAGGATCCAGGCGTCTCCACTGTGGCAGCCTGTGGCTCGTCCCACATAGGTATTTTTAGACTTCAGTCCTACAGGGGTGGTACAGAAGGTGGTTGAACTGCCTTCTCCAACTCTGCTCTTCCTGGCAGGAAAGAAATGAGGGTGGATAAGTGAACTTGCACTCCCGTCCTTTTAACGGATGTTTTTATAAATAACTATTTTCCTCCCACTGGGAAATACTTTAGGGGAAACGGGGGGGGGGGGGGGAGAGATTCACAGCAGCTTGGGGCCCTTACCAGTGTTGGAGCTTCAAAAGCTGTTAGATGTTTCCATAACTGTTGTGTGGTGGATCTGACATTTTATTTCTCCATCATCGATGGACAGGTTGCTCTGATGTTTCCTCGGACTCTTGGGATATATTTCTGGGGTCACAGGATTGCAGTTTGCGGATTATAATTTGAATTTAAAAGTCTAAAAAAATTAAATCCAGGCATTCATCCTTTGAAAGAAAGCTCTGTAAATAACTATACAAATAAAATACTTTTTTTTAAAAAAAAACTTCTGATTTTGAAATGAGAAAGACTTGCTGAGAGTACTTTCTGATGTATTTCAAGTATACTAGGAATACTTTTTGATATATTTTGGACGCTGACAATACTGTTGAAGAGTCTTTGTTATCCAAACATTTTTAAATTTTCTACTAGGTGACATAATCACTCATTAGGTTTTGAAGCCAAAGGGGAAGACACTAATACAGTATTGCTATCTTCTTTCATTCCAGATCAAGTGTGGAAAAAGGTTTGATATTTTAGGCCACATGCCAACTAAAATACATCAACACATACCCTTTCTTGCCTTGTATTTATATTTCACATTTATATTTGCCCCCCCCCCCTTCAAATAAAATGTCATACATGCATTGTTTGTTCATTTGCCACATTTCTTGGCTTGGCTTGGCCATGTCAGGTCTCAGTGCGAGGGATAGTGTCAGTGAGCGAGCTGAGGAGGGGGCAGCGGGAGGCAGGGGTCCAGGACCAGGAATCTTCTTCACCTGCTGAGCAGCAGCAGCAGAAAGCTCCAGCTTTTGTAAGCAGAGTTTCCAGCCTCGGTTGCTGGAAACAACATTTGTTGTTCCTGGCTGGACCTTGCTGCTTCTTGTGACCTTGGCTTGGACGCTTGGCTTTCTTGACCCTTGGATCGTCTGACTACATGAACTGAGATACTCTTGACCTTGGACTGGACCTTGTATACGGACTCTGCCTCCAGGCAAGTACCCCCTTGAGACTCGGCTGATTCTCCCTCCACTAAGCTCTGCCGTGGCTGGCAGCGCAGGACTAGGACACTAGCCAATCCAACAGTCCAGAGTTGCCCCTTGTTCTTAAGACACTATGTTTCTCAAAAACACACTATCCTTTTTTAAAAAAAAAGAAAGCTGGAGCCAGCTGGCTCTCATCAGGAGCAAGAAGGCCAATCAGCAGCAGGTGGAGTCACTATAGGAAATTATAGGGTTAGGGTTAGACATTATACATAGTCCATATACAATTATAGACCTAAAATAAAAGCACAGGTATGTGAAGGTAGCAACTGGAACTATTGTTATAGATGTGCGGGGGGGGGGGACCTCCTAAACCCTAGACCAGTGTTTCCCAACCTTGTGCCTCCAGCTGTTTTTGGACTACAATTCCCATCATCCCTTGCCACTGGTCTTGCTAGTCAGGGATGATGGGAGTTGTAGTTCAAAAACAGCTGGAGGCACAAGGTTGGGAAACACTGCCCTAGACATTAATAAATGGTAGAATTTTGATTATTTGGAATATTGAAGGGGAAATTGCAGGCCAGTAGAAAAATGCATGCTAAGCTTCCTTTCCAAGCCAGGGCCACACCAGCTTCTGTACTTTATGGAGGAACAAAGGCAAGGTTACAAAACATGAAGCCTACTATTTAAGGGAAATAATCCAAGTATTCAAACGTCCTTAGTTACTATATCAGCCATATTCTTTCATAGGCCAAGGGGGGTTCTTGGCCATGTTCCTCCTTACAAATAAAGCCAGACCAAACAGGTACGAAATTGTCATTTCTTTCTTTTGTCTCTGGTCTCCAAGGACTCTCCGCTTGTTTTGCCATTAACATTGCAGGTTCTTTAAAGGATCTTTTGCAGACAATATGAGGGAAAAGAGGTCGTTATTTGAACAAAATAGGAAAATCTCAAACAGCAACAAACCCCACCCCCCTCAAATAGTAAACCTCCTTAAACAGCAATAAAAACCTTACACTAAGGAATAAACAATCCCCCCACCAGACCTTCACCCACATACAGCACCCGCCATAGGGAGCCCCCGTATTTGGTCCATCATCCTACTCGACTACGTCGCCCTGCACCATTTGGACCTGCCTCAACCAGGCGGGGCTGGATGTCTCCACGGCTGTTACCTGTGGCAATTAGGGCTCCCAATCTGGGCAATCCATCCCTAGCTGGACCACCTTCAATGGTAGGAGTGCTCCTACGGGGACTCACACGAAGGGTTGGTAGCGCAAGGATTGGAGCAGGGTGACGTAGTTGGAGAGAATGACAGGCCAAATGCTGCTGGGGCTCCCTATGGCTGGATCTGGTGCTGTATGGGGGTGAAGGTCTGGTGGGGGAATTGTTTCTTTGGAAGTGTTCCTCTGGAGTTATTTCTCAGTACATTCATACCTTGGAAGTTGAAGGGAATCCGGTCCAGAAGCCTGTTCCGACTTCCAAAATGTTTGAAAACCAACGTGCGGCTTCAGATTGGTTGCAGGAAGCTCCTGCAGCCAATCGGAAGCTGCAGAAGCCCTGTCAGATGTTCAGCTTCCAAAAATGGTTCGCGCACCGTAACACTCGGGAGCGGTGTTTGGGAGCCAAAACGTTCGAGAACTGAGCTGTTTGAAAACCAAGGTACAACTGTATAAGAGAGTTTAAGAAGGTGGTGTCACTGTGTATGTCAAAGGGCATTAAACCCACAAGCTAGAGATCCCAAAAGGAGCAGAAACACAGTGGTGTGATACGTAGCACCAAGAGTAATTTAGTACTATCATCCCTCCAACCAAATTGCCCACGAAAGAGGAAGTGTTGTACTAGGTAGATGCCTGTTCCAGTCATGCCAAAGAGGTAAAATGCCTTAAAAATGACACTGCCCTAGAACAGAGGGGCAGAGTCCATAGATTTAAGATTAAACTGTTGTCAATGACCTGGTGTGAGAAGCAAGTATTGTTGAACTAAATGGGAACACTGAGCGTGTAGCTATTAAAACCCAGTGTGGAAAACTGTCACGTAATAACAAGTGTCACATATGACTACAACCATGTATATGTATGTTGTGTTTAAAGATGTGTTTGTCAGCACATATGTGTGTCATCTGTACTTTACATGTTTGCTGCACAAATACTCATGAAAACACATTTGCCACAAACATGTGAAGAGTTCCCAATTCTTTATTTATCCTAGTTACAAATCTGGCCCTGCTTCCCAGTTGTACGCAGCTTGTTAAACGTATATTCCAAAAGAAGTTTTCTATAAAAAGGAAGTGTATCTATTAACATAACATTCATTCCCACTTTGCTGTAGGTAAGTTTTTGTGGCACAACTATTAGAGATAAGACATGCTGAATGTTTTGTACACTCTAAGGCACTATGTAAGTGCTAAGATTGTAACATTCAGATCCCCACTGATTTTAGTAACGCATTTCACAGTAATATTTAACAATGATTTCATTTAAATATAAATATAAATATGTGAAGGAGAACAATGCTCAGCTCTTTGAATAAATTTTATTTGCTACTCTAAAGAATACAATGTCTGCCCAGTACTAAAAGAAACAAGCATTTATTAGTTCGTATACAAATCTACATGGTATTTTAAATTAAGTACCAGAAAATCATGAAGACAGTACTTTCATGGTGATTAAATTACAACGTTCAAAGAGTTTTTGCTTTAGACAGCACAGGCTGTAAAAATGCACTGTTCATAAATAGTGAGCAGTATGCTCTAGTTCATTCACTGTACTGCAGAATATAAATATATTTGATATACAGTGGTACCTCACAAGATGAATGCCTCGCAAGACGAAAAACTCGCAAGACGAAAGAGTTTTCCGTTTTTATAGTAGTTCCGCAAGACGAATTTCCCTATGGGCTTGCTTCGCAAGATGAAAACGTCTTGCGAGTTCTTGCGAGTTTGTTTCCTTTTTCTTAAAGCCGCTAAGCCGTTAATAGCCGTGCTTCGCAAGACAAAAAATCCGCAAGGCGAAGAAACTCGCAGAACGAATTAATTTCGTCTTGCGAGGCACCACTGTACTGCATATACAGAATACCTCAACACATTCATCTGTATTACCATAGTTTTCTGTGCTACATGAATTGTTTCTCTTAAAGTTGCCCAGCAGATACTTCTGGGCAATGAAGTGCTAATGCAGCAGTTTGACTTCACCCCTGGAGGTGCACTCCATTGTCTCCTGAGACAAATGCCAACAATATGTTACTAAGCCTAACTGTTAAGTTTATCACTGAGATCAAGACAAGCTATGGATTTTTTGGTTTTTTATTTGGAACACGTATTTTCAGCCTCAAGGCTGTATTTCCCCATATGAAGAGCATCTGTTCCTGTAGCTGTAACTGAAGGAGAGACTGCAACTAAGTATTTAACTTTTTTTTTATTACAGCAATTTGAATATTAACAGGAAGGTGATACAAGCTTGCCTATCAAGCAAGTAAAATCTTCACATACATAATAGAAGAAATAATAGAACAGTATTTTAGAAAGCTGAACACAACAAGGGTTTGGGGAACATGAACCATTACATGTCTGATCAAATTGGTAACTGAAACTTAACATCCACTTGAGCTTGCTTTGCTAAGGTGACTATTTCAGAGAGTTTCACAACCTAAAAGACAAAACAAAAATCACCTTGAGATATTTTGTTTCCATAAGATACTAAAATCAATTCAACAAGTTCAGGTGAAATGACAACAATAAAAAGTAATTTGGGTGATTAACAGTATAGGTAAAGGTAAAGGTACCCCTGCCCGTACGGGCCAGTCTTGACAGACTCTGGGGTTGGTGCGCCCATCTCACTCTATAGGCAGGGGGCCAGCGCTGTCCGGAGACACTTCCGGGTCACGTGGCCAGCGTGACATCGCTGCTCTGGCGAGCCAGAGCCGCACACGGAAACGCCGTTTACCTTCCCGCTAGTAAGTGGTCCCTATTTATCTACTTGCACCCGGGGGTGCTTTCGAACTGCTAGGTTGGCAGGCGCTGGGACCGAGCAACGGGAGCGCACCCCGCCGCGGGGATTCGAACCACCGACCTTTCGAGCCCTAGGCGCTGAGGCTTTAACCCACAACGCCACCCGCGTCCCAGGTGATTAACAGTATGAATAACTGCAAAATGTTACAGCTAAGTCAGATGGAAGAAATATCTTACAGAGTGTAACAAAACCTCAGAAAGGAAGTCCTATCAGTCTAATGCACTGAAAGATGAAGTCATCTGACTGCTTAATACAGTGGTACCTCTGGTTACGTACTTAATTCGTTCCGGAGGTCTGTTCTTAACCTGAAACTGTTCGTAACCTAAAGCACCACTTTAGCTAATGGGGCCTCATGCTGCTGCCATGCCACCGGAGCATGATTTCTGTTCTCATCCTGAAACAAAATTCTTAACCTGTTGTAATACTTCTGGGTTAGTGGAGTCTGTAACCTGAAGCGTATGTAACCCGAGGTACCACTGTACAAGGATGAAAAACCTTAGGCCCAAGGGCCAAATGTGGTCCCTTTGGAACTGCTCTGCCAGGCCTGAACCTGGGAAAGTAATGCCAGCCACATCGTCGCCAGAAGCATGCGTGTGGATTCTGGGCACCTTGGGAGCTGCTGTAAGTGCATGCTTTTGTCAATAAAAAAATTAAACTACTGTCCGTTTGTCCTCCTTGGCTGGGTATGCACAGGACATGGGAACATGAAGAGCAAGTGAAGGTGATCTGAGAGCGAGGGGAAGGTGGTCTGAAAGCAAGCAGAGGTTCAGTCTGAGTGCATGACCCCCAACACAAGACAGCTTCTTCCTCAAGGTGGGAAAGCTAAAAAGCAGAATGAGTTCCCACAGTGCAAGAGAAACTGGCTGTGCTGGACTGCTTGAGAGACAGCATGACTGTCTGCACTGGCATGGGGATATGGCCTGAACGAGTCCAGCATCTGTGCCATCAAGGTGTGCAAAGGAGATCCATGGGGCTGTGGCATCAAGTGCTCCATTACCTGCCAAGGTGACCAGCCAGGAGTGTGCCAAGGCTTTACCACTGTAGCAGGTAGGATGGAAGGCTGTAATTCTCTCATCCACTTCTCTCTCTAAGCTGTCTATTCACTCTACCTGTGATCTCCAACTTTCCCTCAGAACCACCTAACAAACTCCTCCTCAGACACTGTTCAGGGCAAAAAGAGTTGTGCCTCAAGCACTTGCTTCACAGAGTTCCATTAAGTTACTATGCAATCATCAGTTTACATAATTATATGTGCATTCTTTCAAAACATGTACAGCTATATGCATGGTCTCTTATCCTGAACAAGGTAGGAGTCTAGTTATAAGTATATTGATTATGAACAGATGTAGACAGAAGCTGCCCTCCATGAGCTGGGAAGTCAAACATCACTAATCTCAGGGTTGTGGGTTTGAGCCTCACGTTGGGCAAAAAAGATTCCTGCACAATTTAGACCCCTGGTTCACTCAGTGGTTCAACTTGCACAGGGAGCATCCGCAAGCACAGAAGGCTTCCTGCTGCAGATGTTTGCCCTCCAACATGGTGAGCAGCAGGCATAGAGCAGGGATGTGGTGAAGCCAGACGGCCAGATTTAGAATTGTGTGATCATACTGAGAGCCTTAACAGGACTAGATTCTTACAGCCACCTGACTGTGCATACGTACATTTTGCGGTATACTACAGTATGTGAAGAATCCTATAACACTGAAAGCTTAAGAGTGCCATTTCATCATGTTTAGGTAAGTTAACAATGCCTATCAAATATACCTTACAGCAAGAATTTATACAAATAAATTTTAGCTCACCATTTTAGCAGCTTCATCCAAGTCATCACAGGCAAGTATTTTCAGACCACTGGCTGTTATTAAAGCTTTAGCATCATCAACTCGTGTACCTACATAGTTAAGATTTTATATTTCAGGATTCACAGGTTATTTCTGTCAATGCTATCCAAACACTTGACTCTGAACATAGGACATAGTAATTGGTACAAGAGACAATGTGGCCTTGATTGAAGTAGCTACAATGCTTCTCTTTCCTCACAACCAATCTTTTTCAAAATCATATGGCAATATATTTGAAGGCTAGAGTGGGAGTCCAGTTGTCCAAGAGGCAAAAGCTTTGTCAGTTTCGGGTGCCCTTACTGCGGCATGGTAGGCAATTGTATGTGCACCAACCTCTGCTCCGCTAACTTCAGAGTGAGATTTGTGCCACTTATGTTCCAGTTTTTGTCCAGCTTCTTCATAGCACATAGCTCTCTAGAATGCCAAGGAGTCAATCAGGCACTGCAGTGCTGGAAAGAATCCTCAGGAGTGATCAGGTACTGCCTGCCTCATCTCTCCATTACAAAGGAGCTTTGGAAGGATCACCTGCTTTTTCCATTGGAAAATTCTCCAGAGTACTCAGGAATCCATCAATTTCTGCCACACCCCTGCCAGTCCCCTTCACCCCCTGCTACCAATTCAAACCTTACTAAACATTGGTGACATCTGGAAACCATTCATTGAGATAATTTGAATTCAGCAACTCTCCTGACCAGGAGAGTTTTAAACTAGATCTTCAAGGGGGAGGGATACAACATTACAAATGACGGAACACCTGGTATTTTGAATAATAGCTGCATTTATGCACAGAAAATAAGGTGGCATTTCAGAAACCTGCTAAAGGGCAAGAAGCTACAAGAAGGAAGCAGCTGGAGGGAACGACACATGGTTTCAGTTGTATCTATACAAATGCACAGAGTATGGGAAACAAGCAAGACAAAATGAAGCTTTTAATACAGGAAGGCAAATATAACCTGGTTATATTTGGGAAACCCATCTGGCTGGGTTTCCCCAGCCACTCTGGGCGGCTCCCAGCAGAATATTAAAATACAATGATTCATCAAATATTAAAAGCTTCCCTAAACAGGGCTGCCTTCAGATGTCTTCTAAAAGTTACTGAATTACTGAAACCTGGTGGGATGAGACTGCAATGTAGGAATTGAGGGGTATAACCTGTTCAAAAGGAATAGACCAAACAGGAAGGGAGGAAGAGGAACATTATATTCACAGGAAGAGGATACCTGTGAAGAAATCTATGACCTGGAGCATGGAAAGCAGATTGATAATATATGGGTAAAAATTGTGTGAGAAACAACAGTGACCTTACTGTGGGGGTCTGGTATAGACTGCCAAGCAAGACTTAGAAGATGCCTTCCTAGAGCAGATTACCAAACATTCAAAAAGGAGAGATACAGTAGTCAGGAGAAACTTCAGCTACCCCAGTATCTGTTGGAACTCAGCCTAGAATGTAAGGTCCAACAAATTCCTCCATTGCCTTGCTGAAAATTTCATTTCCTAGAAGGTGGAAGAAGCCACAAGGGGATCATCTATCTTGGACCTGGTCCTCAACAACAGCTAGGAACTGATTGACAAATTGAAAGTACTTGGAAACCTGGGAGAAAGTGATTGTGTCCTCCTGGTTTTCCTGATACAGAGTCAAGGGAAAGCTGAGTGTGGTCTGATAATCATTGGACTTTAACAAGGAGAATTTCATCAAGCTTAAGGAGCTACTGGGTGAGATCTCATGGTCAGAAATACTCAAAGTGAAGGGAGTCCAAGATGGATAGGAGTTTCTTAAAGGTGAAATAATGAAGGCCCAAATGCAGACAATTCCAACAAGAAAGTGAGCGGCATCTAAAGAAACCAGTATGGTTGCATAGTGACAAGCTTGGCGGATCAGGGGAATGCTATGAGTATAGTATATCTTGATTTCAGTAAGGCTTTTGACAAAGTCCCTCATATTCTTGCAAGGAAGCAAGTAATTTGTATCCCCCAGAGGGCATGGTCACCCCTAGATACAATCTCTATAGGAATAACAGGCAAGATTGTACTGGAATTGGTGTCACTCTATATGTCAAAGAGGACATTAAATCCACAAGCTAGAAATCCTAAAAGGAGCAGAAACACAGTGGTGCAATACTTAGCAGCAAGAGTAATTTAGTACTATGGACTATGGACTAGTGGGGTGCCACAGGGTTCTGTCCTGGGCCCATTGTTCAAGTCGTTCAATGGATGAAGGAATGAAGGCATTGACTTGGATAAAGGAATTGAGGGTATGCTAATCACATTTGCAGATGACCCCAAACTGAGAGTAGCTAATGGCACAGAGGGAGGCAGTGGAAGACAGAAGTGCCTGGCGTGCTCTGGTCCATGGAGTCACGAAGAGTCGGACACGACTAAACGACTGAACAACAACAAAATGGCACAGAAGAATCGGGATTCAAGATGATCTTAACAGATTGGAGAGCTGGGCCCAAACTAACACAATGAATTTCAGTAGGGACAAATGTCAGGTTCTGCACTTAGGCAGTAAGAACCAGTTGCACAAATATAAGATGGGGGACACTTGGCTTACTAGCAGTATATGTGAAAAGGATCTAGGGGGTCTTAGTAGACTACAAGCTTAACATGAGTCAACAGTGTGATGCAGCAGCAAAAAAAAGCTAATGCTATTTTAGGCTGCATCAGCAGAAGTACAGTTTCCAGATCAAAGGAAGTCATAGTACCACTCTATTCTGCCTTGGTCAGATCACACATGGAATGCTGTGTCCAATTTTGGGCCCCACAATTTAAGAAGGATGTTGACAAGCAACCAAGATGATCAAGAGTCAAGAAACCAAGCCTTATGAGGAATGGTTGAAGGAGCTGGGTATGTTTAGCCTGGAAATGAGGAGAGTGAGAGGAGATATAAGAGCCAATATCTGAAGGACAGTCACATGGAAGAGGCAACAGGCTAGTTTTCTCCTGCTTTGGAGGGGAGGACCCAAACCGATGGATTCAAGTTACAAGAAAGGAGATTCCAACTAAACATCAGGAAGAATTTTCTGATAGTAAGAGCTGTTAGATAGCAGAAAGGACTCCCTCAGAAGGTTGTGGACTCTCCTTCCTTGGACATTTTTAAGCATCTGTCATGGATGCTTCAGTTGAGATTCCTGCATTTCAGGGGGTTGGATTAGTGTCTCTTCCAACTCCACAATCCTATGATTCTATTAATGAACCCCCAGTGCTTGAGTCTATATTTTTGCATCACTGACTGATATATCTTCATATATAGAAGGAAAATATAAGCTTGTGGTATGTCAATGAATGTCTAACTTCAACAGTAAAAGGGACTCTGTACAATTATAAAACCTACAGATTTAAGAGAAGCTGTAGAAGATTATTCATTGTGTTACAGGCTCTGCTTTTCTATATTCTGTACTGCAAAGCATGCAGAAGCAGCATTCAAAATTAACCCATCACCAGTGGCTTTTTGTGACTCAGGAGTGCCACCTAGCAACCAAGTTGAGATTTGCAGTCACGTGGTTTGCGACTGGCTGAGCGGCAGAGCCCTGAGATTCCTGCATTGCAGGAGGTTGGACTGGATGACCTTTGGGATCCCCTCCAACTCTACAATCCTATGATTCTTTTATTGTAAAATGCTCACCTTGTAACCGTACAACAATGGGTATTTTAATCTCCAAATCTTTTACTGCCATAATTATTCCCTGTGAGATCACATCACATCGCATAATGCCTCCAAAAATATTCACCAGAATAGCTTGCACCTGTGTAAAAAAGTACATAGAACTGTAAACATAATGGAGCACAGATTCATTCCGTCTTCTGATAAAAAAATGCCTGTTCTGCAAAAGGAAGATCGTTGAATAGTTTGCTAATTTGCGGACATTATGCAATTATGTGGCTGCAAAAGAGCATATAATTGGTAATATGGTTTTCTTAATACCTTTGAATTTATAGTTTTAGGCAACCATGCTCGGCAGACATCACCACATGTCCAAACATACAAGAGACTAATGCAGTTCATAACACGGGGTTTTGGAAATATATCTTGCCTTAGAAAAAGACACAGAGGCAACAGTTTTTAGGAGGGAGCCATCACGAGAGACCCAGCCCAACGGGAGAGTCAGGGTTTTTACCTACTTTTACCCACCTTAAACCAAGGCAGCTATGCAGTGATTCAGACTGGTGGGACAGAGAGGAGCCATTGACAAAGGGAACCAGCAGGGAAGCATTGGAGCCAGAGATTGGGGGTGAAAGGGACTCTGATGTGGGCACCGACTCTGATAGGGAAAGAGCAGGGGCTGCATCTCCTGCTCTGCAAGAGAGCTCTGTTCTGGGCCCTCCCCCTCCCCCTTTCACAGCTCAAGAATGGGGGTGGGTGGGGTGGAAACCTAGCTCCTCTGAAGTGTGTGTGTGTGTGTGTGTGTGCGCGCGCGCGCGCTGACTCTCTGGGTGTTAAGCAATAAAAGTTAATTGCCATCAAGTCTCGTGCCCACTTCTGATTTACGGCATCAGGCAACAGTTGGCAGAGCTATTCTGGCATTCTAGGTAAAGGTAAAGGTACCCCTGCCCGTACGGGCAAGTCTTGACAGACTCTAGGATTGTGCGCTCATCTCACTCTAGAGGCCAGGAGCCGGCGCCGTCCGCAGACACTTCTGGGTCACGTGGCCAGTGTGACATCACTGCTCTGGCGAGCCTGCACCAGCGCAGCACACGGAACGCAGTTTACCTTCCCGCTATAAAGCGGTACCTATTTATCTACTTGCACTTTTTTAAGGGTGCTTTCGAACTGCTAGGTGGGCAGGAGCTGGGACCGAAAGACGGGAGCTCACCCCGCCGTGGGATTCGAACCGCCGACCATACGATCGGCAAGTCCCAGGCACTGTGGTTTTACCCACAGTGCCACCCGCGTCCCCAGATTCTGGCATTCTACTTCTTCCCTAAATCCTTGTATGGAGGTCATTTCCATTTCCATGTGACCATCTGCTTCCTTCCACTGGTTATTTCTTGATCCAGTCCTCCAAACGTTTCATCAATTTGATCTGGGGCCTCTGTGTATTCTCCCTTTCCATTTTCTACCTCATATTCCTCTGGCTCCTTTTTTTTTTTTTTTGCAACACCATCTGGCTCATTTTCTTTATCTTCATCAAACATTGATCTAATCGTTTTTAATTGTCCAGCTATCAACTGCTGAACAATACCAACAGTCACTGGTTGATCCAAAAGTACTTTTACCATGTTGGAAACTTTTAATGTTTTGGTTATTATTAGCCACTCAATTCACCTCAACATAACTTCATTAAAAACCAAAGTATTGACATTCTGCAGCTGCAACTGTTATCTCAAAACAAATTCTTTTTCTCATGGTTAGTGATAATTACTCCACTTTCAATTTCTCAAATTCTTTAGGTGGCAGGAAGCAAAAAAAAAGATAATGGAATTTCTATAATCTCTCTTGTACACCATAAATCAAGCTTTCGCTTTGCTTTAGATAGTTTAACAATTCATTTACTTTCTGTTTTTCCAGCAACAGAAAGTGGTTTTTTTAAAAAAATATTTATGAATTTATAAGAGTACAAAATACAGCACTGAAGAATAAAAAGGAAGGGAAAAGGGGGGGGGATAGATACATTACATCAATCCATAATTCTAGCCCATCAACTTCCCATCCATGGCTCCCTAAATTTCCAATTCCTGCTGCATATTCTATTTTTTCTAACTATTTAAACGTTCAAATTCTTCTCATTATAAACTTTAACTGCTGAGCTTACTCCAAACTGATTAAAGATCTAACATTTTTACAATGGTTTTTAAAATGTTTTTAATTTAAAATGTTTTAATTTAAAATTCATTTTAATTGAAATGGCTTCAATTCCTCTTTTAAAATTTTCTCTTCTTGCTCTCTCATTTCGCTGGTTGAGCTTGCTAATTCTGCATATTCCACTAATTTCATCTGCCACTCCTGCTTTGTGGGTATTATCTCCTCAACAAAGTGGTATTCAGAGATTTTCAGATGGTAGATCTTCGCCAGCAGATGGAGAAGGAGGGAGGGCTCTCATTACAGTTTTCTTATCCCAAAGATGTTTTAAAGGGTTTTAAAAAGAGAGGGTGCAATTCAATTGCCTGTTTTCAGGCAACTGCATGGCGTTTGGACATGATGGCGTTCTCCTCTGTTTGTCAGCCTACTGCCACTGACAGCCATAAATTTGTCTAATCCTCATTTTAAAGCCACTGAAATTTCTGCCCACCACTATCTCTTGTGGGAGCAAATTTCATAGTTTAATTATGCACTCTGTAAAGCACTTTCTTTTATCTGTCCTGAATCTTCCAGCATTCAGTTTCACTGAATGTCCCTCAGTCAAGTATTATGAGAGAGGGAGAAAAACTTTTCTCTATCAACTTTCTCCAGACTATGGCAAATTCCAAGCACCTCTATCGTGCCTCCTCTTACTGCTTTTTCCTCTAATTCATTCCCTAAGGGGCAGGAGCTCGCTGCACCAAGCACACATCCATCATTCCTGTCCAGCAGGCAGACAGCTGCACACGTGACAATCATTGGCATACACCATTGCTGCCTTTTTAGCTCCGTATCTATTTGGTAGTTTGAGTTAATTTACCCTCTAGCTCAAGGAGAGGTTCCTATATCCTTCTACCACCTGCTACTACAGCCAATGAGATCAGGCAGTGTGGCTCAAATCCCTAAGAGTAGGAATTTGAATGAGATATGAATTTAGATGGGAATGGGGAACAGGCAAGAGGGGAGGCGTGAGTTAGATGATGATTTAATCCCTGTAAAAGATAGCTTCCTTCCCGTGGAAGGTGTATGTATGTGTGTGTGTGTGTGTGCGCGCGTGTGTGTGTATATAATATATATATATATATATACACACACACACACATACATACACACACACATACACACACACACGGTTTCAGCTCTTATTTCCACCTAAAGTCCAAATTAATGAAACCTGAAAAAAATACTAAAGGTTTTTAAAGCTCAACTTACCGTGCAGTTTTAACTTACACTATAGATTACATCAACGGAACTAGCACAGGACAGTGCTTAGAGGTCAGGATGTTCCTTGAAAGAAGATGCCTGCTCATAGAAGAAACAGTAACCTGCATTTCTGACTAGCAGCAATACTTGATTAACTAAACATCAGGTTAAACAGAGAACTCTAAATAGCAACTGTGTTCTTACCTTTTTATCCGATGTAATCAGTTTAAAGGCCTCTGTTACTTGTTGCACTGTGGCACCACCTCCAACATCAAGAAAATTTGCTGGGGTGCCTCCATGAAGTTTAATTATATCCATAGTGGCCATTGCAAGACCAGCTCCATTCACTGAAAGAGGGGCAGAAAAAGAAAACAGTAACTATTGCAGGCTTTGCTGCATCTTTAGTTCCTATATTCAGCATTCACCATGCCCAACATACCAAGACATCCGATGCTTCCATCTAATCCTATATAATTGAGATCGGCTTTGGCTGCATCTCTGTCTCGCTGGTCTTCCTGGGTCCAGTCCTGCAGGCCGAATATTTTCTGCTGACGATAAGCCGAATTGCTATCAAAATTTATCTTTGCGTCCATACACATCACTTGGAAAAACAAACAGGTTGTGTTTAGACCCCTTAATGCTAAGAACAGTAACTGCCCAAGTTATCTATGTGGGCTAGTCTAAACACAGCGCAGATTAAGGTAGCAGAGTCCTGAGCCAGTTTAACATGAAGATATTGTATTTCTAAATGTCCCATAACATGCAAATTCCCTGAAAGCAGAAAACAAGCCTTGCTTGCTCTCTGATGTGCAATAATGTGTTTCCTTCCTGCTGTGTTGGTTTTGTACATGCAGGGAACTTTTAGCAGCAGTCAAATTCAGGAGTGGAATTCCCCCATCTGGAACCTGAAGTGATGCACTACACTCTTTCACCTCATCTACTACACGTAGAGACCATCTAAGTTACGATATTTCTTCCCAAAACCAAGAACACACACAAGAAAGTCAGAGAAAATGGTGTGCATAGAAGAGGCTCCTACACAAAGGGTACAAATGGGAAAGCCAAACTGATTTAACTCGGAAGAGCCAACCACCACCACCCCCCAAAAAAAGAGAAAGGAATCAGACTGAGCACATTTAAGGGATACACTGACCAAATTTCTGAATCTTGTCACGGTACATGTAACTGACAGTCCTAAAAATGTCTTCTCACTGCAGTTTGTAGAGCCATTTAAGGCATAGGATCGCTTTTGGACAATGCCAAAGCACATCTTAAACAGGTAAATCTAGTTTGGGGTTTTGTTTTGTTTTTTAAATCCTCTTAATAAAACATGAGCAAAAACTCAGATATCCTATTTTGTAATTAAGTTAATAAATTCCACAATTAAGTTTTCAAAGTGAAACAATTCCAAAAGAATGTACTTTACCAATCCCTGTAGAATCTTCAACCATGGGGTTAATTTCTACCATAGTAGCATCAAATTTAATGAAGAGGTTGTAAATCTTAATCATATTATCAGCTGCTTCGTTTACCAAATTAGCAGGAAACCCCATTTTCTTGGCCAGCTGGAATTGGAAAACAAAAACACAGAAGGAACCTTTGTGGTAAATCAAAAACAAGAAAACTCCGAAAGAACGAGCACATTTCAAACTGCCTTACATATAAGCCAGAGATGGGGGAACCATCCCCCTCCCCAAGTGAGCCACTCTGCAAGCTCTCTCACCTACACACAACCATCCTCTGTTCATCCATTCACTAACTCTTTTGGGGAGGTGGAAGATTCAGATCTAGACTATGGCATCAAGGAATGGGGGGGGTGGCTTTAACTTTCCCCCCAGCTACAAAGATCCAGACACAAGCATTCCTCAGACTCTAAGTCTGCTATTGCTATTGGAATAAAATGTTCCTATTGAAGCAAACAGGAAGACAGACTGCAGGGATTGTGGGGATGGGGTGATTTGAACCATAGTAGGGAGCAAAGAGTTATAAAGAACCCTCTTGCCCCTCCACCAAGATTGGGTCTCCATGCCTACAATTAGCTGTATTTCCCTGCTAGCCACAAGGGAAAAAAGCTCCTCCCTGAAGTCAACACGGTGGACGGAGCAAAGCCAGGGCCGAGAGGTTCTGCGGGCAAAAGGGAATCATCCACGGGTGAAATTAGACCCACTTGTGGTGCAGGCTAATCTGTTGTTGCTGTTGTTGTATTATAATAAATCTATTTATGCCCAACCTTTCTCCCTGACAGGGACTCAAGCTGGCTTACAGATAAAAATAAGAACCACTAAAACATAGGAAACACAATCATTTTAAAAAATAAAACATAAAATAAACATTGATAGAATTAACACTAACACCACCCTGAGTCTCTGTCAGGAGAAAAGGCGGGGAATATAATTAACATAATAAAATTACTGTACTGTACTGTACTGTACTATATGGCTGCTGTTGTGTTGCTTTTTCAAGGGAAGTAATAGTCCTGCTCTATTTGGCCTTGGTTAGACTCCACCTGGAGTCCTGTGTCCAGTTCTGGGTGCCACAATTTAAGGATATTGAAAAGTCGAACCATGCGCAGAAGAGGGCAACCAAGATGATCAAGGGCCTGGAAATCAAGCCTTATAAGGAATGGTTCAGGGAGTTGGGGATGTTTATCCTGGGAAAGAGGAGACTGAGAGGAGATATGACAGCCATCCTCATTTATCTAAAGGGCTGTCAGATAGAAGATGGAGCAAGCTTGTTTCCTCCTGCTCCAGAGCTGGACCTGAACAAATGGATTTGTGTTACAAAAGGAGATTCCAACTAAACATCAGGAAGAACTTTTTGACAGTAAAAGATCTTTGAGAGTGGAATGGACTCCCTTAGAAACTGGTGGATTCTCTTTCACAGGAAGCTTTTAAGCAGAGGTTGGATGGCCAACTGTCAAGGATGCTGTAGATGTGCTTGCTCCAGCAGCATATATGCTAAAACTGGAACAATACAGAGAAGATTAGCATATCACCAACGCTTCAGTTGAGATTCCTGCATTGCAAGGAGTTGGACTAGATTGTTTTTTATTATTTTATTTGTTTTATTAGTTGCTTTCTCCACAGGCAACCCAAAGCAACTTAAACTAAAATCAGGTAAGAAGAACAAAAACACATAAAAAAATCTCACCCCCTCTAAAAGGTCCTAGATCATAAAAACCAGGGGCTGGTTGAAAAGGAATGTTTTTGCCTGGTGAAAACTCTATGGAGCAAATGTTTGGGGCCACAGGAGGCTGCTGGAGCAAGGGGGGCGGGGGGAGTAGAGGAGGAATGAGCAAAAATCTCCTCCTCACCTATTTCTACTCGCGGCAGTATTCACCCCACGGGGTTTTTCTCTGCACAACTCTAAATCCAAACCATTAAAGAACCTGAAGATCCAGTGTTATATCTTTTAGTTAAACAGACCATATGTGTACAGGTTATAGAGAAGCTGTCACTGAACAAACAATGTATATTTCAGTACCCTGACGGCCTGCTCCTTTTGAATGCCTTCTACAATGTCAACTGGTTCCTTAGCTATGGCATCAGGATTCTCTGCAGCAACATCTTCAATATTGACACCACCCTGGGAACTGCCAATGAGTACAGGACCCTGAAAAGAGAAACACGTTTCAACAAGGTCTTTTTACAATCCCCAAAATATTAAAGTAATTTTGTAACACACTTGTGGGTTGAATATGAAAAATATACAATTAGATACTACATAGAAACTGAGTGTTCAGTTATACGCCTAGAAAAACCTAGAAACACAGAATAACTCATTTACGACAGCCTGGTTGCCAACCAGCTATTTGAGTGCCGGTTGACTGAAAGGTAAAGGTTATCAATTAGTCAATAAAAAAACTATAGGTGTGGCAGCTGGAAATTTACAGGCCCCTAATTCAGTCCTGGAGACTCGAGTCTTTCTTACTATCATATCTTAACTAACTTCTAAAAACCAGCTGTCTGAAAATATTCCAATGAATGTGGTTGGGAAAGGTGGTTATAT
Organism: Podarcis siculus; assembly: GCA_034642415.1. Lineage (NCBI taxonomy): Eukaryota > Metazoa > Chordata > Lepidosauria > Squamata > Lacertidae > Podarcis > Podarcis siculus. The sequence continues at coordinate 167,887 of JAXCMG010000199.1, read as the reverse complement.
CATTCGCACGAGAAATTCTTATTTATGTGCTTGTGAACTTTCAGAGAAAGGCAGAGTAGAACTCATATCTAATATTTGCCCCCCAAACGATAGGCCAGTGAAACAAGCTACTAAAAAAAGTGGGCACCACTACCCCCAGTAGGAATCAGTATATTTTTTGAAGAAATTAGTCGTGATCAGCACTTTGGGAAACTCCTAAAGCGTTTTATGTTTTTATCAATTCATTCTTGGAAGACAATTGAAGACACTGGAGGTTTAGATATTTGAATTTGAATATAAGATTCTGTAGTTTTCATTTTATGCGAAAATGACTTTAATCCAAGCCAAAGAAGAACCCCTCTCCTGCTCTCCACTACCACGGCCAGTTAGCCCCCCCCCCCCCAAATTTGCTACCACTCATAATCCAGCCTGGCTCCATTTCTGCCAGGGTAGGCTATAAAATGAAAAATTGTATTCAAGTCTAAGTATTTTAAAATCTTATTCATGTCCCTAAAGCTGTGCTCTTATTTACACTCTTGTTAAGCACAAAAGAAAAGATGATGGTTTAAAATGCACCCAGTATTTTCTAGGAAAGGCCCCTTTCAGCTGCTGTCCTCAAGAGGACTCCAAAAGGCTGCTGTAGAACTTGTCACAGACGTATGCATGGTATTTCTCTTGAAAGGACTCTCTCTCACCTGTTTACTAAACTTATACAGGTAAGAAGCTATTTGGGGATTTACTAAAGGCTACTGCAGAAAAGGAAAACCTCTAAAAAACTCAGATGCTCAGATATCTAATCAAAACCTTACATTAATAAACACTTCTGTCACCGAGAACCTTGCAATTCATAAGTCCTATGAGGCACCTAATTGCTTCATACTATAGTAAATAACACTGACAATGTTTGATAGCAGAATGTTGTTTTTTTAATATATACTAGAAAAACAAAAACAAAAGATTTTGCCCAGATTGAGAACTAGGGTACTATAGTTAAACCTCGATTGTCGAACGTAAACCGTACCGGAAGCCCCTTAGGCTTCCTAAATGTTTGACAACTGAGGCACGACTTCAGATTGGTTACAAGAGCTTCCTGCACTCAATTGGAAGTCATGTCAGACGTTCAGCTTCTGAAAAACATTCAAAAACTGGAGCATTTACTTCTGGGATTTTGGCATTCGGGAGCCTAAACGTTTCAAAACAGAGCTGTTCAGGAACAGAGGTTTGACAGTATAATCCATTTTTGCTCTACTAACTATCCTTCTGAAGACAGCTTAAAAGTCTTTATCCCTACCAAAAACACTAAACAACAACAATAATAATAATAATAATAATAATAATAATAATAATAATAATAATTTGTTATTTATACCCCACCCATCTGGCTGGGCTTCCCCAGCCACTCTGGGCGGCTTCCAACAAAATATTAAAATACTGCAATGTATCAAACATTAAAAGCTCCCTTAAACTGGGCTGCCTTTAGATGTCTTCTAAAAGTCTGGTAGTTGTTGTTCTCTTTGACATCTGGTGGGAGGGCGTTCCACAGGGCGGGTGCCACTACCAAGAAGGCCCTCTGCCCGGTTCCCTGTAACTTGGCTTCTCGCAGTGAGGGAACTGCCAGAAGGCCCTTGGCGCTGGACCTCAGTATCCGGGCAGAACGATGGGGGTGGAGACGCTCCTTCAGATATACTGGACTGAGGCCATTTAGGGCTTTAAAGGTCAGCACCAACACTTTGAATCGTGCTCGGAAACATACTGGCATAAAAAGCATTTCTCCTCAAAATAGACTACTCACCTGAAATGATCGTTCCATGGTTATTGCAAAATAGTACTCTCTCCTGGGATATCTGCGCTCACAGATAAACACTTGATTGCATATTCTGCCCTTTTCTCCTGTCTGCTTTGTATACAGTTTTTTCCCAATCATTCTGGAGGAAATCTCTCTTGCTTCTTCTGGACTAATAAATAAATATTATTTATTAATATTATTTATTTGTGTAGCCAAAGCCATCACAAAACAAAACACATTAAACAGAATAAAATACATTAAACAGAATAAAATATATTACACAAAATAATTATTAAAGTATTATTCTGTCAGATAAGAGTTTGCTTCCCTAAAGAATTTAATTTATTATCCCCACAAACATTTCTTCTTAAAATTGCCACTCTAAAGGCAAACAGGCCTCTTTTTCAGAGTTGTAGGGTGACCTGTCCCCTAATAAAATAAAAACAGTATTCACAAAATACTAGATCACCATAAGATCCATGTTATCTAATCTACTATACCAAAAAGAGATCCAAGTCCCAAAATGAAGTTGCTGAAGTTTAAGTAATATTTCAAGCATTCTAAAAATACAAATACTGAAATAATTCTAGTAAATGGTTATGCATAGTAAATGCCCCTGGGCTATTAATGTTTTTGCTTTCTGTGTTAATTAATTAGAAGCTCAACTTACGAAAATACTATTTTCACTCCTCCTTTAAGGCCACCTTCAAAGGTTCCTTTCCCTCTACCACCAGCTAAAACTTGTGCCTTTACAACAAGGTCCTTTGTACCTGGAATAGAAGGAGGGTAGACAAGAACTGTTTCAAATTAAATAATGTACAAATACTATTTGAGGGGGGGGGGGTTTAACCTAGGCAGATCTAGGTTTTAGAAAAGAAAATGAAAAGCTTCTTGGCAGTAGCCAAGACAGGGGCCTTTGACAGCATGTTGGGCCTAAACAAAACTCTTGTACTGAAGTACAAAAATAATCTCACCCTGGGTCATGGTATCAGAAGTAGAGGATATTACAGTGTTTGAAGGATGTGGCATCCCCAAGTAGGCCTCTGGATAGCCCCAAAGCAAGGAGGACAAAATGCTATATTTTTTTTTAATTCAGGGAGCCTTGCAATGCAGCAGAGGAATAGGCTATAAATTAGCATGACCAGTAGTCAATTGGGTTTTGGAAAGTGTCAGTAACATAACTAATGTCAAAAAGTACATCTAAGTACTTCACAGTTGACAAATCTCTGAATGGTATTCTCTCTCCTACAGTGATTTTGTAGGATCTCAGAAATTGAGAAAGAAGCAAGAATTTGAAAAATGTAAGCAGTTTTACCACTACCTATTACCGGTAAGTCTCTAAAACTTTGTGCATGGAGCATTACCTGTGGAAAAACAACAAAAAGAAAACATTTACTACATCTATAGACTTCAGTTCTATACCTATTTCTTTTGCAATGTTGTAAGCTTCCTCTGGTGTCTTTGCAACCAATCCATATGGAACAGAAATGCCAGCTTCTTTTAATAGTTCCATACTTAAGTATTCATGCAGCGACAAGCTCCTTCGTTGCTGCACTTGGAACACATAGCTAGGAAACAAACCTTGTCTTCCACTGAATACCTAGGAAAATAGGAAGACGACTTTCAGTTTAACAAGACTTCATTTATTTACAGTTTACATACTTTACTATATAAACAACCAAAACACGATCTTTTTACAGTGACACAGCCAAGGGATAAACAGCAGCTTCACCCTCTGGTTGAGATGAAGGGGATGGGGGAGTATGTAAATAATAATGAAATATATCAAACAGGGAGAAAAATGGTAAAGCAATACAGTGGTACCTCGGGTTACAGACGCTTCAGGTTACAGACTCTGCTAACCCAGAAACAGTACCTCAAGTTAAGAACTTTGCTTCAGGATGAGAACAGAAATTGCACGGTGGTGGTGCGGTGGCAGCTAAAGTGGTGCTTCAAGTTAAGAACAGTTTCAGGTTAAGAATGGACCTCCAGAACGAATTAAGTTCTGAACCCGAGGTACCACAGTACTGCTTATTATGTTGAGGAGACATTAACAATCTTAAAGCAATTGCAAATCATATTTTAGAATATACAAGACAGAAATAAGCTTAACATGAGTCAACAGTATACTGCAGCAGCAAAAAAAAAAAAAAAATCTAATACTATTCTAGGCTGCACTCAATAGAAGTCTAGTGACAAGATCAAGGGAAGTAATAGTACTGCTCTATTCCGCCTTGGTCAGACCACCAATTCAGGACACTACAATTTAAGAAGGATATTGACAAGATGGGATGTGTGCAGAGGAGGGCAACCAAGATGATCAAGGGTCTGAAAACCGAGCCTTATAAGGAATGGTTGAAGGAGCTGGGTATGCTTAGCCTGGAAGAAAGGAGACTGAGAGAAGATATGATAGCTGTCTTCAAATATCCCAAGGGCTGTCACATGGAGCCAGCTTGTTTTCTCCTGCTCTGGAGGGTCTGACCTGAACCAATGGCTTCAAGTTACAAGAAAAGATCCCAACTAAACAGCAGGAAAAACTGTGGAGATGTCAGGCACCATCCTGGTGGCCAGGCAGCTTCTCTTGGTCACAAGTGGCTGATCATCAGGTGCAAAATATGCCTGGCACCTGGCTAATTTTGAACACTGTCCTGTCCTCTTTACAAAGATCTGAGGAATGAGATGATCACCCCACTCCTACTCACCATCCCAGGCCGCCCATCTGCAGCTACACTGTTCTTTCTTTTATCAGATCTAAATGATCAGACAACAGCAAAGGTTGCTAGGTTTATTGAGGGTGCAATGAGATTAAGAGCCACTATCTGAACGATAATCTTGGTCATTTGATTGCTCTTTTTACCCATTGTTGTCTTTTTAATTGTATATATTGCTTGTTTTATGTTGCTATGGCCGTTGGCTATTGTGAATAAAGTTTTTTTAAAAAAAACACTGGTCACAACATTTTCCACTAAAGCCCAATAGCATTGTTGAGTTCATGGTTGAGCCTGCGCTGCTAAAGTGGACTAAGAATTGGCACAAATAAAATCAGTGTGAAAAGAGCCATGAGTGCTAAACAGGAACAGACATAATGAGCCCCATTCCTATTAATGAAATGGCATATATTCAGTGGGAAAACAAATCACCTGAAGAGCTTCCACTCCATATTACTGGGGACAGCTAACATGGTGCCATCCAGAGCCTGTTGGACTCCAACTCCCATCAGCCCTGGGCACCACAGTCCAGCCAGCATGGCCCACAGACAGGACTGTTGGGAACTGGAGTCCACCAACATCTATATAGCACCATGCTGGTTACCCATGCACTGACTGGTATCAGAATCCAACAGAAAGAAACCACACAGGCAAAGAAAACATTTTGGTTGCCACTTTCATTTACAGCTTTTAGCAGCAGCTATGTAATCTGTATTTATGATATGCTTACTGCATAGTTCCCATTGTATTGGGTCTGTTTATATTGCAAAAAATTCATTAAGGGGAAAAAGAACCACCAAAAGCCACAAAGGTATAGTGGTTAATAAAAAGATTAACTACATAGAAAACAGTAACTCTGAAATTAAGAACATAAATTATACTTCAAAGTTTGTGACCAAGGCTAACACATTTTACTTCAATCTGTAATACCAATTTCCCAGAACTGTACTAAGGGACTGACTGCTTGAGATCTGCATAACACTTACTCAACTGCTGCACAACAGGTATAGTCATGGAGAAAAGAAAGTACAACCTCTTTGAATTCTGTGGTTTTACATATCAGGACATAACAACAATCATCTGTTCCTTAACAGATCTTTAAAATAGGTAAATACAAACCTCAGATAAACAACACACAACATATTACACCGTGTCTATATTTATTAAACCAAAATAAAGCCAAAATGGAGAAAGAAAAAAGCCTCCACAAAGTTGCTACAAACAGGAGGAACAGCATCTCAAGGTACTAGCTCATGACACACCACAGGGTGGGAGAGCCGAGAGTCAGAGTTCATGCCATCGCTCTGCTGTGACAGCCCAGCCCCACCAGGTCTCCTCTCAGCTGTCACCCAGGGGCAGCCATGGCACCCAGCTGCCTTAGCGGAAGAGACAGGAAGCAGGGCTGGTTTCACCCTCTTTGCTAGAGGCCCAGCTCCCTCGGGCACCTCCTGCCCCTTGAACTGGGCCAGCTGGTCTTGATGGGAACAGCTCTTTAGAAACTGGTGCCTGAATTCTCCTGCTGCATTTCCTCTTCCCTCCCTGATCCTTTTCTCTTGTGCCTTTTTACTTTTTCAGATTGTGAAGTCTACAGATAGGAACTGTCTTGTTCTTTGACTGTATGTAAACCATGCGAGGAGCCTTTTTGGCTGAGGAGCAGGGAGCAAACGCTCTGAATAAATCAATATTACACAGGCAGGATGGTGGGAGGCTGAGATGTGTGAAGTAAATGCTTCCAACAGAAATAGTAGTATCATCTGACTATTTTATGTGAGGCCCTCAGAAATACAAGCTCTGAAGGTGAAGCATGATCACTAAGACAGCAAAGGAAATCCAAAATATGTGACAACCGGTTAACTGCTTTCTTCTTCTGCAAATATGTCAGCCCTGGCTGGCAGCCTCTCTGAGTTTGGGGGGTGACACGAAGACGGAGCCCCCTTTCCCCGTCCCCGGCCCCGAGGGGAGGCGAGGCGCGGTTCCAGGCAAGGCCCGTCCCGATCCTCGCCATTTCCGAGGGTTCTCCCCCCGGGGGCCGTGGAGGGACCCGCACCCGGCGCCCCCTGCCCCGCTGGCTCCGCCCCGGAGGCCTGTCGCTGAGGCGCCCGGTGACCTTCCCTCGCCGCCCCCGCCTCTGCCTGCCCGTTTCCTCGCCCCGTCCTCCCTCCGCGGGCGCGGCGAGCAAGGAGAGGCCCGGCCCCGCTCACCTTGGCAGCGGCGCTCCGCTCCGCGCAGCCCCAGCCCAGCAGCTGCTTCGCCGCCGCAGCCGCCGCCGCTCGGGCGCCCATCATGGAGGCGGCCATGATCCACCTCCTCCCTCAGGACTGGCGGCCTCGGCGGCAGTGCGCGTGCGCGGAGGGGGGCGCAGACGCGCTGGGTCCGGCGGGCCGCTCCGCCTGTCGAGACCTAGTCCGCCTGCGGAACTCCCTGCCACGGGGCGGCTTTCCAAGAGGAGGCGGCGAATGCAGGGCGGGGGCGGGGCTGTCGCTGGGCCACTAGGCTCCGCCCTCCGCCGATTGTTCCCGATCCCGGTCTGCTCGCTGGTTCCCCGCAGGTCCGTCCTTGCGCAGCGTCCGCACAGCAACACCGGCGCCAGCAGAAAGCCAGGCCGCACTTTTCTGACATCTCAAGTGGCTTTTCCCCCTTGCCGCAGGACTGAGACCGCTTCCAGAGGGTCGCTATTTTCAGGAGGGATTCACTCACATGCTGGCAAATTGAGGCTGCATAATTAAAGCTGCTTTGGAACTCTTACAAAACAAAAAACCCATTTCCCCCAAAAATTATGAGACCTTTTGCAATAAGGAAAGTGACAGGGAAATGCATTGGAAAGTGGGGGATCACACTTGTTGGCTGTAACTGTGCCTGATTTTGCACAAACAAATCAGGATGATCTCTCCACAAACAGCAGGCAGGACATCTCCTGGCATCTGGTTTTGTTAATTATTGTTATTTATTAAATTTGTATACTACCCTTCAGCCGAAGATCACAGGGTGGTTCACAACATAAAAATACAAAATGAGAACCCAAAATACATTAAAAAAAACCCAAACCCCCCTCAAACACATTTTGAAGGCCATAGGTTTATTACTATTTATTAAATTTTATTTAATGTGTGCTCCTCCTTTGGTCTGAATCATGGCAAAATGGCTATGCAAAATGTGTTGTCTTGCTAGATTATTACTCTGTATAAAGGGATATATATCAGAAGAGATTATTTGCAGTACAGGTACACTATGAGACATCTTAGTGTACCTGTAATTGTGCAGCAAACTGTATTTTTTATGATTGTTACCCGCCTCCCCTACTTTTCTATGTAAGCTGGAAAAGCGGGTTATAAATAAATATACATGAAATGCTACTACAATCCCGGTTGGTTAGGGTGGTGCGTTGGTTGCAGGTTTGATCCCCGTTTGCCCCCAACATGAACCTTGCCTTCCCCAACATAAAGCAGTCCGCGACTGCGGCCCATTCATTTTTGTTACTCCAGCGTAATATAAAAATATACGCATGATGTACGTAGAGAAAACTAAAGCAACTTAAGCAGTTACCAATTTTACAAAACAACAACAGCTGCATATAAAAATGTTGCAGTAAAACTCAGGGCGACGCAGAAAAGCAGCGACCCCCTTTCTCTCCCGCCGCCCCCGATTCCGTGGGGCTGCAGCCCCGGTTTGCTCCGCCGGCAGAGGAGAAAAGGGAGCTTGCCTGGCCGGGAAGCCGTGCTGCGCCGAGGGGCCGCCAGGTGGCGCTGCCTCCCAGCCGCCCCGGCCAGCTGCCTTCCTCCTTCGCTCCCTTCCTTCCGGTCGCTCCTCCTCCTCGTCAGCGGCACGCTCGGCGGAGGCCATGGCGGCGGCGGCGGCCGGAGGGCGAAGCAGCACCCGGGAGCGGCTCTTGGCTGCGCTGGACGACCTGGAGCTCCTCGCCAGGTGGGTCGCCAAGGGAAGGTCAGCCACGGGCAGCGTCTCTCAGGCGGCGTGGGCGGCGGGAGAGGGGCTTGTGCGCCTGCGCCGCGGCGGCGGCTTCCCCCGCCCGCCCGCCTTACTGTTCTCCCTCAGGATTTACATCGCAGGCTTAAAGGAGCGGTTATTTATTGTTCATTATCATTATTAGGATTTTACTGCAGGTTTAAAGGAAGTCATTTATTTATTTATTTATTATTTCCCCCGACAGGGACTCACGGTGGTTTACAGGTTTAAACAAAAACATGGGAAGGGGGAATATATATATATATATATATATATCCAGTTAAACATATAGAACTATTATATGTTAAGTTGAAGGCAGCTGCGAAACAGCCATGCACCCTGGTTCGCTCTGAGGTTGCCAGGAAGGCAAATTTATAAATAGACAAATGTAAACAACTGCATAGTTTAGATGTTTATCAAAAGCACCTTGTTACCCATCTGCGGAATCTTAAATGATAATACATAGTTAGTTTTTATTTCATGATTTATTAGCACACAAAAATAAAATCAATAGGTTGTTTTTATATTAAATTGACCAGGATAATGCAGGAATGGTCTCAAGGTCCCCAAATATACAAATAGTTTAACCCCCACTCCTTTTTAGTATCCACTTTTTTAGGGGTCCACTTGCACGTGTGGAAAGGCTCCAAAGCAGCCAACCCAAGTCTGTGCATGCATGCTCAGAAGTAATCTTCATTGTGGTTCATCACGCACTGAGTTCAGTGGGACCTTCCTTCTGAGTAAATATGAATAAGTGCATGAAGGACAGGTTAGTTTTTGTTTATCACCCAGAAGGAGCCTTTGGAAAGAGGAGTATAGTGTTTGCACTGGGGGAGAGCTTGTTTTGTGATATTGGGGCAGTTCTCCATTCTCAGTCCCCCTTCTTCACATCAGGACCATTGAGAAATGGAGTAGAAATATGTACCCCAAACAGAACATTTTAAGAGACATATTTTTGACTAAAGGACATGTGATCCAATAAGTGATCCAAACCAGGCGCTACAGAGGATGAGGATGGTGAATCCTCAGCATCTAAAGCCAGGTTGATGTGCACCAGAAGGGGAGAGGACAATTTACTATTAGGTCTTTGCCACACCTACACCTTGTGTGTACTGTATTTAATTTGTGCAGTTTCATTGAGCAGGCTTTCAGCTGTGCAAAGTTGAAATTGCACAGGTTAATTGTGTACTATATGCAGTCATAATGTATTTCAGGTGCTTTTTCCACACAAAACTTTCAGGAAGGCTGTTTTCTTTTTTCAAGTTTTTAGAGATACAGATTAACAGAGAGAATATGTAACAAGCCAGGAAATTGAAAGCTGGAATTTCAGGCCAGTTATTAGCCCAAAGAGATCCAAGCAAACCCTAGAAAATTGGGTCTTATGGTAACCCATATTTTTCTAGTCAAGAAATATGGATCTATTTCTTTTACCCTGAAAGACTACTAACTGATACAGTTCTAATATACTTGCTTTGCATAAGAAGCGAAGATTACAAGGATTATCATACTGTAGATGGCAGTGTTTCATTTATATTTTTGATATGACTTCGCCAAAATAAGTGGCATGGACATGGTACTGGAGTGTTTCTGTGGATCTTTCTACTTAGACTTGTTATTTACTGTGGAGGAGTGAAGGCTGTAACAATTTTCAGAAACTGCAACTGACTTTTTCCATTGTGTGGAAACTTTGCTTCAGGGAACTGATTGAGATGTTGGCCATTTCAAGAAACCAGAAACTTGCACAACCTGGGGAGGAGAGGCAGGTAAGCAAACTGATAAAGAGCTCATAAGGTCCATGTATATTTTTGTTGGGAGAGGCCTGTATAAGACGCAAGCTGTATAAGGCTTTACATGTTAAAACCAGTTCCTTGAAATACTAGTATTATTGGTATTATTATGATTTATTAGACTTGTTTGTCACTTGTTACCTGAAGGCCTCAGCAACTTAAGTTATACCACAAAAACAGAACAGAAACACCCCCATAACAAATTTGACAATTACACTGTGAGCAGGGCAGTGGGGTGGGGTAAGTGAAGACAAGCTACAATCAGGTATAAGGTCATTCACTGGTCCTACTCAAGCTGCACAGAAAAAGCATTTTGGTTCCTGAAATTCATTCTGATTGTGCAGATACAATATAATGGACAGAATTCTACAGGATGTGGTATTAGTGTGTGAAAACAGTCAAGATCCAATGATCCCCAGGCATGCACCTCCAGATGGCGGAGATGTCAGGTGCTGTACTGGCCCCCAGGCATCTTCACTTGGTCGCAAGTGGCTGATCGTCAGGTGCAAAATATGCCTGGCTAATTTCAAACACTGGGTACTAGTGTACAAAATCTTAAAACAAGTTGGAATCAACCTCCTTTGTTATGTTCAGAATTATTTTTTGTTTGTGTTGTATACAGTTACACAAGCAGTGTTAGCTATAACCAGCTGAATATTTTAAACAGGATTCATAAGAAAGTCTATTTTGGGAAGTATCCATGAGATATCTGAACCTGCATTTTGCCAATGAAGTGACCTGTTTGATGGTTTTCAGACTTAGTTGATTCGTAGGATACAGATGTTATTTCTTATTTTGAATAAGCAAACTTCAGATCAGCCTTGGCTTAACTTTGCCACAAGGTGCTTGTACAGGGAGTTGTTCCAAGTGACTTTTACACCTTGCCTCCGGTGTGTAGCTGCTGCCTTTGGAGCCTGCACATCAGAGACAGGTTGTAATAGTCACTCAAATCTACGCCCTGTATGAGGACCATGCAGCGAACTGTCACCAGATCTGCCACCAGAGGGTGGTTCCGAAGTGTTAAAATGTAAGACTCTAGCTGTTCTGACATTTGGTTATAATATGCCAACAAAACAAAAAACCTTATGTGGTATTCATCATACCAGTTAAAGATTTAAAGCAATAATTGTTTTGGGTTTATCCATAAAACCTGCAATTCAGATACACAGGATTCATAACCTACTTGCAGGTGATGACCCACAGTTTAGGAAATGCTGATTCAGAGCAGAATTATTTCAGTAAACTGCTCAGAAATTGACAGTATATATACTTTCCAATTCAGCTTTGAATTTCTACTTAGCAATCAAAAATTGCAATACACATTGGTTGTTGGACAGATCCTGGAGTTGTTGATTCAGAGGGATAAAGAGTTCCAAGAATTAATGAAACTGGCCCTTGATCAAGGGAAAATACATCATGAGATGCAGCTATTGGAAAAAGTGGTGGAGAAGAGGGACAATGATATCCAGCAGCTTCAGAAACAACTGAAGGAAGCAGAGCATATATTGGTGAGTCTGTGAATAAAATGGCATGTTGGAAGATTGGTATGACACCCATGTCTAATAAATAAATGCAGTGAAGGGTGAACGTTTTCATTAGTCTTCTAAACAGTTAGGGGTTTACATGTCTCAGTCATAATAAGATACACTGCACATTACTTTACTAATAGTCCAGCCTTTGAGTGCTATGGCATCCTCAACCCAAGGTCCAGGTTTCCTTCAACTCTCTTGAGAAGTCTAGATTCTCATACTCTTCCACTTCAATCATCCCATTCATTTGAATTGTTCTGTTCCCTTTTAACCCCAGGACCTCTATTGCCATTTCTTCTCCCACTCTTGCATTTCTCCACTTTACTGGGATTGACGTCCCTAAATTTGTCTCCTCCCTCTAGTTTCATGTAGTAATGTTTCCTGTTTCCTGAAGTCTAGCACCTGGCAATAATTACAGGTGCCACAGAAATTCTACCTGGTGATCATTTACAACCATAGCGGATATGTGGACAAGCCTTGCTGTTGATATATCCCTAGGAGGGTGTGCTGTTTTAATATTTTCTCTGCAACAACAAAAGCTAGAAGTATGTGTTGTCAATCAGTGTAAGGTATTCTTAAGATACTGTCAAATGTTTGGTCAACTTGCAAAACATTTAGTTCAACTAGTATGGGAATTCTCTGGTACTAAACTCTGGTTGCATATTTGTTCACCAACAAATGTATTTTTTTAATATAGGCCACAGCTGTTTATCAAGCAAAAGAAAAACTGAAAACAATAGAAAAGGCAAGAAAAGGTTAGTATTATATTTTCAGTGTACTTTAGGAAGTTCTACAGTCGGTTTCCACAACTACATTTGATGTGTGATGATTATATCTCTTGTGTAATAGCTTTCCAGTGAAAAACTGCTATTAAAGATCATCTAAAAAATAAGAAAATAAGCATTTAAATGCCAACTAATGACAGATCTTATTACATGGGAAATATATTTATAGTAGGGACGCGGGTGGCGCTGTGGGTTAAAGCCTCAGCGCCTAGGGCTTGCCGATTTAAAAGGTCGGCGGTTCGAATCCCCGCGGCGGGGTGCGCTCCCGCTGCTCAGTCCCAGCGCCTGCCAACCTAGCAGTTCGAAAGCACCCCCGGGTGCAAGTAGATAAATAGGGACCGCTCCGGCGGGAAGGTAAACGGCGTTTCCGTGTGCTGCGCTGGCTCGCCAGATGCAGCTTTGTCACGCTGGCCACGTGACCCGGAAAGTGTCTCCGGACAGCGCTGGCCCCTGGCCTCTTGAGTGAGATGGGCGCACAACCCCAGAGTCTGTCAAGACTGGCCCGTACGGGCAGGGGTACCTTTACCTTTATATTTATAGTATTGTATCTTTACAAATGTTAAACAATTTTTTGGATTAATTTCTAAAGAAATCTAATTTAACTCACTGTTGGATTTTATTCAATCTGTTCTTGTAGCATATATATCTTTACATATCTAAAACCTTTTAATTGTCTCAGGTAAACGTCTCAAGTAGGCAAGGGTGGTCAGTAATGTCCCAAGAAAAAGCTCAACAATCTTGTTTTCTTTAAAAAATAAAACAAAAAAACACAACTTTGGCCACCCCCAAAAAACTTTTTATATAAATTATATAATATACGTGTGTGAGAGTGTGAAACGTATATAATGCTTTTTCAGTTTTATAAAGTTACATCTCCCAAGCCACATATGGCAGTTAGATAAACAGTTACAGATACATGCAAACACACAAACATTCCTGTAGATACAATTTCCTAAAATATATTTTCAGTTTAGCATCCTGAACATGATGACACTCTTCTATAGATATTTGAAGATGCCGAAGAGTTGTACTCAGCTGCCCTGAGATCTAATGGGCTTAAGTTACAGAGGAGTAGGTTTCATTTGAACATTAGGAGAAACTGCTTGATGGATAAGAACAGTTTGACAATACTGCCAATTATTTAAAAGGCTCTTCTTCAACAAGATGGTCTACAAGACCTGACTTGACCCCTTCCTGACTCTATGACCCTGATAGTATCCAAAATAGGAAAAAAGGATGTAGTTGGCATCTAGATGCAACACACACACTTTTTACTTCAGCTAGGTTTCTGATTACAAACCATGCAACAATTAGAAACTTGCTTGGTTGTTAATCACTGCCACCAGCACACATAAATTTAGTTACACCCATGTGTTCATGAGTCTGCATAGGAGTGCAGAACAGAATGGTTTAATAAACAGGAAGGAATTGCTTTACTTTGGAAACTTCCAGGCAGCCTCCTACATAGTAGCCATAACATAAGAACATATAGTGATCTGCCCCCCCCCAAAAAAATCCACAGTAGTGGTCTACAATGTATACAAGTCTAAAAATCAGTGTGCAAGGATGAGAAAATGAGGGGGAATTGGTGGCTCAGGAAACGAGCAGTGACAGCTTTTACATGTTTCCTCCTGAAACACTGGCTTTTGAATCTCGTAATGCAGAGATGAGGCTTTTTACCTACTGCATCTTTTTTTTCTCCACTTCTCACAGGGGCAGTTTCATCTGAAGAAATAATTAAATATGCTCATAGAATTAGTGCCAGCAATGCTGTTTGCGCTCCTCTGACATGGGTGCCAGGTAACAAGTTTCACAATTAAACGTTTGACATACTGCATTTTCACTGGAAAATGGATCTAAAAATGTTTTATCTCTGCGTATACTTTGTGTACAGGTTTTGGCTGAAGTTCACAGGCAGATGCAGTGAAACACACTTTTCTATGTAGCAAATATGCTACGTGCTGCTAGGTGAACAGTGGTTAAAAGGAAAGATGATTGATGATAGTTGTCTTGCTGTGTGTGTGTGTGTGTGTGTGTGTGTGTGTGTGTGTATTCGTATTCAGAATTGCAATCCAACCTCCCTCCACCTCTTTCCCCCTTTTCTACTTAATGTAACACTAATGTCTCACAACAAATGAAACTGATCTGTACAAAATTCAGCTTGAAAAAAGAGACATTGCACATACTTTTCTAAACCAAGAAATCTTTAATAAAAATCTATTTTTAAAAAGAATTGCAAACCAATTGTTTATTTTTAAGGTGACCCTAGGAGGCCATACCCAACTGATCTGGAGATGAGGAGTGGTTTGCTGGGTCAGATGAACAACCCATCAGCAAATGGTGTCAACGGACACTTACCAGGCGATGCACTTGCAGCAGGCAGATTGCCAGGTAATGGGAAATGAGAGAAAATTAAACTTCTTCATTGGCCAGTGACTGAATCAAATCATTTGCGCTGTTTCAAATAGTGTATATTATTTCAGAGATGGAGAAAATGCATGTGCTTTACTTAGCCAACAGCTAAATTGAACAGGGAGAACAAAAATACATTTATGATTTCAATTTTATTAAATGTTTTATCAACAAAAACAAGATAGTCAAAGAAGTGATATTTGTTGTGGATAACATTCTGGTACTGCTGTTTAGCATGCAATCACTAAGCTAAGGGTGGCTTAATATGTTTGAAACAGTATAGTGGTACCTTGGTTCTCAAACGCCTTGGTATTCAAACAACTTGGAACCCAAACACTGCAAACCCGGAAGTGCTCCGGTTTGCGAACTTTTTTCAGAAGTCTAACGTGCTCCATTTTGACTCTTACACTTACCATTTGAGTGCCACACTTCTGTTTTGAGTGTTACTCTGAGGTCTGTCTGTTTTTGCTATTTATTTAGCGTTTTGTTTTTGCAGCTCTTTTTTTGTGTGACTGTGTGGAACCCAGTTCAGCTACTGATTGATTGATTGTATGACTGCAGTACATTGTTTATTGCTTTCATTTTATGGATCAATGGTCTCGTTAGATAGTAAAATTCATGCTAAATTGCTGTTTTAGAGGCTGTTCTTAGAAGTCTGGAACAGATTAATCCATTTTGCATTACTTTCTATGGGAAAGCATGCCTAGGTTTTGGAACGCTTTGGTTTTGGAACTGTCTTCTGGAACGGATTAAGTTTGAGAACCAGGGTACCACTGTATTTAATTGTTAAACCATGATATGGCAATCAGGACAACCACATTGTAGTTCCTGCTCATCCCTTGAACAACTCCCTCTTTGGAAATAACTGTGCTTTGCAACAATATATCATTAACATTGAAGCCATGGTCAGAAGCAGGATTAAAGGGTTTTAGGCTAGCTGTGATTAGCAAAAGAAAAAAGTGAAGATGGAGGGAGAATAGCTTGTGTGAGAGAGACAAATGGGCATTTGAATGGGAAGGAGGGCAAACCACAGTTCAACCATTAGGCTATGTAATGTCTATACCAATCTCCCTCTGAAATCAATTGGGCCTAAACATTTAACTTTGGTTGGCTTGTATTTTCATGGTTTGTCTTAGGTTGAAATGATATGTAGTTTTATTGCATAATTTGCAAATATTTACAGTGGTACTTTGGTTTACGAACTTTATCCGTTCCGGAAGTCCAATCTTAAACCAAGGCGCGCTTTTCCCATAGAAAGTAATGCGAAATGGATTAATCCGTTCCAGACTTTTAAGAACAACCTCTAAAACAGCAATTTAACATGAGTTTTACTATCTAATGAGACCATTGAAATGAAAGCAATAATCAGTGTAAAAAGGTAAAGGTAAAGGGACCCCTGACCATTAGGTCCAGTCGTGGCCGACTCTGGGGTTGCGGCACTCATCTTGCTTTACTGGCCAAGGGAGCCGGCATACAGCTTCCGGGTCATGTAGCCAGCATGACTAAGCCGCTTCTGGCGAACCAGAGCAGCGCATGGAAACTCCGTTTACCTTCCCGCCGGAGCGGTACCTATTTATCTGCTTGCACTTTTACGTGCTTTTGAACTGCTAGGTTGGCAGGAGCAGGGAGCGAGCAACGGGAGCTCACCCTGTCATGGGGATTCAAACCGCCAACCTTCGGATTGGCAAGTTTAACCCACAGTGCCACCTGCGTCCCTAATAATCAATGTACTGTACTATAAAATAAATAAAACAGTATTGTGGATGATAAAAATTAAAATTTATTACCTGCAGTGGTGAGTCATAGTTTGGATGGGGGGGGGGGTTTATCCATTTCCGCAGTCACACAATCAGTCATTCAGTCAGTAGCTGAACTGGGATCCACACAGATCCCACCACCACCACACTGCTGCAGGAAATGCTCCCTAGAGCACGCACCTCCCGCAGCAGCATTGGGGGGGGGGGGGAGTTGTGCGCCTGCCAACCGGCAGGCGGGCGAGCGGACATGCACCTTCCCTCCCTCGCTGCTGCAGGAAACGCCGTGACGACCCCCTTCTCCGCTGCCAGACAACGGAAGTGTGGCACTCAAAACAGAAGTGCACCCCCAAACGGAGTATGTTCAGATTCCAGAAAAAGTTTTCTAACTGGAACACCTTCCGGTTTTGAAGTGTTTGTGTTCCAAATTGTTTGTGAACTAGGCTGTTCGTAGACTGAGGTACCACTGCAGTTAGAAATAAAGAACTGCATAGTTCCGTGAAACTTCTAAACAGTGCATAACAATGACTGCAAGTTGTTAAAATACATTGCTATGAAAATAACTGGATGTGTGATTTTGTATTATTTCATTTTTCCTTTAGATGTACTCGCACCTCAGTATCCCTGGCAATCAAGCGACATGTCAATGAACATGCTACCGCCTAATCACAGCAATGACTTTATGCTGGAACCTCCTGGACATAATAAGGAGAATGAAGATGATGTGGAAGTCATGTCAACAGATTCATCAACCAGCAGTAGTGACTCAGATTAGGGACTGCATCTCAGTCTGTTTGGTGCACATCATTAAGCACCTGCTCTGCAATCCAGATGGCCACAGTGCAAGGAAAGAAACTGCCTACAACTTTGACATTTATTACATTATATTTTATGAATTGCTGTTCAGAATAACCCAGCTATGGCTGGAAACATTCCTGGAGAAAGTGAAGCATGTGTCCAGCAGCTGTAACACAATTTATTTCAATGTGTAGATAAAACAAATTCTTGAAGAAGAAATAGAAAGAACAACTGCAGGAAGTGGTAGCTGATAATCCTTTAATTTGTGGAAGGGGCTTTTTTCTAGTGGTGGTGACAGCAAACAAACTGAGGAAATTTTCGCTAATTCCCCTTGTCAGACTAGATAGTTGGAGGGCATGAAGGAATTTGGGGAAAGTATTTGCATTTCCATTAACAGAAATATTATTTGGGGAGAATTTCACTCACAGAATCTCTGGATTCATCTCTCTAACTTTTCAGAGAGACTATGCAATGTGAAAACAGTTAAATTTTTACAGATATTAGAAGTTAGTTGCTGGATTCAGCTTATGACCAGTATATAGAATATAAGCTTGACTAACTTTGGTGTATTATGAACAGCTTTCCCTCAAACAGAAGCATACCACTAGTCATCTTTTTTTCTGAAAACGATGGAATAGGAGGGCATAAAGTTGTATCCACTTGTTGCACGAAATAAAGCTGATCCAACCAGTCTTCCTCAGCTCAACCCACTCCACCCCACAACAATCTTTCTGAAAAGCCTCTCCATAGGGCTTGAAGACCCTTCTGAACATCAGGGGTTGTGCTGGCAGCTGCTGCCAGCGTGGGGGAGAATTGCCTAAAATCAGGTGAATGCACACACAAAGTGCCTCTGCTGCTTTGGGTTATTCTACCCTCCCACCAGAGCCCACCTCCCTGCCAGTGCCCACAAACACAGTGCACATTATTCAGGAGGGCCTTACAGCCCTCTGGAGGTTTTACAGGGCAGTGTAGGAGAACTCTAGGTTATGCAAGCTGCTTTCCATTCAAGCAAACCTTGGATACAGTGCTAAGAGTTCTATTGTACATGTGATATTGAAGATTGCTGTACTATTCACAGAACAATCCTAACTCCCAACCAGCTGTGCTGGAAGGGGGTTGGATGTGGCAAAGGAACCCTTCCGGTGCGTGCCTGAATGTCACCATGTAAACGGTGGGTGGTAGTACAGTGAGGAAGACACAACATGAAACATACAACATAATACTTGTTTATCAAAAACAACATTCAAAAAGCAATCAGCATGTTATCACAAACGGTATGGATGGAACAACCATGTATTTAATAAGGTAAAGGTAAAGGACCCCTGGACGGTTAAGTCCAGTCAAAGGCGACTATGGGGTTGCGGCACTCATCTCGCTTACAGGAAAGCTGCTCTACTGCACCCTCTTGCACACTTGCTTTGTAATAGTGCATATCTATTACATCAAAAGGGATGCGGGTGGTGCTGTGGGTAAAAGCCTCAGCGCCTAGGGCTTGCTGATCGAAAGGTTGGTGGTTCGAATCCCCGTGGCAGGGTGCGCTCCCGTCGTTCGGCCCCAGCGCCTGCCAACCTAGCAGTTCGAAAGCACCCCCGCGTGCAAGTAGATAAATAGGGACCGCTTACAAGCGGGAAGGTAAACGGTGTTTCCATGTGCTGCACTGGCTCACCAGATGCAGCTTGTCACGCTGGCCACGTGACCCGGAAGTGTCTTCGGACAGCGCTGGCCCCCGGCCTCTTAAGTGAGATGGGCGCACAACCCCAGAGTCTGTCAAGACTGGCCTGTACGGGAAGGGGTACCTTTACCTTTACCTTATTACATCAAAATCTTACTTGCCATTATAGATTGAAGAGTAGAGGCAAAAAAGACCAACACCGATTGCAAAAATGCTGCATTTTTGTGGCATGTTTAGTGTCAAGGATTATTGCTACATTTGGTGGAAGTAGCTGACTTCATGCTTAGATTAAACTACCCCCTCCCAGGTGGTACAGAATTCATTTTACAAATAAATGTCTCTGTAAAAACACATATTTCCTATGAAGTAAATTTAGCACTCTTTTTTCACACAATGATTTCCAGTGTATCCCACAAGGTGATTAAATTCTTCTGTGAAAGGATTGTAACCTTGTTCTTTTAAGCAGCATAAAGCCCAGAACAGTTGATCTGCTGAAGGAAACTCTTCCCATTTTACCCATTCCCAACCTGTAAACGAAGAAAAAGAGAGAAATGATGATAGATACTGCAAGTTCAGGAGTCAGAACTATGACCTGGCTCAGGTAACACCCAAATATTTTCATCCCTAGGGTCAGGATGCATTTGAATTTGAGTGCATCCACCCAGTTTATTGTGTACTTGGTACCACTCATGCATGCAAGTATTTTGCAGCATCCACGCAATGTGGTCCCCATCAAAATGCCATCCCATCTTGGAAACAATAGAGCCTAATCTAGGGTTGCCATACGTCTGGGTAATCCCAGACATGTCCTCTTTAGGAGGGCAAACATGCCCATCTGGGGAGATTTTTACATTTTAAAGGAAATGTCTGGGTTTAGGAGTTATTTATTTTTCTCTTGTGCAACCGCTGCTCTGAATGCCACGGCCGCTGCCAGCCTGAACCAGGGAGGCGCAGGTGGTCTGCATGCCCGGCCACTGCCAACCCAAGCTGGCGAAAGAGGCATGCGCATCTGTGCCCCTCTTTCTCCATCTTGGGCTGTCCTCTTTTTTGCTCTTCAAGATATGGCAACCCTAGTCTACTCCCAAGGTAATACTTTATAAGGTCGCAGCCTAAATCTCACCAAAAACAGTAAAAAAATCAGTGTATGTGACAGCATTTTCATACATGATACAAGAAAAGAAAAATACAATCTTACATTAATACTATGCAGAGTATGTGGTTACAGAAACTACCTAATGCTCACTGAAGAGTAAAAAATATAATATCCTACTTTCATTTTTATCAGGTTCCAGATTCCTTGGTTCAGATTCATAATTCATATCCACCTCTCCTTTCATTAAGATCGTTACATAGTGGTAATTATCCTTCAGACTAACAGAATTTACAGTTGATGCAAAGCGAACGTTTGTTAGGTGCAAGGCTGTCTCTTCCAAAACCTCTCTTTCTGCACATTCTGCCAAGCTTTCACTAAACAGCAAGAAGAAAAAAGAAATACTATTTCTACTGAGAAGGCAATAATCAGTACTATTTGCTTGAAGTAAGAGCCCAGCTTCTTAGCCATGAAGCCGAATGAAAGCCGATAATTGAATGGCTTTGCCCTCCCCCCCCCCGCCCATTTAAGGGACAATAAAGGCGTGAAGAGGGGGCTCAAAAGAATCAAAGATATGAAAAACATGGCTCCATTAGGTCATTTAAAATTGGGGGGGGGGGTGTTTCCCCTGCACTCAAGCAACTGGCTATGACCAATTCTATTGGGTTTGCAGGGGGGAGAAGTCATCCAGTCCAGTCAGATGATTAAATATAAATATACCATAAGAAGAGTCTGCTGGATGTGGCTCATCCTCTTCTCCGTGACCAACCAGATGCCTACTGAAAGTCTGCAAGCAGGACCTGAGCGCAATAGGAGTCCACCTCCCTGTTATTTTCAGCAACTAATATTCAGCAGCAAACTGCCTTTGACCATGGAGGCAGAGCATAGCCATCATGGCTAGCAGCTCTTGGTAGCCTTATCCTCCATGAAATTGTCTAATCCTCTTTTAAAACCAAGCAAAATAAAAGTAAAATAGTCGAGAGAACTCCTCTTTGGAAGCAATCCCCTGCTTCCACACCTAGGAGTTAGCGCAATTGAACACAAGTGGGGCAAATTAGAGCTGTACTAATTTGAAAGTAAGGGACGCGGGTGGCGCTGTGGGTTAAACCACGGAGCCTAGGACTTGCTGATCAGAAGGTCGGCGGTTTGAATCCCCACGACGGGGTGAGCTCCCGTTGCTCGGTCCCTGCTCCTGCCAACCTAGCAGTTTGAAAGCACGTCAAAAGTGCAAGTAGATAAATAGGTACCGCTCCGGCGGGAAGGTAAACTGCGTTTCCGTGCGCTGCTCTGGTTCACCAGAAGTGGCTTAGTTATGCTGGCTACATGACCTGGAAGCTGTACGCCGGCTCCATCGGCCTATAGAGCGAGATGAGCGCCGCAACCCCAGAGTCGGTCACGACCGGACCTAATGGTCAGGGGTCCCTTTACCTTTAATTTGAAAGTGGGGAAGCAGAAGGCATGACCCTTCATAGTGCAGTACTAAGATACATCAGTCTGGTGAAAGGAACTAAACTGTGATGCCTATGAGACAAGCACCATGTCCCCCTTTGCGGACATTTTATACTTCCTTATAGAACTTCACGGCAGCCTTTTGCGGTAGATGAGGTGATTGGTCCAAGTCAGGAACATATAAATATAAGTCCAGTTACAGATAGGTAGCCGTGTTGGTCTGCCATAGTCAAAACAAAACAAAATTTTTCCTTCCAGTAGCACCTTAAAGACCAACTAAGTTAGTTC